>OY804607.1:24555712-25155712 GCA_963680895.1 Fragum sueziense
CTTGAAGCGGACGATTTTTTTTCGGTGTTAACGCTTCCCTAAAGTCATGTGAGTTACCAACCGTGGATTTAGATCTAGATGAATAGGCCTACATAGAATCAAATCAATTTACATTGTTGGTATGTAAACCATTTCCCAAATAGAAACATTTCAGATTGGTCAAAATAAAAAAAAAGCCGTAGCAGACGACAAAATTGGTACATACCTAGATAAAATTAGAACTATTTGTAGATAATACCAAAGACAATATCGAGGTTAAAGTAGAAAATTCTGATTATCAGCAGTTTCTTCTTTCATCCCAATATTCCCCCGAACATTTTCTTTTCGGGCTGTCAAACCCGGTCTTATTTGGGAAAGGGATAAAGTAGTGACGGAACACATGTTTTAGCAAGTAAGACATGTAGTTTTCAGAGATCAAATGCTTTCTAATTAGGGTATAGACTCCTTTCATTTATGTTTTAGTCCGTACCCGCAGAACACTTCCGGTAATCCGAGACTTCTCTGATGAAAATTCGCTCGATGATACTTGGATGTCGCTATTTACAACGGAACGCTGTCCCAGTCAAACACAAAAGAAAATTCCGACACAGCGACATAACTTGTGTCGGAATTTTCTTTTGTTTTTGAATTGGACAGCGCTCCGATGTAAATAGCGACATCCAAATATCGAAGAGCGAATTTTCATCAGAGAAGACTCTGATTAACTTCCGGAGGCAAACAATGGGTTTATGGGAAATTAACATTGTATACATGTGAATTGTTACTAAAAATAGTAACAAATCGACATTTTCAAAACGAGGCTCCCACAAAATGCGGAGAAATCGATGACGACGCACGTGCATTCAATATACAGCGATTAAGCACACGTGCATTCAATATACAGTGATATTTAAAGAGAAGTTTTAAGTGGAACAAAAACTACGAAATTGAATGAATACGTTGATAGCCGGCAAGATGGTTATTTTATTTGATTTACAGTCAAGAAAATTCGGCATTTTTGGCCAACATTGGAGGGGCTTAGCCCCCCCACCCCCTAGCCCCCCCCCCCCCCCCCCCCCCCCCCCCTGTTCCTACTAGTCCCTGGGCCAGAAACATGTTTGCTCCCCCCCAGGGGGAATTTTGTAGACATAGTTTTTCATAAAGTACAATATCTTAGAAACATTTTGAGCATTGTTTGCACTCTGGCCGTTGGGGCTTTTGGCTGTAACCCTTATCTAAAACCCTTAACCCTATCATTTTTTTCATTCAAATTTACAATACTTATTTGGTCATATTTTCATTGAATATTGCCCTACAGATGTCTAAATGGTATCAAATGAAAGCTTATGACTTGCTCTTTCATTTGTAGTTATTTTATGCAAATTAGCTCATTTGCATATTCATGAATATTAATGATTTCCCGTAAAATTTCCATTTTTTGGCGAAAATTGGATAAATACTTTCTTGAAAAAGGCGTTTTTGTCCAGGGGGAATTTTGTAAACATGGTTTATCAGTAAGAACATTTTATTAGAAACATTTAGAGCCTTGTTTGCACTCTGGCGGTTGGGGCTTTTCGGCGTGACCCTTATCTAAACCCTTAACCCTACCAAATTGTTCATTCAGATTTTGAAAATGAATTTGGTCATATCTTGATTGAATATTTACACACATATGTCAGAATGGTATCAAATGAAAGCTTATGACTTGCTCTTTCATTGTAAGATATGTTATGCAAATTAGCTCATTTGCATATTCATGAATATTAATTATTTTTCCTAAAATTGCGATTTTCGACCAATATCTGGTAAATACTTTCCAAAACAAGACATTTTTGTGCAGGGGAATTGTGTAATCATAATTAATCTTAAAGAAAATCATACATGAAACATTTTGAGAGATGTTTGCACATTTGCTGTTGGGGCATTTGGCCAAAACCCTTACCTAAACCCTTAACCCTATAAAATTGTCCAGTCATTTCAAAACGTTTTTTATCATATCTTGGTGAATATTGACCTACAGATGTAAGAATGGTATCAAATGAAAGCTTATGACTGTCCCAATAATCTGCCATAAATTTTATGCTAATTATCTCATTTGCATATTCATGAATATTAATGACATTACTTAAAACTGTGACCTTTTTAGCGGGTATTTGGAAAATATTTTCAAAAACATTGTGTTTCTACTCAAGGGGAATCATGTAAACATAATTTATGTTAAAGAACATTTTATTAGAAAAAAATTGAGCAATGTTTGAAATCTGGCGGTTGGGGCTTTTGGCCCTGACCCTTATCTAAACCCTTAACCCCATCAAAATTTTAATTTGAATGTTCAAAACGTGTTTGGTCATAGCTTGATTGAATATTGACCTACAGATGTAAGAATGGTATCAAATGAAAGCTAATGACTTTTTCTTTAATTTGCAGTTATTTCATGCAAATTGGATCATTTGCATATGCATGTATATTAATGATTTGTCTACAATTTGTGATTGTTTTCAAGTTAAATACCTACCAAAAGGTGGGATATTTTTCTTTCTCGTGAGTTTTTAACCATCTGATATCCATGTTCACTCTTTTAACAACATCTAAGCTTTGTTTGAGATCTATTTGATGTTTTGTTTGGAAGTAACTGCGATTTTAAAGTATACAACCCATCATATTTTGTTCCTATAAATCTTATTATCAATGTATGTATTTAGTTTCCATTTGATTTTTTTTAAATCTTTATTGTTTATGTGCAAATAAGTTTAATTGATTCCATGTATTGTACTGGTGTTATTGCTTATATCTAGTGTAGTTGACAAAATGTTATCCTTTGATGACTCCAAAATTGCCACAAAATAGGACTTTGAACATTAACATTTTATTAAATGCCATATGATGATACAAGGTTGTCTAACCTGCGGGACTTTATTCTAATACACATATAAAATTAATAATTTCAATTATTTTTGTATTTTTTATGGCTGAATAGAGATCCTGGAATGTATACAAATTGCATACATACAGCAGAATAACATTGTTAAGCAATTGTCAAGCTCCATTTTTTGCCATTCACATTGAGAAAACAGCATGATTTTGTTCCATCTGGAGAGCCCTTCCTTGTGTATTCCTCATAGCCAAGTCAATTTGTTGGCCTTAAGTGTATTTGATATGTGGCTGACATATCAGGGACACTGGTGTTACCATTCCTTTATGCTCTATTGAGGTATTTTAACTTCAGATAATTTAAGCTTGGGGTGCCATATGTAAAACCTACGTATCAGATGCATAAAAAGAAATGTACTCCTTGTATGTATGTTGCTAGAGTACAGACAATAAACGATTGCGATCAAAAGATTATTGCAGTCATTTACGATGCATTTATTTGTCTGTATCAGATCAGAACAGATGTGAACTGTGAACTGATCCATACTACCGACAGCCCATGCTGAATGTACATTAAAATTCTTCCGACCTTATAAATATGTCTTACATGTGCTTTCAGCATAGTATATAACCTCACAATGGATTGAAAATAGTTCCCTTGCGATACATATACAATATCTTTCAATATGGCATATGTTTTCAAGGATGGCATTCGATAGCCATAGATATCTTCAGTTCAATACTTTCCTGATATTTAAATGCTACAACTAAAACCTGGTTTAGATCAGCATATGAAATCCCATATTAAGACACTTACTGTTTGCACTGTTCTAGGACAATTTGACCAAAAATGATTAACATCACACTTGGTGTCAATCTTGGAATTACTTACACTCTTGGAGTTTGGCTAGGTCATCATAATGGAAACGGACATAGATCAACACTACAATGTCTATTTAATGCAAAGAACCATCAACATTTATTGTACTAAACATAACAGGGCTACTATGTACTTAACATTACAGGGTACTATATAACATATACATGTACGTTAGCACTGTCAAATGGAATACATTTTATGGATTTTCCACAATGAATGTGGTTTTATCCCAAACATTTCAAGAATCAATAATATTCATGAATAAGCAAATGAGCAAATTGCCAATATACAAGCAATTCACTAGGTTTCATTTGATACCATTATGACGTTTGTATGTCAATTTTTAATCAAGATATGACCAAAACAAATTTTAATGGACAATTTGATAGGGTTAAGGGTTTAGATAAGGGGTTTTGCCAAAAGCTCCTACTACCACAGTGCAAACATCGCTTATAATGTTATTTTTATAATGTTCTTTAAGATAAAGCATGTTTGCATAATTCCCCCTGAACAGAAACGCCTTGTTTCTGAAAGTATTTTCTGAAAGTATTTAACACATTTTCGTTGAAAAATCACAATTTTAAAGAAAATCATTAATTCTTATGAATATGCAAATGAACTAATTTGCATAAAAAATAATAGCACATGAAAGAGTCATCCATAAGCTTTCAGGGCTTTTCTTCCAAAAATTGGGAAGGGGCCCTGGTCAGTCATTTTGGGAAATTTTAGCGCGATTTTGGTCAAATTGGGAAAAAATAATAAATGGGAATAAATGTAGAAATGAGAATACATTTTCTTAAACAACACTTTTTAAACAGAATAATTGAATTAAAGAAGATATACTGCTTCTTTGTGACTCAAATTGCCAGTTGGTAAATGATCTTTATTTACTTTCCAAATTTTGAGAATTTTAGTTTAGAAAATTGGGAAATTCTTACTCTGAAATTGGGAAAAAAGGAGCCCTTTTCCAATTGGGAAGCCACCGAATTTCGGCCCCTGTTATAGAAGGAAGAAAAGCCCTGGCTTTCATTTGATACCATAGTGACATCTGTTAGTAACTGTTCAGTCAGGATATGACCAAAAACGTTTTGAAAATTCAATTAAAAATTTGATGTGGTTAAGGGTTTAGATAAGGGTCACGGCCAAAAGCCCCAACCGCTAGATTACAAACATTGCTCAAAATTTTTCTAATAAAATGTTCTTGAGTAGAAACACAATGTTTTTGAAAGTATTTTCCAAATACCCGCTAAAAAGGTCACAGTTTTAAGTAATGTCATTAATATTCATGAATATGCAAATGAGATAATTAGCATAAAATTTATGACAAATTATTGGGACAGTCATAAGCTTTCATTTGATACCATTCTTACATCTGTAGGTCAATATTCAACCAAGATATGATAAAAAAACGTTTTGAAATGACTGAACAATTTTATAGGGTTAAGGGTTTAGGTAAGGGTTTTGGCCAAAATGCCCCAACAGCAAATGTGCAAACATCGCTCAAAATGTTTCATATATGATTAACTTTAAGATTAATTATGTTTACACAATTCCCCTGCACAAAAATGTCTTGTTTTGGAAAGTATTTACCAGATATTGGTCGAAAATCGCAATTTTAGGAAAAATAATTAATATTCATGAATATGCAAATGAGCTAATTTGCATAACATATCTTAAAATGAAAGAGCAAGTCATAAGCTTTCATTTGATACTATTCTTACATCTGTGTGTAAATATTCAACCAAGATATGACCAAATTCATTTTCAAAATTTGAATGAACCATTTGGTAGGGTTAAGGGTTTAGATAAGGGTCACGACAAAAAGCCCCAACCGCCAGAGTGCAAACAAGGCTCAAAATGTTTCTTATAAAATGTTCTTACTGATAAACCATGTTTACAAAATTCCCCCTGGAAAGAAACGCCTTGTTTTGGAAATTATTAACCAAATTTTAATCAAAAATTGACAATTTTAAGGAAAATCATTAATATTCATGAATATGCAAATGAGCTAATTTGCATAAAACAACTACAAATGAAAGAGGAAGTCATAAGCTTTTATTTGATACCATATTGACATATGTAGGCCAAAATTCAATGAAGATATGACCAAATAAATGTTTGTATATTTGAATAAAAAAAATTAAAGGGTTAAGGGTTTTAGATAAGGGTTACAGCCAAAAGCCCCAACGGTCAGAGTGCAAACAACGCTCATCTTGTAGCATTTGTTATAAGCTTTCAGAAAATCATACCCTTCAAAATTCCCCCTGGGGGGGGGGGGGGAGCAGGGGTTATTGGTGGCTCAAGGTCTATACGGGCCTGTACATCAAATAGATTTATGAACCGTGACCTGTCGCACTAGTCTATTATACAAGAAAACCTACTTCAGAACATGACATTGGGTATAGGAGAACATATAGAGTGCTAGAATGCCTTATAGTCGTTTTCGGCTGGGAGAGTTCGACATTTTAAATTCCCTATTTGTTTATGTCAAATGGGGGTAATTCACAAAATTGACAGATTAGACCTTTATTTTAGAGCTACAAGTGATAAGAGAGATGTTTTGTGTTTTTTTGGCAACCCGGATATGACCAATTCCGTAAAAATAATGAATCGTTTATCGCGCGTATGTGGCATTAGATGAAATTAGCTGTAAATGCATTAAGGGCCGTAACTCTGACATTAAAGGAGACAAGGCAATGAAACTTCGACAAAACGATTGCCGAATGCCATGGAAATATTGTAAAAATAAAATCAGGCTTTTAGTTCGATACTTTTTCAGAAACAAGAAATCTTGCAGCGTAAAGTTTTCTCTTTTGTTCAGTATATTTTGCTGATATGGAACAAACATTATCCTTTCATAATTTGTATTTTGTAACTTTCTAAAGAATCAAATTCAATTAACTACTTTTATCCAACTCCGTGTAATTCATATTGCTAACAACTAGAAAGGCCTTTAGACATAATCAGCAAATTTGCTTTCCAACAGTACTTTCAGTACTTTGATTTTTAGATTGATGTCATTCATTCAATATTTCTGTACGTTTCATTCTGATAGGGAACGATTTTATCCAGCTAACCGTGACGTATTTCGGACAAACAATAGTATTTCGTAAGTGTTGTTATAAAATCTTACAACTACGACTTGATTCAAGCCGTAGATACGATATTATATAACAACACCGACGATCTATCAAAACAAAACGTAAACCTATTCTATTTTTAGCACAAAATTCCTGCCATTGGTAAGGAGGCTTGAGAAAATAGTTCCATTGTATATGGGTTATTTCATCAGTTATAGTGCCTTTCAAATGTAACCAGAATCATCATTTCTTTGTCTATTTTATTATGTTACATATGAAACAGTTAAACATCAATAATACCCGTTTTCATCGGTTTGACAAGATTCTTGTCATTCATACGCCCAGGCCGTTGCAGAGATGTATGAGAGAGTAACGAACGACAACTCTGCTCGGAGATTGTCATTTTTTGGTGTATTATACACAAACACTGGTGGTGAACTCGGACAAAGCGAGGAACATTTTTCATGAACACAAGGTACAGATACTTCATGTTTAAATGCGCGTTTAAAAACCAGTTTTACTAGTTTGAGCATGTACACAACGATTTGCACGTGTTTATCCGCCAAAAACAATATGGACGAATCGGAGAGACACTTAGAGGCTATTGTCAGTTTTGTTATTTTATTTCTCTGACTGATTCTGAAGTTGGTATTACAATTCTTGGAGTAGAAGTTTTTTTTCCGATGTGAAAATCGTAGTTAACGTTTTTCGAAGGGGACTTGTACGGTTTATTTATGATACCGTGAACATTTTCAATGGCTGTTCGAATTGCAATGACTTTTGTCCTAACAATAGAATGGGTTTTCGGTTAAATATGGATAAATCGTAGGTGTTGTTATAAAATCCCGTAACTGCAGCTTCAATAAAGTTGAGTTTGTGACGTTTTAGATTTACGCCGACGAAGCACTAGTGTTTGTCCGAAAAAACGTCACTAGGTCTATATATACCGTAGTAGATAAAATTTATTCTTTTTCAAAGACGAATTAATGGTATACAATAATCATTTCCAAAACAATAGGCCTATCTGGTATTGCAGCCCCCAATTAGAAGGCTTTCAGTAATGACCACCATATAGATAGTGCTTCGTTTGCCCGTCCGTCCGTTTTTTTACCCGTCCGCCAATTTGTCTAGCTGACTGCTCTAGATGTCAAAATACATTGATTTTATATGTTGAGAAGTTAAAATGTGTGTACTAATTAAGAAAATATGAAAGAAAGATATTAAGAAAAAAGGAGCCAAATTATTTTCAGTATAGATCTATTCTTCCTTTGATTCAATGTTTGCTATACGCACTTCAACGTCAATTACACAAAACGTGGGAACGACGTCGTATTGTTTGGCGGCGATGTTATAAAGTCATGAAAACAGATCATGAGCGTAAACTTTTGTTTCAGTAGAAATGTAGTGAGACGTCTTTTTTAAACATTTTTTCTTTAAGAAATTTAAAATATTGAAACAAATGGATTTAATTATAGTAGCACAAATATACTCCCCTTCATAAGAAAGTAGCCACTTGTATAATGCAAATGGTCGCCAATTTTAGGATTATTCATAAATGTACCGAAATAAATACAAGATATTGAAGCATGGCAAGTAAATCGAAAACAGTCGAATTACCCCATTAATTAGACTGTTTTCGATTTACTTGCCATGCTACAATTTTGAGACGATTCCAACACATCCAACGTCTACACGTGACGTCATTCCGACAAGACAACCATTATCGGAACGACTACCTGTGAAATCGACAGAAAAAAGGCAAACGTTACAGATAGGCTAGATTGCTTCCTGAGTTGAGTTCTATCAGCAGTAGAGGCTGATTAACGGATTAGACCATCCGTTTCAGACGTCTTGCGATACCCATAGTCTTGCTACGATGTTATTGACAACATTACCTTCAGTGGGTTAGACAGCATCTATTGTTTTCTAAGGACAATTGCATAGCATGTATTAATACCAACGGTGTTCACACTCGAAAATGTCTTGTAAAAGCGAATCTTATCCTTATCCACTTTCAGGAATTGTTACGGTAATAACAAGTATAGTAATACATTGACAATTATTGAAAGTTAAAGATTAAATGTGCATTTGTAAAATGTTATTCATGTACCGTATGCAGTCAAGGTGTTAATTGAAAAGGAAATGCACACAGTTAACTTTTCCCGTTAGTATACTTTAGAATCCACGCCCGTAGAAAGCAATTCCATATGGGCCCTGTCTGGGCCAGTGTCTAATATTGGGAGTGTGTGTGTGGGGGGGGGGGGGGGGGGGGGGGGCTAAATTAGATTTGCCATAAGTTTTAAATGTGAAATGATGAAAATTCGGCATTTTTGCCAACTATGGGGGGGGGGGCGGCTCCAGAGTCCCCCTGTTCGTACGGGCCTGGGATGTGTGAAACAGTGGATCCTCCTTAGAATAAATGGTGATAATGGTAATGACAAACATTACAGTATAGATCTGGAAACGTTCATTTAGGCTTTTGCGACCAACATGGATCCAGATCAGACTTTGCATGTGCACTGTCTGATCAAGATCCATCTTGTTCTCATTTAATAGCTTATTCTCCACCTGTACCAAATTTAAGAAGGCATAACGAAAATCTTACCGGTGAAACTCCAAGGTAACAATAAAAATGATGATGATGATGATGATGATGATGATGATGATGATGATGATGATGATGATGATGATGATGATGATGATGATGATGTAAATGTTTAAATGTGCCGTTAAGTCCAGTGCAATCGATTAATTTATCAAACATGTGGTCATAAAACACCGTAGCTGGAAAAGATAACATCGCAAACATGCTGTAACGTTGTCACGAAGAAACCGCACAATGATTTTCAATGACATGACACCAAAAACTGCCATTTACAGCCTTTATTTGTACATTTATATGTCTTTTTTGTTTACTTGCAATGCAAGTTGATAAACATAAACAGTGATATCGTATCATTTCGTTCGGGCGATTAAGATCAACCCACATGATCTCAATATGCGCTTTGTGCACTTGCAATCCGTTTATAACATTTGAAAATAATGATCGATAAAACTGATATTTTCGTGCGTATTATAAATCATATCTACATACCTTAGTAACTTCCATTTGAGTGCATCCTTTAAAAAAGACGGAAAGAGAAGTAAAACAAAATACCACGTGTATTGTTTACAAAAATCCGGATGTGACATGAAGTATCTGTACCTTGTGTTCATGAAAAATGTTCCTCGCTTTGTCCGAGTTCACCACCAGTGACAAAGTCCTAGTTTTATTCTCGTCAATTTTGTCGACAATAACATCTTTCAAAATTGACCCGTCCATTTTGTTTGTCGTTTGGGAGAACTTTTTATAAATTCTGCATGAAGTTGATTTGTATCTTCAGAGGCTGATCTTGACTGGTATATTTCTCTTTTATCTTCATGGATTCACTTTTGGAGGTAAGCAAAGCAACAGATAAGAGGGGTGAAAAGATTATCATTTTGTAAAGGCAATTTCAAATCCTATGTTGTAAGTACTCGTTTGAATCGTCTCATAGATTATAATGATTGTCCATCATGTTTGACAGTGTTTTTGGCGAGTTAATTTATTTCATTGTTGGCGGTTTCAAAAGCCAAATGCAAAAATAAAACAAGTCAAATTTGCAGGGAACTTCTAAACCTGCATTAGTAGAGATATTGAAATATAACGATAACGTTGTGTCACGTGATTCACCATCGTGATAATTTTAAACATATCGTTTCCAGGTACAGTGGGGTCGGTGAGGCTCAAGACTGATAAGACTGATGCTTCGTCACATTATGAAGGACAAGTGCAGATCTTTTACAATGGCCAATGGGGTAGTGTCGATCAGAATGACATTGACGATGAAACAGCATCTGTTATTTGCAGAATCGTCGGTTTAGGGTAGGTGAAATGAAGTTGACACCAGAATATAGTCGCTATATTATCACGGCGGAGATTGTGCATTGTGGGATGGGTAAATCTACGGACAATTTTGCCTCGCTTCAGGTAAGACATTTTGCATAAACTTTCTTATTTCTGTGTCAATTTTCAAACGGTTTGTTGCATGTACCCCGCCTTACCGAACTATGTCCTCTGTATGCCTTATAGTCCAGTCATGCTAGGGTTTGACCTTCAACTAATTGCAACAGAAATCAATCTTGGATTTTTAAGTAGCCTTTGGTGATATGAATAACATATAAAAAGTCTCCAATAATCTGAGGGTGGGAAATCACTAAAATTTAGCAAAAACATTCGGATAGATGTACTGTCCGGATACTCTTCCTTTCAATTTTGTATTTTCACGTTTCAGTGATCAAAATGACAACATATGCGGTAATTCATGCAATAATCTCCAGAAATCCAATCATTCAATATATAAACCATAAACTACAAGAATTCGGTCATTACCACCACCTTAATATTCCCGACGTTATACTAGGGTACGATGATCAACCCAAAATAAACATTATATATCTAGAATTTAAAAGGTACATTTACAACAGTAAATTAAAAAATATTTCACCTACACAGAGAGGATTTATTCGACATTTAACTTTATCATATAAAATGAACAAACAAAAAAGAGTGAGTATAAAAAAGAAAACTGGGCAATTGTTGAGAGACTGGTGCAAGGTTTATAATACAATACGCACAATCTATATTGTAATCAATAGCATACTTTAATCCTATTCATTCTTCACTGTTTTAATTTAAAACTGTTTCATTATCAGTTTTCATTTTTTCTTTTCCTTTTCAAAAACATAAATAATTCAGACATCTGTCCTATCCTTAGAAATGTATACTGTAACATACATCTAGTACTAATTAATATAAAATATACATGTTGAGATTATTATTGTCTATGCCATTCATTATAATAGAACTAAATAAAAAGACAGCAAAAGGCTAACTAAAGAAACATACATGACTATTGGAGACCGGGATTAGCTTGCACAGTTGTGCGGGCTAATCTCTGGCTTCAATACCCGTCATATGAAAATAAACTTTGAATGGCAGAATATGAGAAAATTTCATTAAACTTTGTATATTTCATGTTCATATTGTATATGTATGATTCTATGTTTTGATATGTAACATGTTGGATGATGGTGAAAAAAAAAATCTCTAGAAATTCATTTTTGGTATTTCGAAGCAATAAAGTGGTTAAATTTGTCTCAAATAGAATACATTTTCATGATAACTTTCAAATCTTTAACCCAGAAGACTCCTTTTACCCCCTCCCAACTCCCCCTCTCCCCCGTCATTTTCGGAAATAATCCTTCGATTGAAAAGAATCATATGGCAACTTATATAAATCATCAAATCAGTAACACTAATTCCTATAATTCAGCAAGGGCGGATCTAGAGGGGGCGGGGGATCCAGACCCCCTCCAACTGGCATTGGTCGATAATTAAATACTTATTTTAACTATATAGCATTAGTAGGCTATATCATTACATATTTAAAGCAATCATTTTGGTTTAGACCCCTCCCTCCCCCGGAAAAATCCTAGATCCGCCCTTGTTCAGTGCAGACATCTGAACGCGTTTGATCTTAGTAATTTTACTAAAAGTCTGACATGCAGCCTGTAATAATAATAATAATAATAATAATAATAATAATAATAATAATAATAATAATAATAATAATAATAATAATAATAATAATAATAATGACTTTATTTAACGAGGCTATACAGTTGGGATAATACCCAGTCTTCCCTGTGGGCCTCTACAAATACACGGTGGGGATTGTGCATGCTGGGATGGATAACGAATACGGACAAAAATAATCCCGAATTTTGTCAAATATTTTGCAATAACTCTTTCATTTCTTTGTCGATTTTCAAAAGGTCTGTTGCATGTACCCCGCCTTGAAATTCTCTGTCCTCGGATACATGTATTATTTGTGGTATCCTTTTATTTTTTCCAAAAATTGATCTCAACTGACCAGAAAACGAAAAGATAACGACTACGGCAAAATAAGCCACGCTTCAGGTAGGAAATTGTGCAATAATTTTCTTATGTCTGTGTAAATTTTCAAGCGGTTTGTTGCATGTACCCCGCCTCACTGAGCGCTTTCCTCAGGTCTATTACTTATTTGAAAACTCCCCATATTTTTCCCAAAAATTGATCCCAACTGACCTGAAAAACGACCAGATTTTTTGTCGTTTTTCTGGTCGGTTGGGATCACTTTACGCAAAAAGTACAAAAAGGTTTCGCGTAAAGCATACATCGTAGGAAAGAACTCAGTAAAGCGGGGTACATACAACAAACCGTGTTTGAATCGACGCAGAAATAAGGAAGTTATTGCAAAATGTCTTACCTGAAGCGAGGCAAATTTGTCCGTAGATTTACTCATCCCAGCATGCACAATCCACACCGTGGAATATTTACAAAGACAAAGCATAAAAAAATGTAAATATGTACAACAAAAGAGAAAAAAAAGAATCTATGCAATTCTGTAATGCAATTTTGTGGAAGTTACCCATATTAAGGTATATGACCCATCATTAAAAACACTACTTTCTAGCCATATGAAATGCATTAAATTACACACACTTGGAAATACACTTCACATAAGGTAATTCACCGTGCCGGATTTCAAATTTATGCTTCAGGAAGAAAATAATATACAAATATTATTTTACTCTTTATTCATATACAAGGGAGGTAATTTGGAACATTTTTGTCAAATATTTGCATACGTATGCATTAGTTCAAAATTCTAAACCGTTCAAAATGCTTATTTTTGTATTTGGAATGGAAATGTAACACATTTTAGGAATTACTGGCACTTTTCAAATTTCGCCTCTGGCCCTTCAGTGCTAATGATGGGTTGTATACGTTAAGCTCAACTAAAACAAGACCAGTTTTGAAGCACAAGAATAAAATTAATGGTAAAAGAAAAAGTTGTTATCAGCATGTTCTCCTTTAAAATGGATACAAAATGGATACAAAAGAGACAAATTCATATTTTCATAATAGACAGAAAGTATTAGCAAGGGGCAATTGGACAATTAATACAATTTATTCCTCAGCCATTACCTCTGTACATCATTCATATTGTATCGTAATGTATATAGGATAACAATTTGAATGTAGAAAATAGTAATAATTACAATGTAAATACAAAGTTCAGATTCTTAAAAGAAGATTACTGAACAAATGACATATTGTCGGCTGTATTGGAAAACATTGTAACAACAGCTAATCAAAGCTGTAGTTACAACATATATGCCTACACTTCCGACGATATGATAAAGGGGTATGTTCTACGTAATTGTTCTTTTGAATATTGAATGTCCTACCAGTAGATCTACTTGTTTCTACGGAATAGGAGAAAATATTGTCTATTAATAGTTTCCTTTATCCATCATTTTCTTGGTTTTCACATCCCTGATAGAGAAACCAATTATAAATAGAAAACGCTTATTAGAACAAATTCTGATCATCATCATTTCTTCTTTTCACTCAACGTTTTCTGTGCTAGTGAGGTTATTGGCCCTAATTTGCAAGAACGAGAGTAGCACAACCACTTTCTGTATACCGAAGGTTGTCACGCACTTACGTATCACCTCTAAGTCATAGGCGTAGGAAGATTTATACTATTGCGAGCGGGACTAATGGAACCCGCCTGAGCGTACCGTTGCTAGGGGGGGGGGTCTGAGGGTAAGCTCCCCATAAAATTTTGAATTCTAAGAAGCCATTTCCTGCACTCTTGGCACTTTGAGACAGTATTTTATGCCTGGACCTTTCTTGAAGGAAAATATGAGGGGGGGGGGCACAGGATATGCTGCCCTATCTAAATTATTGGGGGGGGGGGGCTGGTCCAACTCTTCTTACGCCAGTGTAAGTCTGTCCGTCATGTCTGTCCAACCAACGTTCAGATCAACTGGATCAAGCTCGATCTAGCGACCGAGAACAAATCAAGCTTGGTCGGCATGGATGGTCGGCAGTTGTTTTGATCGGAGATCGAGTTTTATCTAGACCTAGCTTGGTCTTCTTGCTCGAGCATGTTTACGTGTCAAAATTATTTGTGTGTGATCGAGTACAAAATTGATTTGGAAGCCAGGGATTGAGTATTGCCTACGCGGTTACTATTTGCCAGAATCTAATATACATTTATATATGTTTAGGTCATGATGCCTAATAACCACAAGGTATTGGAAGGTTTTGAACGGTTTGCATAAAATAATTTCTATCAGGTTTTAAAATGATCCCAATTAAGATATGCCATACTTTGTGAATGCAAAGTCATGGCTTGTTTCCGCATGTGTTTGAAATCAATATTAGCCACTTAATTTTGATATCTCGGTAAGAAATCTTGGGGTTCATTAATCCAGGGATGTTAACTGTTTAGCTCGAGTTTGATTCCCAGATCGACCATTATCCCTCCCAATACGCAAATATGGTAGACTTGTAGAAGTATTAGATAAGCAACAGATTAACGTATTGGATATTTTGCAAGCTGATCTTTATCCGTGGTATTTTAAAAAGCCACCGGGGACCCATTCAAGATCACATTCCATTTCTGTTTGAAATGAGAAGACACGGCGTTGTGGATCCGGACACCCCCTCAATTTTGTAAAACATTCTTATCAAACGCTTGTTCCCTTCAGGAAAATGCCTGTGTCCGCGCTTGGTAAGCAAGGACCTTCACTGTCTGATTTAGATCCGTGCTATTATCCAATATCTTTTTCATTACATTTAATTGAACAGCATGGATCTTAGCTGAGATATCGTAGCCACAAACTTGATGGCGGGTATTGGTTTGTGGCTACGAGTTTTCCCCCTTTCTTCCTTGGGGCAAGACAAACAAGTGGAAAAAAACATTTTTTTTTGCAAAAAATATTTGAATACCAACATATGTTATCAAAAGTAAATCCAATAAACACATAGGCCTCTTCCATGTCACAAATTTGATAAAAGAGTATCAACAAGATTTTTTTTATTATTTTTTTCTTTCAACTCAAAATTAAAGTTTAGGTAGAAAAAAAATATGTGGGTAGTCCGCTTCAAAATTAAATTTAACTTTATTTCACAGTGATTTTAACATAAAACCATGCTGGATTGACAGGACACTTGTTAACCTGGCGACAGGTAACATTCTAACTACATTCCATAGCTTTATTTTGAAGTTTGACTATGCTAAACTTTCTGGAATGAATCACTCGAGCACCTGCTCCATTGCAACATATACGAAGTAATTACACCGAAACCATAATTGAAATTAAAAAAAGGTTTCGGTTACATTATCGCAACTACATGGATCTTGACAAGGCTTCATTTCTGATCTTGTTCCACGGATGTCTCAAATGCCGTCGGCTAGGCCTATATAGGCCTAGGCCTGTATGTCATTAGTAGGCTATGAACTTTTCCATTGTCCAGACTCAATTTAAAGGTGTTGAATCAAAAGAAAAAGACTCTGTTGACAATTTCTAACACTCAAAATTCATTATTAATTGTTTTTTTTACGTCTATAAACATTGGTAACTACCGAACTCACTCATATATACACGAAACTGAAAGTACAAAAGGAAGAGTATCCGGTCAGTACATGGATATCCGACTTTAAACCTTCAAAACAACATATCAAGCATGAAAATATCAGGGTAGTATTTAGTATAAAAAATATGCTGATTCATATATGTTGCTAAAAGTTACATTATAATTGTTGGATTATGATTAAAAATGCCGCATAGGCATGGATAACGTTGTTTTAAAAGGAAAATTTTGTTGGTGACGAAAATTACAGATAATAATTTCTTTTTCGTAAAAAATCTACCTTTATAGACATTTATGCAGGCATTTGGATAAATCCAATAATATAAATGCGTGAAATCCCTTCAAATGATATATTTTCTCATAAAAAGATACATTTTAAAGTACAAGCGGAATAGTATTCGGATAGTACATCTATCCGAAAATTTTTACTTAATTCCTCATTTTTTATGATTTCCCACTCTCAGATTACTGGAGACTTTTTATATGTTGTGTACAATACCGAAGGCTACTTAAAAAGCCAAGAATGATTTCTGTTGCAATAAGTTGAAGGTTAGTCCCCATTTTCGGCTAGAATGACTGGACTATTACCTGAATTCTCCTTGTCGTTTTTAGCTCCATTGGCCTTCAGGTCAGCGGGCTATTGTCATGGCGCTGTGTCCGTCGTGCGTGCGTGCGTGCGTCCGGTCGTCAACTTTTTCTTTAAAAATCTTCTCCTCAGAAACTACCGAATGGATTTCAATCAAACTTCACAGGAATGATCCTTGGGTGGTCCTCCATCAGATTCCTTCAATTAATGCTGATTGAACCGGAAAGTCTGGAGTTATCTGCCCTTAAATTAAAAATTGGCTGTTTTGACTTTGTTTTCACTCTAGCACTTACAAATATCAACCAATCAAGACAAAACTTTGTCAAAATGTTGGTGATAATAAAATCTTGACTGAGTGCAATTTTCAGCTTGATCTGAATTTTATATCATGAGTTATGTGCCCTTGCAATTGACAAAATTGTCATTTTCGGCTCAATTTTTACTTTGTTTCACTCTAGCAATTACAAATATTTACCAATCAAGACAAACATTTAATAGAATGTTGATGACAATAAGATCTTGCTCTGGTATAATTTTCAGCTTGATCTGAATTTTATATCATGAGTTATGTGCCCTTGAAATTGACAAAATTGTCATTTTCGGCTTTATTTTGACTTTGTTTCCACTCTAGCAGCTACAAATATTGACCTATCAAGACAGGACATTGACACAATATTTGTGTAGATAAAATCTTTCCAGAGTGTAATTTTTAGCTTAATCTGAATTTTACATCATGAGTTATGTCCCATTGAAATTGACAAAATTACCATTTTTGACCTTATTTTTACGCAAACAGCCATAAAATTTATATCTCCCAATCAATATGAAACTTTCACATAATCTAACTGGCTAAAAGATCTTGCATGGATATAATTTTCAGCATCATCTTAATCTTAAATCCTGTTTCATGTGCCCTAGAATTTGACAAAATTGCTATTTTCGACTGTTTTTACTCTCTTTATATCTACAAATATTGAACAAACAGGTCAAAACTTAAACATGATGTAGACGAAGTTAAAATCTTGCATTAGTGTGATTCTTAGCTTGATAGGAAGATAAATCCTCAGTTATATGCCTTTCAATTTGAAAAAAAAAATGCTAATTGTGACTTTGTTTTCACTATCTAATCAACACTTGGATAAAATATTAAAAAAATCTCAGGTCTGTGGAGCGATTCAAGACCTTTAGGTCTTCTAGTTGCAAAAAATGACCCCAACCGACCAGAAAAATGATAAAAAAATCAGGTCGTTTTCTGGTGGGTTGGGATCAATTTCTGCAAAAAGTATGAGGTGTTTACAAGTAAGTCATACATCTGAGGCAAGAGATTAGTAAGGCGGGGTACATGCAACAAACCGCTTGTAAATTGACGCATCAATAAGAAAGTAATTGCACAATTTCTTAGCTGAAGCGTGGTTAATTTGTCCGTAGTCGTTATCATTTTGTTTTCTAGTCGGTTGGGATCAATTTTTGGAAAAAGTAAAAGGATTCCACATATAATTCATATATCCGAAAAAATCGCTCAGTGAGGCAGGGTACTTGCAACAAACCTTTCGAAAATTGACGTAGAAATTAAATTATTATTGCAAAGTTATTGAAAAACGTTTGACCAGAATCGAGATTATTTTTGTCCGTAGTCGTTATCCATCCCATGATGCACAATCTCGACCGTGACTTTGGCACATGTTTACAAAATTTACCTAATCTAAACAGCACAATATCTAACTGCAAACTACTTATTTTTTGCATGTGATTGGTCAAATAATTCCAGGGGTCTCAAACCTGCAAGATCTAAACCAACACATACAAAATTTAATGTGAATTAACTACACATTTTCTGTTGTTAACGTATGTAAGATTTGTCAACATTTTTGCCGGACTGTAGCTTCCAAATGGATGTACAATGAATAAAGACATATACGACAAAAGGCGGGTTGTAATTTAATCCACATTGTCGTCGAAAGTCGATTTTTTTATTTCCGAAAAATTTTAAGCGATCTTGTCAAACTGTGTACACAATTTGAATTACATTGCCCAGAAGCAATTTTATTGGATAATTGCAGACATGTCGTTCAAGATTGCAGTCTCCATACAAAGTTTGACAACATGAATCATATTTAACAAATTCTGGGGGTCTTTAGACATTTCAGAAGACTATTGTGGTAGACCATTCATGGGCGGATCTAGAGGGGGGGGTCAGGGGGGTCCGGACCCCCCTGGCATTGGCTGAAAATTTAATTTTGACTATATAAATCTAGTGTAACGTTGCATATTTACTACATTTTAAGGCATAATTTGGGCTTGGAACCCTCCCCCCCCTGGAAAAAAATCTTGGGCTTGGACACCCCCCCCCCTGGCAAAAAATCCTGGATCCGCCCTTGCCATTGATACATTTTTTAAACTTGTTCGTGAAGTTATTGTTACTCGTGTGTTTCATTTTAGCTCAAGTGTGTTTATATAATGAAATTGGGTGAACTAAGCCACGTCCACGTGTCAGAATTTCAGGGAAAAATCAAATTCGTGCAGTCATAATGTATATGTTGGAGGCCACTTTGGAATCTAGGCCGATCCGGAATCGGCCTAGTCCAGTTTAGAATTCTAATCTGGCCTAGTCCAAATTGGAATTCTAAACTGGACTATGCCGATCTGGAATCTGCCTAGAAAGTTTCTAGTCAAGATAAGAATTCCAATCTGGCTAGGCCGATGCCGGATCTGCCTAGACCAGATTGAAATCCATTGTTTTTATGTGAAAATTCCCCATTAACTTCGTTTGAATTTTTTTTATATGTTGTTAAAATGATGGATAACAAACGAAATATCTACCACAACCAATAGATGCATACCTGTATTAGAAAAAGTTAAAGTGACATTTCAGAATTTTTTGTCATAAATTTTTCTTTTATTTTTATCTGAAAGAGCATGTTTCCTTATGAAAATTCTGAAAATTTCGAGCCAAAATATTGCGCTGTTTACGAGAAATTTATATTTTTGTGTTAAAATTGAACAAATTGTTGTGGACAACAGTTCGGATTTATATGCAATTTATCGATTATGTCTCAACTTTAAATGCGTGTTTCTCGCTTATTGGCAACACGTTAAACAGACTAATAGTATTTATACTCATTAGAATAACCAATCTTGGCATCAAGACATACTTTAAAAAATTAAAATTGGAATGAAATGTCCCTTTAAGTATTTCCTAGTTTAATCCATTTTATAAAATTAGATTTAAGATCATTAATTTTGTTCTTGCATTGAAAATAGACAGTAGAAACAGCGCCAGCAATAAATAATACAAATTAATACAGTCATATACTATACAAAATTTTGAATGGTCTAATCGGTAACTATTTCGATATTCACTTGCCTGTAATTAGAAATCAAAGTACTGAAAGTACTGTTAGAGAGCATGTTTGACACAACATGAAATCTTGTGACAATATTGCATGGTAACATAATTCATGCAAAACAATCCATGAATATAGGTGGAGCTGTATTAACAAAACATTTTAATCCAACAGCAAAATTTTAGACTGTCCCGAATCCAAAGATGTTGCAGACGACAATTTTAACTGAATGAAATTTTACATGTTTCTGTCTTTCTATATAGAAAACATTGTGGGAAATGAAGAATTTGCTTGTCATAAGCAGTTTCTTCATTTTCCACATTATTTTCTGAGACTATTTTCCTGTGGGTGTCAAAAAGAGTCACTGTGTCGTAATGGGTTGAAAGAAAGCCCACCAAAACGTCACCAAAACATGACTTCATTCAAAAGGCTGCATAATGAGGAACTGTCCATCATAGTTTCTTACAAATTCAACCATAAATGGAGGAATGTGTTAAAAATGTATTGACAATAAAGTGAAGCCTCTTTTTCTGTGATGCAATATAGTATCACCAAACCTATCACCATTTTCTTCTTTTACCTCAATATTTTCCAAAGCTTGCTCTTATAGATACATTAAAACAAAGTTTTGTTAGGGAAAGGATAAGTTCAAATCAATCCATTCATAAATGTGTGAGAAGATGAGTTAATAGGAAATTTACTCTAATGCCCCCTTTATCCATGACACAACATATTATCACCAAACAGCACAAGCATGACAAGCTTTACAATAAATACACTCAGATAGACACCCACTAGTAGAATGTCTGTCTGCGGAATGTGATTCTATTTTTGGACCATTTGCACTGTCCAAAATTTAGGCTACATGACTTGACCGCATGACCTGCATGACCCAATTGTGAATGGCAAATTACTACTCAGATTTCTTTTTTATTTAAGACTTGTTTAATACTTGATTTTTTGCTTAGATCATACATGCCATCTAGTTTATATTATGACACATTTGACACGTAGACTATTCTAATTGTCATTTAGATCTTTTTGTCTTGTTTGGGAGGAACTATTTTCGTTGTGCGGTTTGTAAAGTACATCTAAAGTACATTGAAGCATGATAAAATAAGAGAGCCATGCTCTCTAAAAACTTTATCCAATTTTTATATTGTCCATTTGAATAGTTCCTGTTTGATGTGATTATGTTATGTTCTTTTAAAATCTAGCTTTCAGAAGCGTCAAAATAATGTCTTGTTAGGAAAAGGGTTTATATAAAACAGAAAAGAATTAAGAGCTCTAACCTATTTCTTTGTCCATATCTTACAATTTTACTTATTTACATAATCCAAGATAAATAAATGGCCATTGTTCCTTGATTTTGAGATACAAAAACAAATAGAGTTTATAAACAAACATAAATTTATATCTGTAATGTTATAAGTTTCATATCTACATTTAGTTTCAATTAAAGCAATGGATTCTAAAGTGGTCTAGGCAGATTCTAGATCTGCCTAGCCAGATTGGAATTCCATACTGGCCTAGACCAATCCAGAATCCGCCTAGACCAAATTAGATTTCTAATCTGGACTAGTCAAAACTAGAATTCCAGTTCGGACTAGACCGATTCCGGATCGGCCTAGGCCGATTCCGGATTGGCCTAGATTCCATTGTGGACTCCGACATATACATTATCCACAACAAAAGACTTGTTTTATACTTGAAGAATATATACTACTCAAAGTTTGCTAAGCACCATAAGTTTTAGTGATAATACTTTCTGGTGCAAATATAATATCAATTTGAAAGATGTATTTGATAATTGCTTTAATGTATTCGATACACATATCAAATAACTATGTACTTTATTCACCCTTTTCAAGTGTATTGTGAGGAGGAAAAGAAACAAACCCATGAAAATGAGTCGGTGCTTGTAATTGGGTGGGGTAATTTTTTTTCAATTCCTCGTCTCAAACGATTTTGTTGCTGCTTTTTGTTGGTCCACAGACTACACAAAGGTTGACAAAACAAATGTAATTTTAATTATTTCACATAACCTTCAAAGAGCCTTCTTATCGCTGCTTGTGTCGCTACACTGGTCTAAGAAACAGTATGGAGGCCATTAGAGAGGTTGTTACCAGAACAGCTTCTACAGGACATCGATTATGTAATTTCGACGCCGAAAGACCACGTGACTTATCTTTGACTTTTGTCTATGCATTTAAACAGTAATAAAAAATGGAACACGACCCCATCTCTAGTAAGTCTCTTCATTTCGCGGATTCTCTTCTTTCTATCCGAATTTCAACTGCTTCAAGCGAAGTAAATGTCTTGAAGTTTATTCAGTTATCTTAAAAATGCAGGAGACCTACATGTCACACATATTTGACATAAACATTGCGTTAAGGATAGAAAATGTCAACATTTATAAACTTTTGGTGCTTAGCAAACTTTGAGTAGTTTATTTTATGCCAGTCAACAAAGGATTGATTTAATTATCAGTTCACTGAAAGATGCTAGATAAACTTTTATAAATGGAGGTAGCTGAAAAGACTGATTTAAGAAAAATCCCATGTGTTAACACACACATGGACTGTTAGTTGCTTGAACAGTAGTATCATTATACATGTTAGAAGAAGTGTGTTGAAACTTCGTGCAAATATAAACTGACGTCCAAAAGAGACGCTCCAATGAAATTTGTCATTATTTTCCTTACGCCTATTACAATGTTAGTGAAATGTATACTGTATATTATCATTTCGACCGACAATTACGGCAAATGAAAAAATATGCGTTTCTGTTCATTAACATGTCCATTTCCGGTGACTGGTCACGTTTTCTACGTGCGCTTCGTGTATGTATATCACATGATGAAATTGGTCATATTTTACACGGTAACATGTATAAGTGGACAGGCAACCATGAATTTAAAGATTTTCTTATGAAACATCTGAATTGAAGGAAATCAAGACTAAATTCTGAAAAGGGTGCTCGTAATACGGCCATTTTTGAATGCGACGAATGCACAAACAAGTCGCAAGACGGTTTAACATATTGTGTTTCTCGCTTTGGTGTCTTGATCGACGTGTTAGAGTTCTGCAAATGTTTATTGATCGGCCATGCTCAACTTGACCTCATGTAACGCCTGTAAAGCAAGATCTTTCCCCGCGTTAACGTCATGTACGTTTCAGGTTTGTGACGTTGGGATCGAATAGTCGGTTAATGGGGTGGTTGAATAAGTGTTTTTCTGGTAACTGCTGTTGTTGCAAGTAACGTTTGAAATAGACACACTGCTCGGAAAATAGAGCTCGTAGATTAGCCATTTTTGAATACGGGAAAATAAAAAAAAACAAGCCGCCTGACGTTTTGATGTCCTTGATTGCACGATTAAGTATCTTGGTCGACGAGTTAGAGTTACAGAAACATTTGCCAAAGGCCAAAGTCAGATAGACATAATGTAACGCCTGTTATACAAGAAGATGTCTTACGTTAACGTCATATGCGTTTCAAGTTTTAGACGTTGAAATCGACGTTGCGCTTAGTATTCACTAACTATGTTCACCAAATAAGACGTTTTACGGTATATTTTGTCGTCTCAAATTAAGTTTGAACCACCCGCTACTGATTTTCAAAAGGAAATTCTGATACCGCTTTGTTTAAATGTGCCGTCGGAAATTTATTAGGACTGAGGCGTTTCTTTTGGACGTCAGTATATAAGCTAAAACCTATATATACCGGCGACTCGCTGTAATTTGTTAAAGCTGTGGTCACACATAGCCTGTTTTACGATAAAGGTCCACGCGGAATTAAGGTAAAAAGGGCCTAATTAGCACCAAAGAGCCAGCGGCGAAATTTGAAAAGTGCTAGTAATTCATAAATTGTGTTACATTTCTATTCCAAATATAAACATAAGCATTTTGTACGGTTTAGAATTTTGAATTAATGATTATTTATGGAAATATTAGACAAAAATCTTCCAAATTACCTCCCTTGCATATGAATATAGAGTAAAATAATATTTGTAAATTACTTTCTTCTTGAAGCATTATCTTGAAATCCGGCACGGTGAATCAACTTATGTGAAGTGCATTTACAAGTGTGTGTAATTTGATGCATTTCGTATGGCTAGAAAGTGGTGTTTTTAATTAGGCACTTCTTACCTTAAAACCGCTTTATCCCTTATTGACCCGTATCGCCACCTGTTTAGATTACGTGTGCGGTTTGTGAGAACGATATGGCAGCGAACATGTTTTGTCTATATTAAAAAATCGACATTTTAAATCTGTGTGCGGCAACCCGGTTCATATCGCATCGACCCTTTTCAACCCGTATCTACCCCTATCGTATGCCGTATCTCATTTTTGTACCCGAAAATGACCTCATGTCTAGCGGTACAATCTATGTGAACTGCATGGAGTCCCATACACACTCCGTTGCGCTGGCGGTACGGTGCGGGCCGGTTTTGGCACGATTGACGAGATACGTCGTCGGTATACCGACGCATCCGCCGACGTAAAGACGATTTATGTTATTTGACGGGTTTTGGTCACATCGTGGAAAGTTTTGGCGATTAGATGGACAGTCATTGTTCATTGATCGAAGACTTTGCCCACGAAAGCAGTATTTTTGTATGATGCATGAGGTGTCGATATTTCCAGTTATAATGAACCGAGATATTAAAAAAGATATTAAAAAATGAAAAAGAGGAAATAATAATAATGATGATAATAATAATAATAATAATAATAATGATAATAATAATAATAATAATAATAATAATAATAATAATAATAATAATAATAATAATAATAATAATAATAATAATAATAATAATAATAATAATAATAATAATAATAATAATAATAATAATAATAATAATAATATGATAATAATAACAATCGACACGGTTTTTAATTTCGTGTGGACCCGTATCGAAAACCGGCGATGTGTGACTGCGATTTTTATAATTTTTCCACCACGTTGTTTTCAATATCCGTGCACGGAAGTGTCATATTCCGTGTCGACCCGTGTCGGCCCGTGTACCTTATCCGTATCAACCCCTACTGACCCGCAACTGCATATATTTATAATATTCAGTCCTACCTGTGTCGACTCGTATCGACCCTTACCAACCCGTACCTTACTTTCTGAAATCCGTATTGAAACACCCTTTCTTGCCGTATTAACCCGTCGAGTATGCAGATGTCCCCGAATTCCGTAGCAAAACCGTGTACGGTTTATGAGAACTGAAACCGGTTCGTCACCCGGTTATATGTGACCACAGCATTAGCTGCACTAATTCAAATCGATTTGGAAAATACACTCCTCAAAGTTTTAATTGGCCACTTTCATAACATTTATACTCGTTTTACCAGAAAATGGCTGAAACATAAAAAACCCTTAAATGTAGAGTTGTTTATCCATTTGATAAAGATTTCGAATGAATGAATTATAATGCCGATCGTCTTATTTTACATAAGTTATCGGTGAAAAACGCGTTTTGGCCAAACGTGCACGAAAAACACGTGTGGTATTAAAAACTCGTAAATGATAGATACAGCATGTCCTAAACAGCCTAGAACAAAGCAAAAAAAGAAATCATGACTAAAATCAAGTAATTCGAATACGCTAGATAGCTTGGCATGGTCGAATTGGGCAGGTCAATTATAGTGGTATGTTGTCAATAATCTTTTCGGTCATTCTTACATTAACAGAACATAAGTAATCTTCTATTTTGGTTTCTAGTGTCTTTAACAATAATTTTCATGATGTTAGAATAATTATTTTGAATCATCTCAATTCTGCCTAAAAAGGACCGTTCCAGGAATTTCGAACGGCCGGAAGTGGATATCTTAATATGGCGCTTACAAAGCCGATTAAAATTCATTACCTTTCGGTTCTTTTGGTCGTTAGATTCAACAATGATCTACATGAAAAAACGTTATCAGCCCAATTTGTACGACCGGTGGCAAACCTACCCATTTTCCGGCCATTTCCATGCATATCTGGAAACCATTCTTGTCAACGACACCAATCCAGTGTCATTATTGGATAGGTACTCGTCGCATAATGACTTTAAATCACATCCAAATTAAGCCTTCACTTCCATTAAAAAGTTTAATCTTAGCCCCATTAAGCATAATTGGTTGTGTTGAAGAGAATTCAGACAACCATCCATAACGCAACATTTTGGACGTTCTGTAGCGTGCTGTCGCTCAAAAATGGAGAAACGCACCCACTTTATCTGTTGAAGAATTGATCAGAATGCAATGACAAGTCATGACCTCTGTTTGTGACTTTTCATTTGCAGGGGTGTTTATCTGATGCCATTGTTTTGATAATGTACTGCAATTGTATTTGAACATTGTTGTATTCTGTACTTCCCGAAATATGAGGTGGCATATTAGAACTTTCTAGTACATGTAGTGTATTCACCAACCATTTGGATATCTGTCGCTTTCCTCATTTACAAATATAACACAAACACCAAATATTTTTGTTTCATATTTCAGAAATAAAGGTTTTGAGGTTGATTATTATTATACCAAGGCCGCTACCCCCAACGTATTTAGCTATTTGAATTGTAACGGGGAGGAAAATGACATTCTTGATTGCAGATATTCAATACTCTCTACCGTGTACAACTATACATACGGCGCCGGAGTAATATGCAAAGGTATAGTATTCCTTTCCAATACTACCCTAGCGTTGAGTTTTCTGTGAAAATACATTAAATAGCCACGAGAAATATAACCAAATAAGCCCAAACGGAGTGTAAAATAAATGTTAATAAAGGTTACCAATCTCAAGTCCATGGTTATAATGGTCCAAACATTAACACGGCACATCTGCTCAATGTAATGACCCAGTTTCGTTATTGTTTTCTTAAGAAGTTTAATTGACCGACTTCACCGACAAAAAGGGATGAGTTTGGTGCTAATGATATAGTGATTTTACCTGTATATATTGGCAAATCATCGGTATCATTTTTAGCTCCACTGGTCTTTCAGGCCAGCTGGCTATTGTCATGGCGTTGTGTCCGTCGTGCGTCACACCGTCCGTCCGTTCGTCCGGTCGTCAACTTTTTCTTTAAAAATCTTCTTCTCAGAAACTGTTGGATGGATTTCAATCAAACTTCACAGAAATGATCCTTATGTGACCCTCTCTTAGATGCCTCGAAATAATTTTGATTGAACTTTAAAGTCTGGAGTTATCTGCCCTAGAATATCAAAATGACCGTTTTGGCCTTTTTTTCACTCTAGCAACAACAAATATTTACCAATCAATAAAAAACTTGGACAGAATGTTGGTGACTGGTAGATATTGCATGAGTGTATATTTCAGCTTGATCGGAATTTCACCGCCTGAGTTATGAGCTTATTTATATGGCATAAACTCAGCTAGGTAATGAGTAAAGTGTGAAATGAGTGGAAGGGTTACTGGTTGCAGTATTTTTATCTCTCAGGTTATTTAGGGGTGTATTGAGCACTGCAGAGAGGGTCCCCAAATGGTATTAACTATACAACAGAGTGGACCACAGTGAATGCTATTAATATGTTGTTTGAAGCTTTGTTTGTGACTATAACGAAAATGTGATATAAGTTAATCCATTACCAGAGGACAAAATTTTAGGCTAGTCTAAATTCAAGTCCTTCCAGACAACAATTTCAGGTTAATGGAATTTCACATTTTATGGTCTTTTGGGGTAGAAAATATTGTTGAAAATGAAGAAATTGATAGTCATGTGCATTTTTTTCATTTTCGACAATGTTTTCAAAGCCATTATCTTGAGGGGCGATAAAAAGTGTTTTCTGCGGAAATAGGTTAAACTAGCTGTAGATGAAATAACGCTTAAGACATGCCAATATCTTTGTGAAATTTAAGTTTTGATTGTTCATTGAGCAATTTTAATATCAGGCCCGTAGGAACAGGGGGGGGGGGGGGGAAGGTTTGGCAAAAATTGCTGAATTTTCCTTACTTTACACTGAAAATGTAGGGTAAATTCAATTTAGCGCCCCCCCCCCCATTATTCAGACACAGGGGCTTGAGCCCACCCAATATGAAATTGCTTTCTATGGGCCTGTTTATGGACTATGTATCATTGCCAGTATAATCCTAAGCTGGAATTTCCACCCCTTTGCTTTCTTCTTGCTCTAAGAACAACATGTATCGAACAATGTAATCAAACCTTGGATTAAATATTGAAAGAATCTCAGGCCTGTGGAGCGATTCAAGACCTTCATGTCTTCTAGTTAAAATCTTGTAACTACAGCTTCCATCAAGCTGTAGTTAAGAGTTTTTTAGAATTACACCGACCATATACTATTGCTTGTCAAAAAAAAAAAAAAAAAAAAAAAAAAAAAAAAAAAAAAAAAACGTCACGGTTTACTAGATAAATTCGAACTCTATTAAGTTGTCTTGGGGTAATATTGGTGTACTATACCAGCCAAAACCGATGACATGTTAAAAGGACTCTGAACTAACAGACTTAGTCGACGAAACTTAAATTGTCCCGGTTAAATGTAAATGGACTGTAAAATGGTAACGGAAACTATCGACTCTGTGCGGCAATTTTTAAAGGACTCTGAACTAACAGATTATGTCGACGAAACTTAAGTTGTCCCGGTTTAATGTGAATGGACTGTATAATGTAACGGAAACTATCGACTATGTGCGGCAATGTTTAAAGGACTCTGAACTAACAGACTTTGTCGACGAAACTTAAGTTGTCCCGGTTTAAGGTATCCAACCCCTCATTAGCACCAAAGACCCAGATGCGAAATTTGAAAAGTGCCAGTAATTCCTAAACTGTATTACATTTCCATTCCAAATACAAACATAAGCGTTTTGAACGGTTTAGAATTAATGCATACTTATGGAAATATTGGACAAAAAAGTTCAAAATTACTTCCCTTGTATATGAATATAGACTATATATATTTGGATATTAATTTCTTCTTGAAGCATAATCTTGAATCAACGGTGAATCAACTCATTTGAAATGTATTTATAAGTGTGTGTAGTTTGATGCATTTCGGATGCTTGAACGTGGTGATTTGTTGAGGGTCTGTAAACCTTAAGTTGAACGAACTGTATAACGGTAACGGAAGTTATCGACTCTGTGCGACAGTGTTCGATTGCTAGATTCCGCGTCACAATTATTCATTGCATATACATGTAGGTTAGGTTCAAGTGAAATCCGCTGATAAGTAAAACATGTTAAAATGTGACATACACGATTCAACGTCCATATCACGGCCAGAGCACGTTCAAAAGTGGTCAGCTTTACAGCTTATTTTTGGACGCGATGTGGACGTGAAATTGTATAGGACAAGACATCTAATCATCTGTAGATATACAAGTTTATTCTATGATATTATATAAATTTGGTATATGAGATCAAACATACTGTCGACAACGTTCGGAAATGACGAATCTATCAACCTGTATTTACGACATTTAAGAACGTAACCAACGATATTTGACACGTTTTTTTCAGAATTCAGTGCGGCCAATCTTCGTTTACATGGCGGCAATGATGCGTCGGAGGGTAGTTTGCAGTTTCTGTATGACGGTAGATGGATGGGCTGGTGTGAGGATAGCATGGACTGGTTGTCATACCATATGGCCTGCAAACAACTGGGATTTGAGTAAATAGATCTAAAATACTTTTTAACCATTTGTCTACAGAAATTATAGATGTGTGTTGAAATGACTTTAGATGTAGAAAGGAAACACTTCAGATGTTTCCTTTGTAAGTTTTGGAGAGTCATTGGTTATTGTTAGAAATAAAGTCATATTTGACAATTCTTTTCTTCTTTGTCTCGTTTAATCGAGTAAGATAGCTTCCTGGACATAAAAGACAGTAAATTATATATATATTAATAGTTAATGTCAATGGCACAATAGTATCGTACCAAGTTCAAAGAGTAAGGTTATATTGCGACATGTCTTAATTTTGGGGAATAAAATAAGACAACGTATGTTATCAACAATGTTATACCCCCCTCCAATTTTAATCACTTTTTAATCACATTGTATCAGTGTTCAGTTGCCAGGAATGATTCAAAGTAGTAGACCGCGAAACTGAATACTCACATAAAGTACAAATAGTTTCCTACATGTACCATTTGGGTCCTCTTGCCAACACAGGCGAAGCATTAAAGCCTCATATCAGCTGATGAAAGACTGGCGATGGCAGTCTTTCATGTCTAGTGTTTGTGAGTTTGCTCGGTAAATTGACAACAACACGCAAAAACATAATAATGATGATAACATTTTCGTTCAAATTAAATATATTTTTTCACATTTTTTGTCGAGTATTTCAATGCAGAGAATCATTATTATCTAGATCTAGCTATATATTTAAGAATGAAAACTTCTGATAAAAAACACATATAAATGTAACATGTATAGTAGGCAACAAGTTTTTTTTAAAAATATAGTCGCATATTAATGACGACGCACTTGTTTAATTTCAGCATCGTAAAAAGCTTTGATATTAATTCTTTGACAACGATTACGCAAGATGACGTTCTTCCTTTTGTGTACCAGTGTTCTACCAGTCACAAAGATTTTGATGATTGTTATTTGAGAGTATACTCATACAATAATTGTACCAAACATGGACGGATCAAAACAACGTGTTCGAGTAAGTCTTACTATACAAACTGACCCTTTCACAAGCTTAACAAGATTAAACTAATCCAATTCAAATCGGCTGTAGACGACAAAATGAATGTTGTTATCGATATAATTTGTGGATAGTTAAACACTGAAAATATTTAGGCAAACTGAGAAACTACTAGAAAGAAACAAAGCAATATAAATTAACCATGACCTCTGGACAGACGAGTCCATCTAAGAAGGTAAAACAGGTTTTCGGAACCCCTTTGTTTAAATTCAACCGTTGTTAAAATATTTCATTTAAAACAAGGGTCGCATTGATAAATTGTCTCTGTGGCAAAGTGGGTAAGGAGGTGGTCTCTCAATCTAACGTAATATTTTAGCCAGGGTTCGATACCAGAAAATTACACTATATTTTTTCATGTTTTATTTTTTTATTATTCGATTTATTTTCTTTTATCTTTGCAGTGCGCCTTTTTCTTTTTATATGTTTCGTCCATACAAAATGTATATACATTAAAATGATTTCTCTGTCATCTGGGTTATATACTAGTATCTATGTAAGCCTACAAATCAGTAATGTCTGACATTAATGACTTAAAACAAATTGCATTACTTTAATTGAATTATCCAGAACTACGAGCAAAGCTATCATTTACAACGGTATCTTTAGAAGATGAAGGAAGAATGAATAATAAAATAATGAAAAGAATAAAAACAAAAAAGGTAAATAAAACGCGCTAAAGTGAGACTCGAACCCACATCTTCCAACTTGTAATTGTTGGTAATGCTGTTTTTACCACTCCACCACGGTTACTTTGTGTTAAGATCGCAGTAATAAATTATTTTGACAAAAACACACCGTACAGTATATTTACATTTTCATTCACCTTAAAGGGTGTGGCTAAGCGAAGAGGTTTTTTGACGAGTTTACTTCTCGATATCTTGGTTGATATAAGAGAAAAACGTGCGACACGAGCATGAACACATTTCGAAATTGAAATAACGTTCGATTGTAAAATGAGTTGGTATAAAACATCGTAACTACAACCTGACTCACGCTGTAGTTATAATGTATTGCAATAATACCGACGATTTACCGTTAAGCGAGAAGGCTGTTTCTCCTCAAGTTTAAATGTAATGAACCGTTTACTAGGCGCCGCCCTGTCTCCCGAAAAAAAATCAGAATATATAAACATACAACCCGTTTCAAGTGGATTAGTCAATAATTAAAAGTACATTTGAGTCTCAAGGTCAGTGGTGGCACTATAGTATGTTAATTTTTTTGGCCTATCGAATCTCGGGTCCGTCTACTTCGAGCATTTGCACCATTTAGAACGCAGGTAACGGTTTGTTATTTCCATCCTTTTCAGCTTTCAATATTACGGACTTACGGCTTGTGGATGGAAATGACTCTTCAGAAGGGCGGGTTGAGATGTTTGACGGTGAATGGAAAACAGTTTGTAAGTCAGGGACTAGTGCTTCAACGTTTGATACTATATGCAGACATGTAGGATTGAAGTAAGTGAAAACGTGAACACGTCACAATAGGCAAAGCTTTCGAATATTATTAGTTTGAAAATTGTTGCAAACGAACAGATGGATTTTGGTGATTTTTTTTTGAAAATAACATGCGTGTATACGCAGGCTGATCTGGAACCATGTTGTTTTCAAATGCTATAAGGGACATTTTTCCAGATCCTGGCACATCTCATATCCAAGGAATAGTTTCGAAGGAGATTCTTCTTAATACTTCTCCTCATGTTCTACAAAACAGAGTGCTGAAAACCTCTCCCCAAAAGACACATGATTTGAGGCAATACAGCTGGTTCATTTATTACCCTTTGGTAAATAGTGGCATGCCAAAGTAAATTCCAATGGGTCGTTTTGTTTGAGAATAAATTGAGGTAATTACGCAACGTGATCCGAGGCCAGGGAACCGGTACTCGGGTCATCTTGGCTTGTATGGACTAATGCTTAACCGCTCGATTCTTGCGGGCATTCGATCTGATTCTGCCGGGGATTCCTTCGCAGCTTCTTTGGAGTGTTCTTTTATAAAATTATTGCAGCAGTCGATTAATAAAACGCAGAAACACAACGCGACTAAGTTACTTTTGCGCCCCTGTCTGGGGATGTATAGTTCCACAAAATGTGCTTGATCCAAATTCCTGGAAAATATGAAAAAAGTCCGCGAAAAGAATGCTCTTTAGAAGAAACATATACATGTATATCCAATATGTAATGACAGAGAAAAATCGTTTTAACATTTACTTTAATAGTCTATTGTGCTGGTGAAATTAGTTCAAAACTCCCATGCATTTTAGAACAATCTAAATTCTTTGGAAAAAATGTGACCCGTCACGCTAAAAGGGACCTTATCAGAAGTAAAAAATCCACATTTTGACAATTTTGTCAGACTAAGCATAGGTCAACCAGATACTGTATGCAAAAATGAACATACAGAAAGATAAAGAAAACATTCCAGATTTAGAAAATTACATGCTAAGTTGAACTACGCGGTCTACGAAGACGGACTATGGTCGATATTTTCACACTTCCTATAGGGTCCCTTTTAGCATGATGGATCACAAATATACATTTCAGGCATAGTATTTTAAGTTTTACAAGATATAATAAATTTCGCATTTGGTGACCATATTGTGACCTGAATCCATAGCACCTATGCTATTACATTAGATTACTGTGAAGAAGTCTCCAAAAACATTCCCAAAGGAGCGTTTCTTAAAAAAATTCCATAAATATGTGCAAACGAATGAATGGACAAACATTTCCCAATATCAATAGCCCCACTGCCTGCTTAGATTAGTATCAAAATTACCATATCAGGTGTAAACGTATGAGTGTATGAAATCCCGGCTGTATGAAAACATTCAGTTAACATTTTGAGTAACGCACAAAAATGCTATAGCTGGGAAAATATTTTGAGGAGGGTTTGGGAGGGTGTATCCCTCTCTCCCTAGCCCTCATCCATTTCTACAGGCCACCATAAAGAATGTTTCAAGGTTATAACAAGATTAACTTCTACAAGACGTTGACGCGAAACTAGAACTTTCAGCGACTTCATCTGTATATCTATTTTCGTGGCTACCATTCAGGCATGGCTTATTTTCAGAGGTGCTATGTCATCCGGGATAAATCCGGGCGAGGCGACGGACCAAATAATTCCATATTCGTTCAGTTGTTCTTCAACCGAAACCACTTTAAGTGGCTGTACAGTGTATAACAGGAATTACTCGTGTTCACATGACAACGACATATCTGTGAAGTGTAGCGGTATGTCTTATTATTATCTATTTCAATTTTGTCTCTATCTATTTGAACGGGAAGGTACGGAATCCTATTTCTGCCATCCACATTTCTACCTGCATACAACACGAAAAGTCGAAATTGGTGTGACTAACGTCCAATTTTCTGCCAAAAATTACCTAAAAATGTAGAGAACTTGAAGTTTTGCCTGTGACAATTGTCAGAATTTAGTGTGACAAACTTCAAGTTTTCTGCATTTCTAGGTAACTATTTTGGTAGAAAAGTGGAAGTTAGTCGCACTAATTTCGTCTTTTCTGTCAAAATTAAGTCTGTGAAAAGTCGAAAAGTTGAAGCTAGTCACACTTTTTTCTGATCGTTGTCAAAGACAAAACTTCATTTTTTTACATTTCTAGATTAGATTTTGGTAGAAAAGTGGATGTAAGTTACACTAATTTCGACTTTTCGTGTTGTATGCAGATAGAAAAGTGGATGGCGGAAACAGGATTCCGTAGGAAGGTATGTTATATTGCATATGGATTGTTTACACGTGTTGCCGCCAAAGTCGGAACGGGAAGAACTATAATTCTAGTGTGTCCATTCGAAATTTCCGGAACTTTGCAATGTCGAGTACAATGAAGTCTTATTTTTTCTTTGCATTGTATAGGTGCTCTAAAGCAGAGCTAGCTTTGTTGCCAGAATACAACCTTGGGCAACTATCACAATCTTCAAAAATTCAAGATGGCCACCAAACGCAATTTGAAAATAAACTTTTTGTCAAATTGTTCTAAATTGGCCCGCAAAATGTGTAAATAGGGGTTCTCTGGTATGCTGAATCCAAATTTGATGATAAAAGTAGTATTAGGATGTCCGAAATATACTAAAATAGAGATGACTGCCGGAAGTCATCCCAGAAATTACAATTTTTTTATATGTGTTTTGATAACCAACAAAAGACATCTATGAATCCAAGCTTAATCTAATTCTTCATCTGGCATTTGAACCAACCTGATGCATATCAAATTCCGACATGGCCACCTCACGCCATATTGAAAATGATTTCTAATTGAATACTGGTAGAAAATGCGACTAGACTTTGGTATTTTTGTTGTTTTTATATTTATTTCGAACGCAAATATTTTTAATGTTAATGCTACATATTTCCTGAATGCAGAAATAAAAAAATCGCCATCTTGGAAAAAAACCAGAGCATTTACCATTAAAATGCTCGAAATTTCGTTTCAAAGAGCACTTAAGGAAATGTTTCCATTGATATGTCATTTGTTATTACTATACATGTAAGATCGATTTGAAGCTTTTGTGCAGGAAAGGTATTACTTTTGTACTTTTTTATTTTTGCCAGCAATAAATGCATAAACACGCCACCAGTTGTCATACTGGGAAATGAAAATTAAGTTTGCGCTGTAGTCTTCAGATATCTCTGTATGTCACTTTGTTTATATCAATTATGGCCACCAGTTGTCATGTTGAAATATGACATTAAGTCGATTCTGTAGATGTATGGTGTTGTATCATATTATTTATCATTATTATTCTGGGTGTTCCAATACATTTCAGTGTGTTTATCCAAGAATATCGGATTGAAATAAAACATGACACTACAGTATTTTATCTCCAGGAAAATATTCTATATCCTTTCTGTCTATATCTATTTTAACGCGCTCGTGTCTTTATGGATGAATCATATCTACATGTAGTTCCATTTCAAATTGCATAATAAATAACAACAGTAATACGCTATCTTGACACTAGTTACTATGTACAAAGAATGTTGGATCATTTTACATGAGTGTTCAAGATCATTCTTATGTTAAGATTAGTTATCAAGATACATATTTTTTTTAAAAATCTTGAAGGTTGTAAGAAGACTTCCACTAGTACTCGTATAAGGTTTTCATGTATGTGTAGTTAAAATGAATCTGAATGAATTAATTGACCAAACCTTTATGCAATTTATGTTGGTACTTGAATGTAGGGAAACATTGGCAAATATCTTCACAATTGTCGATGTAATTATGGTATCTTATTTAAGCTGTTTAATAATTGTGAACTTTGATCTACCTAATCATTCTGTATTGTTTCAATCTATTTGGCCAAAAATTCATGTAAACAGTACATCGTCAATGACTACCTTTGCACCGGCAGTAACGGAAAGATCAACTCTGTTTTGCAGTGCCTTCCTTTGGTTGTTTTATTCCATTGATATATCCATAGCTACGCTACAATACCCCCATTTTAACTGTAATTTATTCCTCCTCCCAAGCGATACCTATTTCTTAGACTGGTTCTGCGTGTAGCAGTGTCAGAGAATAATCACAAAGGACCTCTTCTTAATGGTGATTAGTAGGTTAGTTTGATTATTTCGGGGTCAACTTTTCAGTCTCGAAATAAGGATGACATATGTTCTTTGTGCGTTCGATGACGATTATCTTCTACAATGGCTTCTAGAATGATCGAATATGGCAAGTGTCGATCATTGCAAATTGAAAATATGTATTAAAAGTTATACAGCCATTGTTTGTATCGACATTTTACACAAAATAACGAATCACTTTCAAAATGGCATCAGTTGGCAATTCTAGAATTTAACAATTACAAATTATAATATCCAAATGAATACTACGATGTGTTAAAAGTAAACATAGAGTTTAGCGTATACATACAGTTAAGCATTTTGGCTGTATTTGTACCAGTATTTAAACCAGCAATAATTATCAGTGTGGCTTCTGGTGGTCATGTTGGAACTGAAGATACATCTTTGCTTACGAAGTATGCCATAAGAATGTCTTATATAGACGATCTAAAACGAACATCACAAAATAATGATTTTCAAGATGGCGTCCGGAGCCATCTCTATTTTAGTATATTCCTGATATCCAAATACTATATTTATAACAAGATTTGGATTCAGTATACTAAAGAACCTATAGGTACGCATTTTTCGCATCAATTTAGGGCAATTTGTAAAAAAGTTGATTTTTCCAGTTGCGTTTGGCAGCCATCTTTGATTTTTGCGGATTGTTGGAGTTGCCCAAGGTGGCCATTCTTACAACAAAGCTAGATCTGCTCTAGAGCACATATACAATGCAAAGAAAAATAAAACTTTATGGTTCTCGACATTGCAAGGTCATCATATAGACCATATAGCAGCGTCGAATGGACTAGAGCCCATTTCATTAGTATTTGAATAAGTTGTGACTTTGCTTCACACCTTCCTTGAATTATAATTTTCCCTCCTTTCGAAAAAATGGTGGTATATGGTTTGCAGGTGTCGGTAGGTCGTTCCACAGACCAAACTTATTTTGGATCATAACTTGAAAGGTACGCAAGGTAGAATCATGAAACTTTATAGGTAGATAGGTAAACAGATTTTTAGATTATGGACAAATGCAATGCACAAGTAATGTAATTTTGCATATAATATTTATGGAGTTATTGCCATTTAATGATTTTCATTCTTACTTTTTCCGGATTAAAACTCAAAAAGTTTGTAAAGTTGAATAATCTCAGTGGAGTGCAAATGAATTATAACTTTACCAACCATATTCATGGAGTTATTGCCCTTTCTTAATATTCATACAATTTCTATATAGTAAAGGGTTAATATAGCAGGGAGATGATTTTGATTATGTACCCGGTATGTGCACGTGACAAAATTTACATGAAAGAAATTTTACAACAATAATTCTGACATTAATTTATTTACGAGGGCTCTTCAAAAATCATCTGGACTTTGTCTATAGAATCTAAAGGGGATATCAAATAACAACGATACTTCACCCATCGGATGTTAGATTAAGTATGCACACTTCTATTAAATTATTTGAAAATCAAATCACATGTATAGATTTTACAAACAGTCAAAATACAAAGGTACTTAAGACCGGCGCACGTCGAGTAAAGGAACTGTTTATAAACAGCGTGGATTGCGATTCTTTTTTTTTCTTATAAAACCTCAAGAATATCCGTTGTTTTACAAATGTAACCCGTCACGCTAAAAGTGACCTTATCAGAATCCAAAAATCCAAATTTTGACAAACTTGTCAGACTCAGCACAGATCAAACATATACTGTATGTGACAAATGAACATATAGTAAGATAGGAAAAACATTCCAGATTTAGAAAATTCCATAGAAGTGAAAAGATTAGTGTCGGCCCTAGTCTTGCTGCGTGGACTGTGCAGACTGATATTCACACATCTGATAAGGTTATTTCTAGCGTGACGGGTCACAAATACGTATTTTTTGTTTTACAGCCTTTGAGATCGGTGACGTCCGTTTGGTGGGCGGGGAAGACAGATCACGTGGACGTATTGAACTTTTGATTGACGGCAATTGGATGACGTTCTGTGACAGCGCGATCCAAAATGCGTTTGTTGATGTTATTTGCAGAATGGAAGGATACAGGTAATTTATCTATTCTTAAAATCTTTTTCAGTAAAGGAATAGGAAAATCAGGAATGTGCTGTCTCGTTTTCCTTCAAAATATTAAATGCTATAATGTACTAAATGTCTAGTAGCTATCATAGCATTCTTTAAGGCATTTGCTAAAAACACAGATTACGAACGGTATAAGAAAAACGCCGAGTGTTAAGAGCACTTATTGTGGTTTGAAGTCCATTGTGCAAAAAAGCTTGAGAGACTTGAAATCGAAATGCTTTCTAGCTTCGAATTCTTTTTACCAGTGAATTCCAGATTTCGTGAGGCTACGGCAATACAAACAAGAGCGCCTGAAAGGCACTGATATCGCTCACCTGAGTTCTTCATGTCACATGATTTCTTATGGTCTGATAAGCCCCGCCCTACCACACTCACACTTTTTAATGAATCAAAAATTCTTGAACAATTTTTGTAATGAGTCATCCAAGGAATATTACTACCAAATACTGTAAGCATTGGTCCCATGAATAAGGAGGACAAAATCTTTTAAGAATTATCTATCAATATCTCAAAGTTTGATAAACCCCACACTGCCACGCCCACATTTTGTCACCAAATCAAAAATTCAAGAACATGCATTGAATACAATCACTCAAGGGACATTTATGCCAAGTTTGGTTCAAATTGGCCAAATAATTTATTTTCAAAGATTTTTCACATGATTTCTTAAAGTCTGATAAGCCCCGCTCTGCCACATCCACATTTTTGGACGAATCATATATATTTGTAATGATTCATCCAAGGAATATTACTGCCAAATACTGTAAACATTTGTCCCATGGTTAAGGAGAAGAAATTTTATGAGTTATGAAGAATTATCTAACAATTTCTCGAAGTCTGATAAGCCCCACACTACCCAGCCCACATTTTTCTTGCAATCAAAAATTCATGAACACGCACTGAATACAATCATTCAATGGGCATTCTTGCCAAGTTTGGTAAAAATTGGCCTAATAATTGATTTTTAAAAAATTTGCCTATGATTTCTCTGAGTCTGATAAGCCTCGCCCTGCCACGCCCACAATATTTGACGAATCAAATATTCATGAATAAGTTTTGAAAGGGGTCACCAAAGATACATTCCTGCAAAGTTTGGTTCAAATCAGCCTATTGGTTCAAGAAGATTTTTTTAAGAATTATCTAACAATTTCATTAAATCGGATGAGCCCCACCCTGCCATACCCATATTTTTTACTAATCTAAAAAATTATAAACAAATGTTGAAAAGGGTTACTCAAGGAACATTATTGCCAACTTTGATACAAATTGGACATATGGTTGATTTTTAAAGAATTTTCTTATGATTTCTAAAAGTCTGATAAGCCCGACCCGGCCACGCCCACATTTTTTGACGAATCAAAATTTCACGAACACGTTTTGAAAGGGGTCACACAAGGAACATTCCTGCAAAGTTTGGTTCAAATCAGCCTATTGGTTCAAGAGAAGAAGATTTTTTAAGAATTATCTAACGATTTAAACAAATTGGATTAGCCCCGCCGCGCACGCCCATATTTTTTTTAACGAATCTGAAAATTTATGAACAAATGTTGTAAAGGGTTACTCAAGGAACATTCTTGCCAACTTTGATACAAATTGGCCAAATAGTTGACAAGAATTTTCTTATGATTCTGAAAGTCTGATAAGTCCCACCCTGCCACGTCCACATTTTTTGACGAATCAAAAATTCACGAACAAGTTTTGAAAAGGGTCACCCAAGGAACATTCCTGCCAAGTTTGGACAGGATTGGCCAAGTGGTTAAGGAGGAGAAGAAATTGTTGACGACGCACAACACACAACGCACGACGGACGCCGGAAAGTGACTGACCCTAAGAGCTCCTCTTGAGCTCGTTGAGCTCAGGTGAGCTAAAAAGATAGAATCCTAAATTGGTAGTAGGCCTATGTCCGAATTGCTTTCAGAAACGCGATCTAACTCTTACAAGATGTAATACTGTGATTAAAAACGAAACAGCAAATCATCGCTTTTCAACAAAAACCTCGGAACTGCAGCTTAAAACAAGATGCATAGTTCACGTGGTTTTTGTTAAAGTGAAATACAGTATAATAAATTCTAAAAAAGATATACCATGTTTATTTCATCAACACAGGACTGCAAAGACGATTTACAACAACGCCTATTATGGAGAAGGATCTGGTGATATCGTGAAGAACTGGTTTTACTGTTCAAGTACCGAGTCTGACCTTAATAACTGTAGACCTGCCTTTAACAGTTATACATGCTCTCACAGCGACGACCTGTCAGTGGAATGTACTGGTAGGTATAATCTTAGAGGGTACCAAGCTAGGCAATTGATTTCACCGTATATTGGAAGAAAATCATTAAATTAACGTGTTTTATAAAAGATCCGCCAAACTCGGATGTTTTAAAAGATTTGTTTGCTTTTCTTTACGTCGTTACTTGGATGATTTTCGAGAAAACAAAGATCGGCGATTTCCGTAAAATTGCCACTAAGTGACGTCATACAGTGGCTTGACTCCGCCCCCAATCTAGAGCATGAGGTTTCTGACAAAGATAAAGTGTGCGACTTTTCCATCATAAAGCGAAGTCACAGTTTTTATCCATTTAGCGATCGTCAGAGTAGTACAGACCAACTTAAACCGTTCTTTGGCACATTCCTTCACTCACTAACGACATATTCTTTGACTGTTTAAACATTTTTTCAAACATTTACTAAGGACGAATTCCGTGTTTTGAGCATCGATTGGGGGAGTCGCTTTATGGCAGAAAAGTCGGACATTTATCTTTTTCAGAAATCTTAGGCTTTCCGGGAAATGGCCCATGACTTCCCGTTTTTCCCGCCATGACATCACTAAGTGGCCGGTATGACGTCATAACTTCAAGTCGGAAGTTTAGCGTTTTTTCTTCGGTAAAGATCGGAAAAGACCAAAATATCCAAATTAAAAGACGAAATAAAAACACTTCTTATGTTTGAAAATTGTAGAAACTTTGATATTTGGTTATTAGGAAGGTGATTTTTCGACACAAGAGTTTAATTTTGCCAATCAATGGACACTTTAACGTATTCAAACCATCATTTGGTACCAAACACTTCGTGCAATTGTGTAATTCCGCACCCATTTTTGGCGTTTTTCGTGACAACGGAAATTTACGGAAGTGTCTTAAGATGATTTAGAAATCCGGACACCCTCGAAAACTTCTGTTATCATTGAATACGGCGAAGTAGTTTGCGGAATTGAGCGAAGTGTTTGATGTCTAGGGTGGATGGAATACCTTACACAGTTATTTAGCCATTATTGAAAAGCTTAAAGTTTCACCAAGTATTCATTAACATCGCTTTCTATCTTCTTGATATACTCACATAATCAGCCATTACAAATTGTGTATGAGGAAATGTTGTATCGTGTTTTGATTGATTAGGGTTTATCTCCCCTTTCAATTGGTATGGTCATATCGCGGTGGCTGGAGCACCTAACCATGGATTCCTGTTGTTTCTTATACCAGACAATTTAGCCGCCTTAGAAGCGATCGGTGTACTTGTATTTCCGCAATTTTTTTCAACACGTGGATAGGGGAGACCGGGGCTATTTCGGCCCCGGGGCAAGTTCGGCTAGTAGCTCTTTTGAGCCTGTCGACAGAGATAGAGAGCTCTGACCCGGATTTTAATGTCACTCATGACGAAAGCTTTTCGTAGAAGGTTTTTGGTCGAATTTAATACAAAAACATAGAATTTAGAACACCATTCTGATTTTTAGACACTTTCAGTGTTTTTCCACATTTATGTAAGTTTTAATTTATAGTAATATGCGCCAGGATTCAGATTTCTTTTTTGTATATTTTTGAAGACAATTAAGTCCTCTTTCATATTAAAACTAAAGATGAAGTGTTCATGTTATCTAAAAGAAGATATGGCGTGATGTTGACACCAGGTCTGTCTGGGGCTAGTTCGGCCTTTGGGGTTGGGGCAAGTTCGGCCACCACCAAACTTGCCCATGAATAAAAAGAATAATCGCTGTTAGAATTGCCATTTCTTGACGACTCCGAATATATCAATTGTTCAGACCTAGCTCTAACAGAAATGTAAAAAATGGACAAATTCAAAATCACAGGCCGAACTTGCCCAAGCCTCTACTCGTTATCCCGAATGTCCCCTTACTCACGATGATTTGGCTGTTATAACAATGCTCGTTAAATCTATACCTTCATTCGGAAGTCGTATACAGATTCCTTTAAATTTAAACAGTCTAAAAATCAAATATAAGGATTTGTAGGTCAGTGCATACCTTGCCCCAAGGGTGGGCCGAACTTGCCCCATGTATGGGGCAAGTTCGGCCACCCCGATCAAAACTCTAAAATTTGAAATTCTCTTTATTGAAAAGAAAAATATAAAAAGGACAGACGCAGTTTGAAAGGCTTTCGCCTGTCGAACTTAAATATATAAATCACGCCCAAATAACTTTCATATAATTCAAAATATGAGCAATCGAAATTAGGGGGCCGAAATAGCCCCGGTCTCCCCTACATAATGTCGTAAAAGTGGAAAGACGTAAAATGTTAAATGAATTACGATATTGTCAACAAGATATTATGACGAATACTGGTAATAGTACCGGCCAAAATAAGAGTTATTACGAAGAATAACTTACTGCGAATAATAACAGAATGACAAGATTTACAGCACTAAAGCTCGACAAGGATACTTCCGTATACATTTCGTAGTAAAATTGCACTGACGTATCAATACACTCCTCAAAAGTTCTAATTGACAACTTTTTATACTCGTTTTACTAGAAAATGGCACAAACATAAAACTGAAATTTTTCAGTTGTTTGTCTATTCGATTAAGATTTCGAAAACCAAGTTATAACACCGAATGTTATATGTATGTGTTATATATGTTGCACAAGGGAATAAGGGAATGGCCTAAATCTAAGTTGTTAGAACTTGTGGCTAGACCCTTTTGCCAACTGTTGATTATTCACTTGTTGAAAAAATATGCACATGTATGTACACTTTGATGGCAATAGAATATGTCTAAACTATGTTGCACAAGTCATTGGTGAAAAACTCGTTTTAGTCAAACATACACGAAAAAACACGTGCGCTATTCAAAACTCGTTAATGTTAGATTCATCATGTCCTACACAGCCTAGAACATAGGAAGAACAGAAAACATTACCAAAACCAAGTTACACGGATTCGCTAGAGAGCCTGGTATGATCGAATTTGACAGGTCAATTTTGTCTAAAAGGGGATGTTCTAGGAATTTCTAAAAACCGGAAGTAGATATGTTAATATGGCACTTACATAGCCGATTGACATCGTATACCCTTCCGCCCTTTAGATCGTTAGTTTCAAATGTTTTTATGTAACACCTTATCAGCGCAATTGGTACGACCGGGGGCAAAATTACCCATTTTCCGACCATTTCCAGGCATAACTGGAAACCATTCTTGTCAACAATGTTATACCTGTGTCATTATTTGATAGGTACTCGCCGCATATTGGCTTCAAACCACATTCAAAACATCCATTATCATTGAAAAGTTTAACCTTGGCCCCCATAAAGCATAATGGGTTGGGTTGAAGAGAATTCAGACAACCATCCATAACGCAGCATTTTGGACGATCTGTATCATGTTGTCACTCACGAATGGAGAAAAATCCCAAGGAAATACCCCGTATCTGTGAAAAAATCATAAGAAAACAATGACAAGCAATGATGAAAGCTGCTTGGAGAAAATAAGTCATTTGCCTCTGTTTGTGACTTTTCAATTGTAGAGGTGTTTGTCTGATGTCATTGTTTTGATAATGTATTGTAATAAGAATCTATCGAAATTTTGTGTAAATTATCATGAATGAATATGTCAGCTGGTGATATTAAAATGATTATACTTTGAACATAGTAGTAGTCTGTACTTCCGAAAATATGAGGTGGCCAATTAGCTTATTTCCACTAAGACCCCCACACACAACAGCCACCGGAAGTCGTCCTTTGATGACAATAATGGCCAACCACCGTTCGTTGCCATTGCACGTGGGATGCTTTGCTCGGAATTGGGTCAGAGTCTCGATCTGGCATGAAGAAACCGGCTGATATGTTGCAATTCTTAGTAACAAGTTGGAGCCGTGTCTGTGTGTATACAATGTTAATTTCCCATAAACCCATTCTTTGCCACCGGAAGCGAGTCAAAGATACGGACTAAAACGATAATTGAAAGGGGTCAATGGTAACTTTTGAGTAGTGTTCACAGTTTCTAGGCCCGTAGGAAGCAATTTCATATTGGGGTCAAATGCATTTTCCCTAGATTTTCAATGTAAAACAAGGAATTCGGTATTTTTGACATTTTTGCCAATGGGGGGGGGGGGGGCTAAGCCCCCTAGCCCGCCCCCTGTTCCTACGGGCGTGGTTTATCGCATATTTCATTCGAGTCCGAAAGTTGTATGACGTAATAGAATTCACATTCTATTGGCGCTGTTGTTTTGGTTAGAGAGTCAGATCAGATCCATACAGTAGGATTGTCTCAATAAGTACACGGAAGATTTGGATATTGAATTCGTTCAAATTCTGTTCCGTAAAAGCTTGTTACAGATTTTCCCAGCTATAGGGGGCAATGATATCAGTTGGTAGTGTCAAATCGCCTGTTTTAGGAATGTGGATGATATATTGATTGTAACTAGATGGTGGGTGGAATGTTGTTTGTCTTTGAATGGTTACAAAGATCAAGGAGTACATGTAATTGGTGAAAGATGGAGTCCTTTTACAAGATTGCTGGTACCGGGTATTCTATATTGAACAAATAGAAAACATATCGTGTAAACGTGTTGTTCTAAAGGATTTTGCATGCCTACCCACTACCTACGTCCATATGTCAAACATATTTCACAATTGTATTTAATAGACCCTACTTTAACTTTTGCATTTTTTCTTGTTGAATATCTACAAGGATATTTGAAACATTTATATTCGACAATTCAGCGCTACGCATAAACCACGAATAATCACTAACACAACGCATATACTCTTGAATTAAATATTTCTTCATTGATATATAATTGATATACGTATAATTCAATATAAGTTGATTTCATTAAAATCCGAGCTTTCTGATTGGCTATTTTTTCATAAAATTGACATTGCCGGAACTTCTTTCGGTGTCAAACATTTTAATATAAACAATGATAGATAAATTGATTGGCCGTGTACAAATCGGCACGTTACGTTTGTTTTGAGTAACAAATTGCAAGTTGTATCTTACTCTTGAATAGATTCTCTTATTGAAAAAAGACAATTTCAAAGACTAATTGCTTTAGACGCACTTTAGTGGATGGAGGATGATGTTACGACGACTGAATTCGCCGTAAACAACGTTAATAAAATGAGATATCGTCCGTTCAAAGCAGCGGTTTGGTTTATAGGTTTTTACGCCGTTTTCAACTGCTATGGTCATATGTATGGATGTCTGTATGTGTCTGTCTTTCAATGTGTCTTTCGGTGTTTCTGTCTGTAGGCCAATGTATGTCTTTCTGTCTTTGTGTGTGTGTCTGTGTGTATGTGTGTATATCTGTGTGTCTATCTATGTGTTTGTGTATGTTTGCCTTTCTGTATGTTTAAGTATATCTGTCTGTGTGTATGTCTGTGTGTGTCCGTATGTGTATTTGTCTGCTTGTCTGTTTTAATGTCCTTCTTTGTGTCGGTCTGTTCGCGTGTCTGTATGGTTATCTGTGCCTCGGTCTGTTTATTTTTCGGTGTTTCTATGAGGGTATCTGTGTCCCTTTGTCTGTGTGTCTATCTTTGTCTCTCTGAGTATGTTTCTCTGTGTCTCGCTTTGTCTCGTTTTGTCTCTCTGGTTGTTTCTCTGTTTGTGTCTATCTCCGTCTCTGTCTTTCTCTTTGTATGTCTTTGTCTGCCTTTCTTTGTGTGTGTGTGTGTGTGTGTGTGTGTGTGTGTGTGTGTGTGTGTGTGTGTGTGTGTGTGTGTGTGTGTGTGTGTGTGTGTGTGTGTGTGCGCGTACATATGTACGTGTCTAGCACCACGTCTCTCACTCTCTCTCTGTCTCTTACTCTCTGTGTGTGCTTGTCTGTCTGTCCATCTATTTCTATTTATCCTGTCACTTCCGGTATCTACTAACGGATAACAGGGTGACGTATATTCTTTGATATACGTCAGTTAGTCACATGACCAATAACGTCGGCACTATTTTCATCAAGCAAAGGCCACTCGATATCGGGATTGTGCCTTGATGGTTGTAATATTCAAATAGAATTTATTGACTTAAATTTCATAATAAAAAAACTCTATGATAGATTCATCCACACAGATAGTGAAAGATCCAAAAGATCGACCCAAAAATGTACAACAATGCCAAGTTTGAGTTTTACCCCTAATAAGTAATCGGATGCGAGTGGGAAATATAAAGCATAAAGTTCTGACGTTTTTCATTTCCTTATCAATCAGTATATAAAATGCGGGTCCCCACTTTAGGCTTACCCTGTAGTATTGACCTAATTTCTAAAATTATGTGACGTAAAAACTTTTGATGGCGTAATACATAGAGGATAATCGTTTGTTTCAGTGTAAGATCGATTTATATTTCATTGAGTGACCAACAAAAGCTTTATTTTGACGAGTGGCTAAGCTTACTCGAAAAACAAACGATTATTCTATTTCTTTCATGCAAAAATTAGACAAAATGCAAAATTTTATGACATAATTTCTTAAAGCGCGTCTTTTTGCACGTGACTGCTATGTAACGCTTATGATGACGTCATTCATTTTGCCCGGCTTATATAACGTCAGATAGGGTGAAATGAACGAAAGCGGTGCACAAGTTTTTGATAATTTCACTGGATAGGCGGTGAGTTTATCAAAATGATAATCTACCGTTATTTCCCGATAATCCACCAAAAGGCATAAAATTATTAAAGAAACAAGGTTATTTTTCACAGTCGGAAGCGTCTTCTTCCCACACAAAACACTTGTCTTGTTGATGAATGTCTGAAAATGGACGACATCGGTAACATTCAGACAGAAGACACGTTTGTAAACAAGTCCAGGATCGTGTAAATAGAAGTTGAAAGGAAAGATGAATCCATTATGGTATGCTTCATGTTCTTGTTACTTCATTTCAAACTTTTCGAGATTTCAAAATGAATGTTAAATCTGTTCTTCGTTCAGACGGACATTTCAAATTCCAATCCACATAAACCTCAATCAGAGTCCAGATCTTGTCGTCCAGATCTACTCGATTTGCTTGTTTTTCTTGGTCATATTTCATGTAAATCCTGAACATCAACGTTGTCTTCAAACGCTGCTTTCAAATTTGAATAGTAAAAATGATTGTCATTTGAGAAAGGGTTAAAACATTTAATCCATCAAATATTATATTATAATTATACATCCCGTTGTTATATTGATTTGAATTGGTAAATTGTGTATAACATGTATGTATATCTGTGGAAAAAAAAAAAAAAAAAAAAAAAAAAGAAAGAAAAAAGAAAAAAAAATGATCTACTTGATTTGGAATTTGCAGATCCTTGCAATTTGAGATTGCTCTATGGTTATCACATTCACTTGTTTTGATGATAAAAAAATGAGAGTAGATCCATTTAAACAGTATTCATGTAACCTTGATCGAAAGGTTTTTTTTTTTTCATCTTAGAGCTAACTTTTGTCGCGAACACGAGTTATGCGTCAAACGGTCTTTAGGTCGAAATTAAAAAAAAAAAAAAAAAACAACAACAACAACATAGGCGACTTTTGTCGAATACAGGGGGTCCCTGCCGTAGGCGGCTTTAGTCGACAAATTTATGGGGGCGAAATTGATGAATATTTTTTACAGCTGAGTGGTTCTCACACATTTTTTTCTTATAGCGCCGTTTTAGTAATCAAAGTACTAGCGTTTGACAGGTGAAACAGTAGAATTTGTGTTACAATCGGTAAGTTTTCAGTATTTTTATGGGGAATTTTCCAAAACAAAAGGCAACAATATGGCTCCCATTAGAACATACACTTGCTATTTATGCCTACAAGCTGTAAATATCTCTATAAATGACACAAAAAATGCTGGAAAAGGCTTCGGGATAGTTTGAAATTATGTTTAGTTGACAATTTAACAATGTGTTCCATCAAATTATTATACTTTCAATGGAAACATTTAGTCGAGGTTTGCTCACCCAATCTTTTCCATTGTTCTACTAGATTGTAAAAAATCGTGCGTTAGATAAAAAAGAAAAAATATTGTCATTTCATAAATAACTTTGAAATTTTGATCACATATAGATGCTTCATTTGTCTGTATACATGTGCTGAAAATTTGAAAGGAATCCGTCAAATGGGTCAAAAGTTGTGTATGTTTTTGTGTACAGGGTATCGATTCTTGGAAATTTCTTCGAATTAATTCAGCGGTGAGAGACGCGTCCGAAAAAAATATTTGGCGGGGAAAGGGTTGAAGGCGTCCCATTTGTTATTTTAACGAGAATGGCTCCGACTTGCCGGATATTTTTTTCCATCCATCTATTCTCTATCTATCTTTCTCATTCGCCTTTATTCGCTCTCTCCCACCTTCCTTCTCTTACTCTCGTTTCATCTCCTACCTTTCTCTCAATTCTTTCAATTCTCTATTTGCCAGTCTCTATTTTTCCGCTCAACACATGTGTCCTTATATAATTCTCATTCTTTTCAGTATCTTAGTAAGCTATCCTAACTCTATCTCATTTTGTTTGTTTCCCTCCATCACTCCCTCTTTCTCTCTTATTTCTCTCCAACACCCCCTCTGTGTAGGTCTAACTTGCAGGGGACATAGATCTAATGATATATCAGTAAGTCTAAAATATGCTGTAAAGACGGTTTAGACACGGTTTTGTTGGGCAACTACGTATGTGACGTCATTCACATTTGAATCAATTTTTACAGACCGATGAACACCATTCCCGCCAAAATATCCAGACGAATAGCCAATGTGTCCCTTACAGCTAATTGTCCGGTACCGTACAAATATCATAAATGGCTCTAAATAACTAATCGTTCGGTACCAGACGAATTAGATGAATGGCTAATTGTCCGGTGCCGGACGAATAGCCACTGCCTTTTTTAAGCTGGTATCAAAACAAAATTAAATCATACTTTTGTATGAACCGCTTCGCCGAATCATACAGTGTGATTATTTTTTTCCATACAAGCATGAAAAATTAAATTGTATTAATTCCTTAAACGATTAATACATTATATGAAATTATCTCTACATTCACTTGTTAGCTCACCTGAGCACGAATGTGCTCATGGTGAGCTATTGTGATACCGCTGTGTCCGGCGTCCGTCGTCCGGCGTCCGGTGTCCGTCGTCCGTCGTCCGTCAAACTTTGCCTTGTGTGCACTCTAGAGGCCACATTTTTTGCCCAATCAACCTGAAATTTGCTCAGAATGAATGTCTTGATTAAATCTCGGACAAGTTCGAAATTGGGTCATCTGGGGTCAAAAACTAGGTCACGAGGTCAAATCTTAGTAAAACCTTGTGTGCACTCTAGAGGCCACATTTTTTGCCCAATCAACCTGAAAATTGATCAGAATGATTGTCTTAATAAAATCTGGGACAAGTTCGAAATTGGGTCATCTGGGGTCAAAAACTAGGTCACGGGGTCAAATCTTAGAAAAACCTTGTGTGCACTCTAGAGGTAATATTTTTTGCCCAATCAACCGGAAATTTGATCAGAATGATTGTCTTGATGAAATCTTAGACAAGTTCGAAATTGGGTCATCTGGGGTCAAAAACTAGGTCACGAGGTCAAATCTTAGTAAAACCTTGTGTGCATTCTAGAGGCCACATTTTTTGCCCAATTAACCTGAAAATTGATCAGAATGATTGTCTTGATGAAATCTCGGACAAGTTTGAAATTGGGTCATCTGGGGTCAAAAACTAGGTCATGAGGTCAAATCTTAGAAACACCTTGTGTGCACTCTAGAGGCCACATTTTTTGCCCAATCAACCTGAAATTTGCTTAGAATAATTGTTTTGGAAAAAAGTAGGACAAGTGCGAAATTTGGTTGTCCTGGGTCAAAAACTAGGTCACGGGGTCAAATATTAGAAAAACCTTTTGTGCATTCTAGAGGCCACATTTTTTGCCTGATCAACCTGAAAATTTATCAGAATGATTGTCTTGATCAAATCTTAGACAAGTTTGAAATTGGATCCTCTGGGATCAAAAACTAGGTCATGAGGGATCAAAAACTAGGTCACGAGGTCAAATCTTAGAAAAACCTTGTGTGCACTCTAGAGGTCACATTTTTTGTCCAATCAACCTGAAATTTGCTCAGAATGATTGTCTTGATGAAATCTTGGACAAATTGTAATTGAGTCATCTTGGGTCAAAAACTAGGTCACAGGATTAAATCTTAGAAAAACCTTGTGTGCACTCTAGAGGCCACATTTTTTGCCCAATCAACCTGAAAATTGATCAGAATGATAGTCTTGATGAAATCTTGGACAAGTTTATAATTGAGTCATCTTGGGTCAAAAACTAGGTCACGGCGTCAAATCTTAGGAAAACCCTGTGTGCACTCTAGAGGCCACATTTTTTGCCCAATCAACCTGAAAATTGATCAGAATGATTGTCTTGATAATATCTTGGACAAGTTTATAATTGAGTCATCTTGGGTCAAAAACTAGGTCACGGGGTCAAATCTTAGAAAAACCTTGTGTGCACACTAGAGGCCACATTTTTTGCCCAATTAACCTGAAAATTGATCAGAATGATTGTCTTGATCAATTCTCGGACAAGATGGAAATTGGGTCATCTGGGGTAATAAACTAGGTCATGAGGTCAAATCTTTGTAAAACCCTGTGTGTACTCTAGAGGCCACATTTTGCCCAATCAACCTGCAAATTGATCAGAATGATTATCTTGATCAATTCTAGGTCACGAGGTTAAACCTTAGATAAACCTTGTGTGCACCCTAGAGGTCACATTTTTGCCCAATCAACCTGAAAATTGGTGTACAAAAAGTTATTATATCAGGTGAGCGCTTCAGGGCCAATGGCCCTCTTGTTCTTTTTTAATTTGCGTTTTACTCAGAACACGTTTTCCAGATTCAAGAATATTAATCACAAGCTTTGCCTCTGTTTGTAAAACTAAACCATTGATACCATGAAACCTCTTGATTGCATAAAACAGAAATAACAGGCTATAGTAAATTACACCCTTGAATTAATTATGTAATTGTGTTTGCTTTCTACCCATCGTCTGACCGTCCGTCCACAATTGGGGTGTTTACACTCTAGCATCTACAAGAACTTGGCAATCTTGATCAAACTTGGCCAAAAAAGTAGGATCATAAGTTTTCGGACAAGTTCGATTATTGACCTGATCGGACCAGACAGTGCGGATTTATCTGCCTTTGGATGTTAAACATACTGTGTTAACTTTATTTACACTCTAACATCTACAATTATTGATCAATCAAGACAAAACTTGGACATAATGTTAAAGACTATAAGATCTCGGGTGAGCTTAATGTTCAGTTTGATCTGATCAGAAAGTGAGAGTTATGTGCCCTTCAATTTTACAAAATTGGTTTTGGCTGTTTTCGACCTTGTTCACACTCTAGAATCTACAACTATTGACCAATCAAGACGAAAATTTAGACACAATGTTAGAGGCTGTAAGATATCATAATTATGAGTTTGGTTTTTGGTCTTATCTGACCAGAGAGTCGAGAGGTATGTGCCCTTGAACTTTATAAAATAGCCGTTTTCTACTGTTTTCGACCTTGTTTACACTCTAGTATCTACAATTATTTATCAATCGGGACACAAGTTTGAGACAATGTCGGAGACAATAAGATCTCGTACTACATTGATTTCGTTCTGAACAGACCATAAATTCGTGAGTTATATTTCCCTTGAATGTGATAAAATTGCCATTTTCGACTGTTTTTTACCTTGTTTACTCTCTAGAATCTACAATTTTTGACCAATCAAGACAAAACTTGGAAACAATTCTGGTGATTACAAAACCTTGTATGAGTTTGAATTTTGAGCTCCAATCGAATGAGAAAGTTGTCAATTATGTCCCCTTGCATCTGATAAAATTGCTGTTTCGACTCTAACAACCACAAATAATGAACACTTAAAACGACATTTGGATATGATGTTGATTACGATAAAATTCTGGATCAATCATAAGTTTGTTTTCAGTCTTGAAGCCATAAATATGAATTAAATTGTACAAAACTATGGCTCATATAATTTTGGTTCAGGTGAGCGGTATAGGATCATCATGGTCCTCTTGTTTTCTGTCCGAATTAAGCGATGCTTTGTAGTTTATATAAACGCTGCTTTTCAAAGTAAATGTTTCAATTATGATCTCGCGACGCTGCTTTACAATTTATATAGTAAACGTTTCAATTATGATCTAGCGATGTTGCTTAGTTACACCAATGCTGCTTTACAATTTAAATAGTCAATGTTTCAATTATGATTAAATGTTTCAATTAAGATCTCGCGATGTTGCTTAGTAATACAAATGCTGCTTTACAATCTAAATAGTAAATGTTTTAATTATAATCTAGCGATGTTTCTTAGTAACATCAATGATGCCTTACAATTCAAATAGTAGATGTTTCAATTATGATCGAGCGATGTTGCTTAGTAACATCAATGATGCCTTACAATTTAAATAGTAAATGTTTCAATTATGATTAAATGTTTCAATTAAGATCTGGCGATGTTGCTTAGTAATACAAACGCTGCTTTACAATCTAAATAGTAAATGTTTCAATTATGATCTCGCGATGCTGCTTAGTAATACAAACGCTGCTTTACAATTTATATAGTAAACGTTTCAATTATGATCTAGCGATGTTGCTCAGTTACACCAATGCTGCTTTACAATTAAATAGTAAATGTTTCAATTATGATCTAGCGATATTTCTAAGTAATACAAACGCTGCTTTCCAATCTAAATAGTAAATGCTTTAATAATGATCTAGCGATGTTGCTTAGTAACACCAATGATGCCTTACAATGTAAATAGTAAATGCTTTAATTATGATCTAGCGATGTTGCTTAGTAACATCAATGATGCCTTACAATTTAAATAGTAAATGTTTCAATCATGATCTTGTGATGTTGATTAGTTACATCAATGCAGCTTAACAATTGACCAAACGCCAATGGATAGGTCGCCCCGCCCAATGTAGAATCAAATACAAACAATGGGGGCATTGGAATTTGGATTGTTTTGATTGTCAGTCGATAGATCGACACAATACCACGTGCAATGAAATGTTTAACACAAACAATGGTGATGTGGCGTTTTTCTGATCGTCCATTGGCTTATCGATGATTTTGATTGACAGTCGGCGTTTGATCAATTATAATCAATCTACAGATTTCAAGATAACAGGCATACGACTTGTGAATGGAAGCAATGCAAATGAAGGGCGAATGGAGTTAAAAGTAGACGGTGAATGGAAGACTGTTTGTGATTCAACATTCAATTCTGGATATGCACCTAATACAGTGTGTAAATCAATGGGTTACAGGTAAAAATCATCATGTCGAAAAATCACGTGACACAAAACAAATTTTGGTCGTAAAAAATCTTTTTCTGAAAGCTTGAAAGACATTGCTTGATGCAATTACGTTCATCATTTTCCACAATTTTTTCTTCTCTAAAAGACAAATTGGTGTAAAATTTGATTTCCAAGATATTGTCGTCTGCATCATCTTTGAACTTGGAAAAATCAGAAAAATCCTGGCGTTTGCTTTCTCTGCTTTAAACATGTTTCAAATCGATCAGGTATTACCTGAATTATTGAAAATTGTCGAAAATGTGTCACATGATTCCTACCACGATCCTGTTTTATACTGACAATCCCAATGTGGAGTCACATGGGAGTTATTATTTGGAAATATCCGAAGTTCGATATATTGAATTACTGAAATATTTTCTTTAACAAAGCTATAGTCGCATCTTTATTACTTGTGTACATAATGTTTCAGTGTTGATTAAATTATAATAAAAGGTAAACTTTTAGGAATATTCTAATTATAATGGCGTGAAAAGTAACATAAAACAATATTTTTCATTGTTCGTATTTAAGAAAATCGCCGGTTATTTAGTAACTGCGGGTATACAATTAACCATTTAAAAAAACCCTTGTGATTTATTGTTCATTGGTGGACTCCAATGACGACACAGAGCGATCGTCATTTATGCCTGTTGCATTTATATGTTCTGCGAAAAGTAAGAATTAGTACAATTTGGGAATTGTCCTGCGCAAAGTAGGAATTCTTACTTTGTCGGGCGAAGTAAGAATTCCTAAATTGCGCGGACAATTCTAAAATTGGCTCTTGAATTGGCCGTGCGCAAAGTAAGAATCGGGACAAAGTAAGAATCGATTATCGATTTTTACTGCCTGCGCAATGTAAGAATGGTAGGTACAAAGTAAGAATATGTCATCTCTTACAATGAATATTTGCGTATTTGTAATTGGAAAACATTTGAATGCATATTATTAAATAGTTTTTAGCGATTAAATGCATGTAATGAATGACGAATGCACATGTATGTTGAGGAGACAATTCCGTATTATAGTCATAGATCTATCTGATGTAAATCATAAAGGCTGTGGCAAACTACTCGTATAAAGATTGAGAAGTTTGCGATAGCATTGTTACACAATTTAATCCGAAGATTGTTATTATAATTTTTAAACCCTTACCCCAAAATTCCAAGTCTGATGTCCCTTAAATAAAGAACCTGAAAGAACTTTGAGGCAAAAGACAAACATGTCAGTATCTTCTTCTTTTCTTCACTATATTGTACATTATCAATATTTGATTTTTTGACGGAAGAAAAATATAGGTTAAGCAATAACCAAAACACTGCAAAAGACAAAGACCAAGGAAAGGGAAGAAATGTAAGTCATAAATACGATTGATTTATTTTATTTTGAAATTATTGTGTTCACTAAAATGCACCCGATTCAATATCCTTACTTTGTCCAAAAATTCTTACTTTGCGCACAGGACAAAGCAGGAATGCAAATATGCGATTTTCGAGCCCTGCGCAACTCTAGAACTGTCCGGACCAATTCCGGAATCGGCGGACAAAGTAAGAATTCTTACTTTGCACAGGATAATTCTAGAATTGTACTTATTCATACTTTGCGCAGAACATATACATGTATTACAAATTTAAACTCGAAACGTATCAAACAAGCTGGCCAAGATCTGTTCAAAAAGATAGGGTCCAATATATGATTTATTGGTAAAAGAAAAATTAAGATTTAGGTTTGAACGCAAACAATAAATAAAAGTTTCAACAAAGAACGCATAGTAAGTATTGTCCACCCAAATTAACCCGGGGCAACTTAATTTTCGTGTGCAAAGTCCGTTAGTTGAGCGTCTTAACAAAACATTGCCGAGGTGGGGGTCAGTACATATGCAGATGTCCCGGGTTAATCTTGCTTGACAATATAGATCAGGATGATTGCCATGGCTGAGTGAACATAACTGTACCCAACAGTGGAAAAGTTTATTGTCCAGTTTAGATGGGAACGGTCCGTCGTTAATTTACGTAAACGCGTACACTGTAGCCGTTCCTCAACATTGACCCTTTGCTTTGTACTCGACACCTTGTTATGTTTATGCCACCGTATCGAGAGATCGAGGGCACACTGTTTCAATAATGTCCGTTCGACCATGCCATTTTATGTGGCACTTTTCTTCATAAAGATCAAAGAAAAAAAAACACTTAATCCTGAAATGTTGGCCTGTCCGCCCGTCCGTCCGACCTTCTGTCTGTCCGAAAACTTAACATGAAAACTTAACATTGGCCTTTTCTCCAAAAGTATTCGACATACAAAGCTCCAATTTGGTATGTAACTTTCTTTAAATGATATATATCTGTTCAATGCATTATGACCTTCATCAAGGTCACCCTTTAACCCTTATCAACCGTTTACACGCAAACTTAACATTTGAGAAAATTGGCCATTTCGGGGGCACTTGTGTTTCACAAACACATCTTGTTTTTACAACAAAGTTATGATAAAAACTGGACGATAAGTCAGTTGACCTTTCCGTTAGCTCTGCTCTGTCGGGTCAAATCTCACCGCCTATACCCGTGCTTGACCTATGTTGATATACGAATTTGACAAATACGCAATGGTATACTCCAAAAAGAGGCATGTGATGGTCTACACCCGCCCAGTGAAACATGTATCTCACGGCACAACATGCGTTTAACTTTATTTCTCGTTGATTTATGAAAACAAATTACCTTATAAAGACAACTTGAATTTTTATTAATGATAAACGATCTTTTTCAAGGTCCAAATGCCGGAGAACTAATACGTAATCACATAAATAAACAAATTGCATGATATTGTATTACTGTCAAAAATTTTGACTGCTGTTTTCAACGTGTAAACGTTTTCGATGATGAAATGACCATCTATACATTATACTAAAACACATTTTCAACGGTTTTTGAGAAAATCAGCAAAATCTTTAATTCTCTAAAAGTTGACCTTTAACGTTGATGAACCATTGAATACCGAATTTTGCAAGATAAAAAAGTCCATCAAATTTTAATGAGTATTAGTTTCGTGTATTCTTTCTTGTTCCTTCTATATTTCAAATTTGAACGTAGATCTCTCTACTTGATGGGTAACAAAAATGGTAAAATGTCTTTTAAATCGAATTGACAAACATTGGATAAGTCGAACTTTTGATGAGTCGAGATATTTTGCCCCCCCCCTTGACTCGACTTCGACACAACACGTGTCGACTGTATATTTGATACCATGCATTGTCTTTTACAATAGGGGTGTCGTTGACATTTTACCGGATGCCCATTTTGGTCAAGGCAGTGGAGGCATTGTGTCCAATCAATTCAGCTGTGATATAGACGCGGCTTCACTCACTAACTGCAGCGTTCGATTCGGTAGATCGAGCAGTTGCGAGATACATTCGAATGATTTGTCGGTTAGATGTGGTGGTAAGTAGCATGTAGCACAATATCTATCTTTTAAATTAAATCGAAACGAGCGATTGGTTTGACGTAAATTTTTGAAAAATAGTTGAAAACAAAATATGAAGAAATAGATGGAATAGAAAAAAAGATGAACCGAATGTAACTATTTTATCTCTTTATGTCACATTTTATGATAAATCAGAATTCCGTTTGAATCAGAAAAGGTGGAAAAACTCCATGAACTTGGTGGATGTGGTAGAGTTTTTAAAAGTCAGCAGATAAGAATGTCATTGGCGACCAACCAATTTTAAAAAGATACTTCGCATTCCACAAATCCCTGACGTTTTTCTGGTCGTCCCCCTTCAATATATTTTTCAAATCGGACATATACAACCAAAATCATCGAAAAAATCTATTTTGTCACGTCACGCGATTCCCCGTCGTATTTATTTCCAGATCTTCAGGTAGAGGATGTTCGTCTAGTTGACGGTCCAAGTTCACTTGAAGGTCGAGTTGAGATGTTTGTTGACAATGAATGGAGAACAGTGTGTGGTTCATACTGGAACAAAAACGATGCTGATGTTTTGTGTAAAAGTCTCGGATTTCGGTAATTTTGTAATTTTTACTTTTCTAAGGTCTTTTGAATATATCTAGCAAGCAATATTGATAATTAAAGTTGGCCACACCCAGATGAGATACACGCGACAAACAACATGTAAGATGTAAACGAGTCCGTCTATAGTCCATTTTCAATGAGCGTTGATTGCATCTTTTATCAATAAAACACTATTATGGTCACTATAATCTAACTGGGTATTTTTCTGCACATTGGTTTTATTTACCTTATACACCATGTTATATATCAACATGTCCTTAAAATATAGAAAATATCTTGGACACTTCGTATGCTCGTTTTTATGTCCAGTTTATCTGCCTTTAACTACTTTAATGTCCATTTTTCGTTAGAATTACCCGTAGATCTTAAAGTCATATAAAATAGCAAGGTATTCTGAATGGAACATTCCAAATCGAATATCTCTGTAGAGGCCAGTCATATGTACACCATTATATACTAGTCAAAATTTCTAACCAGCCACTTTGAATTCTGCATCTTTTTAAAATATTTACAAAAACCTAAGTGGTATAGTAAGAAGGTTGCGTCATTGGAAAGGCTGACCATTTGAATATAATTTCGCACATAACAAGTTGAGTGGATAAAAAATTAATGCAACTCGAGGACATAATGTGAAAGACAAGAATCCCCGTTTTCGAAAATAACAAAAATCGTGAAAATCGTCAGAAACTAAGTTTCAGATAACATCAAAATTAATATTGTATTGAGAAATTATCACAAGTAAAGATGCATATGATTCAAATATGTATAATTGTTTATTGAAAATGCTCATCTGACATAGAAATATGCTTGGTTGCTATGGAAAATGTGTTGCATAGCAACAGTTGCTGTTTTTCCTAAAGATATTTTGTCGATATCGCTAGTCAACCGATAAAGAAGCGCTATTTTCGAGAAAAATAAGTAATTCTAATCTATATAGCCAAGAAATGGGTCGAACTACTACTAAATAACCCATCAACCTATCTTAAAATTGATAAAAATTGAAATCAGGGCTGCCGTGAATCTTGTCTTAATTTGAAAACTACATAATTTTGATTACATTATCATAGCCTACTTTTTAATACAAAAATGATTATTCCATTCGATGTATAACAAGAATTTTGAATATCACGTCACCAAATACACATTTTGAGACAGAAAGTAGGTGGCCGGTTAGAAGTTTTGACTAGTAACGATATGATTACACGAACCTTCATCAAACCAATTTTCTATTCAGACTATTTCATATGTTGAAAAGTCTCTTTTTTGGTACCTTTTTCCTTAATCTCTCGCATTATTATTCGATTTGCCACAAAACTGTATATGTACAATGTATGTACGATGACCCTAATTTTGAGATAGAATTGAAAAACTTGAATTAAGGTAGCCCGCATCTAATGAGATTCGCGCGACGTTGGAATTTTTCGTTTTTGGTCGTTAAGATTCAATACCTTTCCGAAACTTATTTGGGTGACGTCGTAAATATTTAAAAGAGATTGAATGTTCTACCGCCGAATGTTTACGACGTCGTCCGAATGATTCTAATGTCGCGTTATACTCGTTAGGGATAGAAAACCTTAAGAAAGACACGGTTTAAACAAATTATGTTTCAGGGAGCATGAGGAATACTACTTTAATGCATATTTTGGTGAAGGTGCCGGTAAAATACTGAATAACGATTTCACGTGCACTGGACGGGAATTCCATCTAGATAACTGCACTATAATTCACAGAGGGAATTTATGTTCACATTCTAGTGATTTCTCTGTCAAATGTGTTGGTAAGTACCATAGGGGGTAATCCCATCAAGATAACTGCACTAAAATATTCAGAGGGAATTTATGTTCACATGCTAGTGATTTCTCTGTCAAATGTGTTGGTAAGAACCCTAGGGGTATAATCCAATCTAGATAACTGCACTAAAATACACAGAGGGAATTTATGTTCACATTCCAGTGATTTCTCTGTCAAATGTGTCGGTAAGTGTCATGGGGGTTATCACATCTAGATACCTGCACTATTATACAAAGAGGGAATTTATGTTCACATTCTAGTGATTTCTCTATTAAATGTGTTGGTAAGTACCATAGGGGGTAATCCCATCAAGATAACTGCACTAAAATATGCATATGGAATTTATGTTTACATTCTGGTGATTTCTCCGTCAAATGTGTTGGTAAGTGTCGGGGGGGGGGGGTAATCCCATATAGATAACTACACAAAAATATACAGAGGGAATTTATGTTCACATTCTAGTGATTTCTCTGTCAAATGTTTTGGTAAGTATCATAGGGGTATAATCCCATCAAGATAACTGCAATAAAATACACAGAGGGAATTTATGTTCACATTCTAGTGATTTCTCCGTCAAATGTGTTGGTAAGTATCATAGGGGGTAATCCCATCAAGATAACTGCACTTAAATATGCATATGGAATTTGTGTTCACATTCTAGTGATTTCTCCGTCAAATGTGTTGGTAAGTACCATATGGGGTAATCCCATCAAGATGACTGCACTAAAATATACATATGGAATTTATGTTTACATTCTAGTGATTTCTCCGTCAAATGTGTTGGTAAGTGTCGGGGGGGGGGGGGGGGGGTAATCCCATATAGATAACTACACAAAAATATACAGAGGGAATTTATGTTCACATTCTAGTGATTTCTCTGTCAAATGTGTTGTTAAGTACCGTAGGGGGTAATTACATCTAGAAAACTGCACTTTTATACACAGAGGGAATTTGTGTTCACATTCTAGTGATTTCTCTGTCAAATGTGTTGGTAAGTACCATAGGGGGTAATCCCATCTAGAAAACTGCACTTTTATACACAGAGGGAATTTATGTTCACATTCTAGTGATTTCTCTGTCAAATGTGTTGGTAAGTACCAAAAGGGGTAATCCCATCAAGATAACTGCACTAAAATACACAGAGGGAATTTATGTTCACATTCTAGTGATTTCTCTGTCAAATGTGTTGGTAAGTACCATATGGGGTAATCCCATCTAGATAACTGCACTAAAATATGCATATGGAATTTATGTTTACATTCTAGGGATTTCTCTGTCAAATGTGTTGGTAAGTATCATAGGGGTATAATCCAATCTAGATAACTGCACTAAAATATACAGAGGGAATTTATGTTCACATTCTAGTGATTTCTCTGTCAAATGTGTTGTTAAGTACCGTAGGGGGTAATTACATCTAGAAAACTGCACTTTTATACACAGAGGGAATTTGTGTTCACATTCTAGTGATTTCTCTGTCAAATGTGTTGGTAAGTACCAAAGGGGGTAATCCCATCTAGATAACTGCACTGTTATACACAGAGGGAATTTATGTTCACACTCTAGTGATTTCTCTGTTAAAAGTGTTGGCAAGTGTCAGGGGGGGGGGGGGGTGTTATGAACATCTAGATGCATATTTCGGAGGTTCTTTTTACATAAACTGCCCGATATATAGGGAATTTATGCTTACACTCCAGTGATTTCTCCGTCATATACGCCGGTAAGTATCAGAATAGCGTCAGTTTTAAAGCAGTCTACCCCGAATGAGGTACACCAGACGTGGGAATTATTCGGGTGACATCGTAAACATTCGCACGAATAGGTTCGGTTACGTAACGGATGTTAACGACGTCACACGAAAAATTCCGACGTCGTGTGAATCTCATTAGGGGTTGACTGTCTCTAGCTCTAGTTACATTGCAGTTAAATACACTGCTGAAAATAAAGTGCCATGGCAACGCACGGAGTTTAAAAAAAATATTAAACCATTTATATGCATTTACACACTAAGCTCCAAAACTTTAAGATTTTCGATATTCTGTGAAATGTCACTTAAAGATTTTCGAATTCGAGCTTTAATGCTAGGTCCCACTATTTATCGAGTTAATCTGATCGGCAGTGAGAACCTAGCATCGCCGACAAGACGAATACATTTTCTGATATTGGCACCTACATATCGTCGCATTTCAACATGTAGAAATAGGCTGGGATCTGTACAAGATCCCTTGTAGCGTTTTAGAGTACAATATTTTAAGATCAGCCTGTGAATTAGTGCAGTCTAATCTGCTATAGGAAATGAAGAAGCTATAACAGACCAACACGGCTCTTGATCAGACTGTGCGCATGCACAGGCAGATCAAGATCCATGTTTTTCTTAAATCGTCGGTGTAAATGCAAAACCTCGTATGTCGGTTCTAGTGATTTTCAAAGTACAAACTTGTGTGTCCAATTTAGACAATTCTTGAAGGTTTTGAGATATTTTTACCAATCAGTATCAATGATACATTATTTGTGAACAATATTTCCTTAATTTCAAGTAAAACATTTCCGTTTGGGAAAAGTTATTACACTTTATTCCCTCCCCTTTAAAATTTTCCGAAAACGAGATACGAGGTTTTGCATTTACAACGACGAAATGCCATAAAAGCTTGTTCGCCTGAAATTTAAACGTCCACATCACGTCCACTGCGTCCAAAAATAAGCTGTACGACTGACCATTTTGGACGAGTTCCGCCTGTTATGTTGGCGCAGAATTCGGTAGGCTATGTGACTAGGCCTTATACATGTATTTTACTTTTAAAAAATCCGACTCAGATGTTTTATTGTATTCTATTTTTATATTTCATAGCCTGTGGCGATCTCCCGATACCTACCAATGGACATATAACTATATCAGGGGCTTCGCATGGAGACTTTGCTCGTTTTGACTGTAAACCCGGATATGGCCTCACTGGATCTGCACACCGTGTTTGTATGACTAACAACACGTGGAACGGAACAGAACCTCAATGCGTCAGAGGTATTATGTGTTCCAATTGACCTGGTGTACCTATAACTTCTAATGTCATAAATTAAAAGCTTTAGTTGTTTCTTAAGATAGTTCTATCATATTTACATGCATATCTAACATATCTGTGGACTAAGAGTTTGCACTTTTTGACGTATAGTGTGATATTTGACAAAATTAATATGAACATTTCTTGGTATAAAGTTCAGACGTATGTCAAATGAAATCAGTAATAACAATCTTTGACTACAGGTTAGATGGGGTATTGTGATGATGACTTTTCATACTGCAATGCTTCACTAACAAGAGATGTTTGTAAAACATTTATGTCCCCTCAAGGGCATACCTTTGATGTAGCCATCTAATAATCGAAGCCGAGTACAATAGTATTTTATCAAGTATGATAATAAAAAAGGAAAATAACATAGTTACTTTTCTTCCTCTATGAGTTCAACCAACTTATAAACTTTCGTTATTCTACCTTGCGCACTAAAGTTATGCTTAAAAACAAATGAGAATGTTGTCCAAGGACAACATGTCCAAAGTCAACATGTACAGCTCACATGGAATTCTTGTGAACAAATATTCAAAGTTATTGCTCAAAATAGATGGCCTGACAGTGCATCTGTAGCTAATAGCTGGAATTGCTCAGACAGTTCATTTATTGTCACGAGCTATAACAAGCTATATTTGTGAATCACAAAAGCCAAAGAAACGAATATACTGATATAATTTAAAATTATCTCAATATTTGTTTATGAAATATTCCTGTAACTCATAACAGTTTTCATAAAAAAATAAGTTTCCTCCCTTAAAGATTTTATGATAAAAATAATAAAATAAAAAATAAACAAGGGTGCAAGAATGCCTTTTTGAAAGTGATTTTATCGCTTGCCATAAAATTATATCCCTATCACCTCTCCATAATGAGATCTGTCGACCTATGAAGTTCCATGATTCTACCCTACATACTTTTTGAGTTATGGTCCGGATAAGCATTAAATTTGAAAATAAACAAAGGGCAATAATTCCAAAAAAAATGATAGACAAAATTACGGTTCTGTGCATAGCACATCCCTTTATAATAAGATATATCCACCTATGAAGTTTCATGATTCTACCTTACATACTTTATCAATTAAGCTCCGAACAAGAATTGAGTTTGAAAATCAACAAAGGGCAATAATTCCAAAATATGATTGCTACCCTATGCTCCGGACAAGAATTCAAGTTGAAAAGTTAAGGGGGTCATCTTCTATGACCTTTTCTTCTTATCAATCAAACAAACGCTTCACGTTTGAAAGCGATTAAATTGTTTACTATTATCAACGAGGACAACACAGTTTGAGTGCGGAACCATGTTTTTTTGCGCACGATTGTCATGGAAAATTATATAGATATAACAATAGAATTTAAATTGATAGTGTAAATGTAAGCGATTTTTGTTTTCCCAGGGTCATAGAAGATGACCCCTAACTGGTGCCTGTCAGATGTTACTGTAAGTTATAAACACGGGATTTTATTTAACCCTTTTCTTAACAAGACCTGGCCCAGGTTTCTCGAAAAAAACTTAAGTACGTTCTTCTGCTCAAATCTGAGCACCGTGCTCAAATCGCACGAAATCATCGTGAACTTCAATCGAATACCCTTCAACGTTGGAGAGTATTCCTTTGAAGTTGAGCATGTTTTCATGAGTATATAATTAAGTTTTTTTTCGAGAAACCGGGGGGGGGGGGGGACTGGTTTTGATGTCCTTATGGAAAAAGGCTTGGGAAAACATAGAGACAAAGGAAGAAATTGCTGATAACCAGCAGTTTCTCTTTTTGTCTCAATATTTTCTGTGCTATATCATACATAAATTCTATCTTACAAAAGATCTATTTGTCGTGTGCAGCAGCTTTTGAAATGGAAATTTTGAAAATTTGCTGTTTGGGAAAGGGTTATCGCTGTTCTTACAGATTGCGGCAATACACCTGCGCCTCAGAATGGATCCGTTCTGATGCCATCTCGGACTATTCATAATGCTACAGTTACTTATCAGTGTGATCCGGGGTTTGATATGGTCGGGATGTCCAACAGTACGTGCTTAGAAAACGGGATGTGGAATGGCTCGAGTCCAACATGTCAAATAAAAGGTAAAATGAGCTAAAATAAATTGATTATGATTTCAGTATTTTTACGCGATATCGGACAAAATGAAAATACTTTCCACATTTTATTGAACAACCCTCGGTGGTCGTTTTGATCTATTGAATGAAAAAAAAAAAAAAAAACCACTAATGATGTTATGTTGTGTAACGATAACTGTGTATGTGAACACAAGTATTGCTAACTATTTATGTCTTATCTCTTAAGATTGTGGTCAGTTTGAACCCCCAAAGAATGGTACGGTGGACTTCAGCTCGGGAACGGTTTATACATCTATTGCTGTACTGGGATGTGACCCTGGGTTCACACTGTATGGAGAACAAACAAGACAGTGTCGGCAGGACGGGACGTGGGGTGGAATCAACCCGCTATGTTTAGGTAATGTATTATCTCAATGTTGATATCGGTACGGTACGAGCAGATACGGATATTTACGGTACTAGTAGTGTGGGGTGGAGTCAACCCGCTATGTTTAGGTAATATTTTATCTCACTGTTGATATCGGTACGGTACGAGCAGATACGGATATTTACGGTACTAGTAGTGTGGGGTGGAGTCAACCCGCTATGTTTAGGTAATGTATTATCTCACTTTTGATATCGGTACGGTACGAGCAGATACGGATATTTACGGTACTAGTAGTGTGGGGTGGAGTCAACCCGCTATGTTTAGGTAATATTTTATCTCACTGTTGATATCGGTACGGTACGAGCAGATACGGATATTTACGGTACTAGTAGTGTGGGGTGGAGTCAACCCGCTATGTTTAGGTAATATTTTATCTCATTGTTGCTATAGTGGACGAGAATTGACCTGGCAGAGCTTTCCAATCGATTAGCATGGGCTGCTCTGCCAGGTCATTTGTCGTGAGGTATATCTGTATGATACGGACAGATACAGATATTTGTAGTACTAGTAGTTGTGGGGTGGAATCAACCCGCTATGTTTAGGTAATCTTCCATGTGATTCTAAAATCTCGCAACCCATGTGATTTCTCAAAACGTACGGAACAAACGCACGAGCAATTTTAAGAATTTCAGCAATGCCATAACTGTTTTGTAAAACATTCGTAAACGTTTCGTAAGCATGTACATGTACGTACATACATAGAAGTAAATACGTGAATGCTTATAAATCCAAGATTGCTCAAAACATGATATAAAACAGTTGACCTTATATTACGTTGATGATATAAGAAAGGAAACATTTTTATTCTTTCACCAAAGTTGAAGGAATGCCCAAACCAGAATTACGAGTCTATTCTTAAAACGTGTGGAAAACTTGCAAGACAATTTATTTTGCATTTAAAACTCTCCTTCAAGCTAGCGCAGGTTTGTGCCAGTGTTCTTAATACAGGACTTTCTTAAAAGTTAGTAGAGGCGCATTCTTTAACGAGCTGTATAAGATACCTTAAAATTTATCTGGTGAAAAAAAATTTGTGGACGATAAATATTGTTTTACCCAAACGGTACACACTTTCTTTTAAATTGTATCTAATTAATAGTATTTATATTGTAGTGACTACTGATGAAGAAAAACCGGCTGAAAATGATAAACTTAAAGAAGGTAACCCGTTAACTATACTGAGAGGCAAAAGAAAGTATACACTTTTTGTTTGTCAATATCTCGCTTATTTTCATCATATCGACTCAAAATTTTGTACATTTTATTTCTACCCATGGACCAATAATAATAAATTTCAGCTAAAATTGCTTGCCTACCCATACTGTTGCCACATGCCGATTTTGCAAACTTTGCACGTGCGACTTAGTGGATCATCAAATATTGCTGTTAATCCGTTTTTAATTTCTTCATTCTTTATCACAACAAATCACAACGTTAAATTTTCTTTAACATTAAAACACAATTCTCACTGGCTGGTTCATTTGATCAATATGTCTCTTTTTTGTAATAAGACCCATTTTTCTATGACGCAGCATGATGCGACAGAAACATGACACACTTTACACTTAGTCAGGTAGCTAGGAACATTCTGCGCAAATTTTATCAAAGTCTGACAATAAATTTAGAAGAAGTTATGTCAGATAACTTGTTTGTATCAAGCCCCTTTTTGCCGTGACGAATCGTAATATAGAAAAGCAATAACAATGTACGCATGTTCCTAGGTGAGTAGGCACTTTCTGTGAACATTTTATCCAAATCCGCCCATAAATGTAAGGGTTGTGTCAACGCGAATGCTTGCATTAATTCATTGATTTAATCCCCTTTTTCGATGACGCTGTATGATATGAAACACATTTGCAACGGAAAAAGGACAGATAGACCGATAGGCGGATAAGGTTACATCAATAAACGACCACTTTCGGCGAAGTTTAAAAATCGTTCATAATCTATTAATCGTTTCCTCAGAAAACATTGGAGAACCAGGGTGTATACTTATTTTTGCCTCTCAGAATATTTCGTTAACCTCTGACAGACTGACTTTGAATTTGGTTTAAACGAGATATTTATATCTATTTCTCACAGGCTTGTGCTATAATGATTGAGTCGAAAGTACGTAGCGTAGGCTAATGTCAGACTGCACGCCTGTGCAGACCGATCTTAGTCTATACTGTCTGATATAGCTTTGTTCACAATAGCAATATGACGGGAACAGCATGAGAAGGGTTAGCAACAAACCATTTCGCGCATCTTTGGGTGCCATCCGCAGCGACAAAAATTGACAAGGTTATCCCTTGTCATTTTCTGTTGCCACGGATGACGCCCCGAAATTGACGAGGGTATCTATCGTTTATTTCCGTTGTCACGGATGATACCTAAATAAGTACGAAGTGTTTCGTAGATAACGATAGATCGTAATCCTTTACGACAAATATTTTACTCGTCCAATTTAAAAGGATTTGCAGATGACAAATTTCATATTTATAAAGAAAGTATTCGTTTGAAACACCTAGATTATTGAGACAAAAGGCGGAAATGTTGATAGTCGATATTTTCTTCTTTGGCTTCAATGTTTTCCCACGTCGTTTCATATAAACAAGCCAAAACTATGTCTTTGGGAAAGGGTAAACCTATAACCAGACGATTTTAAAAATGCTAGACTCGTCCAAACATCCAAAAGATGGTGCAGTCGACAATTTCGTGTAATTGAAATCATAATAATTATATTCTTTTTAGCTCACCTGAGCACGAAGTGCTCAAGGTGAGGTATTGTGATCTATCAGACGTCGCGCACGGTATTGGGGAACTAAATGTAACGTCAAACTAGCGAACGTCAATATTCTAATAATTGCGGAACGTTGAAGTTTTTACGTAGACGGTTGTGTTGTGCTTTTAATGCTTACTCTCTTTACAAACTAATGTGATTTAAAAAGACAAAACCATGTTTTAAGAAAATCTCCACTATTTCTGTCTTTTGCACTTCTTAAGCTTAACGCCACTTTGATTCGTTTTATTTTCGTCTTAAAATGCGCCAAATAGATACTTTTAAGGCTACGCCAATTAGAAAAAGTTTACGTTTATAAAATTTCTGTCCACACGAACAAATTTGAACATCTTTTTTACGTTATATTATTTTGCGTTGAAATTTTGATATGACAAACAAGAAAAAAATAATATTTCCATATTGAAATTAAATTGTTGTATGAATAAGGGAACCGGTATTTTTCAAACTCTAAAGGGTAAAAAAGTAGAGTTTTCAACGACCTGAAACAATTTCTGTCCACACGCATTTTATATAATTAATGCTTCGTTTATCGTGCTAACTAATTTTCTTGTATATGTTATAGAAATAGAGAAAGATAATATTTTTTTGTATCAAGTTTTGTTGCATTTCAGCCATTAATTCACAAAATACTAAACAAAATTGTCATTTTTTCTGCGACGTAATTCTAATTGTTACACTGCGATTTTTGGTGAACAAACTGGGCTTATTTGCGTAATCGACATCGAAATTTGATTTCCGTTCGGCAAAACATTCTACAGGATTTCCACTGTCATATAATATACTTTTCAATGTGTTTGACGTTACTTAGTCGCAAAGTTGTTTATAAATATCCGTCGCCGTTGAAAATTTATGTTACATGTTACACGCGTTTTTTCGCCGAATTTACGAACAAAAAGTCTTTCTAGCAAATTTATACAAACTAACAACCTGATAAGAGTATGTCATTGAAAAAGATCATGGTTTTACGGTTATTTTGACATATAACAAAGTTTTAGGAAGGAAAACGGTTCTTGCAAAATTCAGTTATGAATCGCAGAGGGTAGCGTTTTTTAAAAGTTCCCCAATAGCGTGCGCGACGTCACCAATGTCCGGCGTCCGTCTGTCCGTCTGTCCGTCTGTCCGTCACGGCATCAACAATTTCTTTAAACCACATCTCCTCCTAAACTACTGGGTCAAAATCAACCAAACTTGGCAGAAATGTTCCTTGGGTGGTCCTTTATAAAAATTGCTAAAATAATTGAAATCCATGAAAAACTCTGGTTGCCGTGGCATCCGAAAATGGGAAATTTCACAAAAGCTCAACAATTTCTTTAAACGACATCTCCTCCTAAACTACTGGGTCAAAATCAACCAAACTTGGCAGAAATGTTTCTTGGGTGGTCCTTTATAAAAATTGCTAAAATAATTGAAATCCATGAAAAACTCTGGTTGCCGTGGCATCGGAAAATGGGAAATTTCAAAAAAGCTCAACAATTTCTTTAAACGACATCTCCTCCTAAACTACTGGGTCAAAATCAACCAAACTTGGCAGAAATGTTCCTTGGGTGAGCCTTTATAAAAATTGCTAAAATAATTGAAATCCATGAAAAACTCTGGTTGCCGTGGCATCGGAAAATGGGAAATTTCACAAAAGCTCAACAATTTCTTTAAACGACATCTCCTCCTAAACTACTGGGTCAAAATCAACCAAACTTGGCAGAAATGTTCCTTGGGTGGTCCTTTATAAAAATTGCTAAAATAATTGAAATCCATGAAAAACTCTGGTTGCCGTGGCATCGGAAAATGGGAAATTTCACAAAAGCTCAACAATTTCTTTAAACAACATCTCCTCCTAAACTACTGGGTCAAAATCAACCAAACTTTGCAGAAATGTTCCTTTGGTGGTCCCTTATAAGAATTGCTAAAATAATTGAAATCCATGAAAAATTCTGGTTGCCGTGGCATCGGAAAATGGGAAATTTCACAAAAGCTCAACAATTTCTTTAAACGACATCTCCTCCTAAACTACTGGGTCAAAATCAACCAAACTTGGCAGAAATGTTCCTTGGGTGGTCCTTTATAAATATTGCTAAAATAATTGAAATCCATGAAAAACTCTGGTTGCCGTGGCATCCGAAAATGGGAAATTTCACAAAAGCTCAACAATTTCTTTAAACGACATCTCCTCCTAAACTACTGGGTCAAAATCAACCAAACTTGGCAGAAATGTTCCTTGGGTGGTCCTTTATAAAAATTGCTAAAATAATTGAAATCCATGAAAAACTCTGGTTGCCGTGGCATCAGAAAATGGGAAATTTCACAAAAGCTTAACAATATCTTTAAACGACATCTCCTCCTAAACTACTGGGTCAAAATCAACCAAACTTTGCAGAAATGTTCCTTTGGTGGTCCTTTATAAAATTGCTAAAATAATTGAAATCCATGAAAAACTCTGGTTGCCGTGGCATCGGAAAATGGGAAATTTCACAAAAGCTCAACAATTTCTTTAAACGACATCTCCTCCTAAACTACTGGGTCAAAATCAACCAAACTTGGCAGAAATGTTCCTTGGGAGGTCCCTTATAAATATTGCTAAAATAATTGAAATCCATGAAAAACTCTGGTTGCTGTGGCATCGGAAAATGGGAAATTTCACAAAAGCTCAACAATTTCTTTAACGACATCTCCTCCTAAACTACTGGGTCAAAATCAACCAAACTTGGCAGAAATGTTCCTTGGGTGGTCCTTTATTAAAATTGCTAGAATAATTGAAATCCATGAAAAACTCTGGTTGCCGTGGCATCGGAAAATGGGAAATTTCACAAAAGCTCAACAATTTCTTTAAACGACATCTTCTCCTAAACTACTGGGTCAAAATCAACCAAACTTGGCAGAAATGTTCCTTGGGTGGTCCCTTATAAAAAAATTGCTAAAATAATTGAAATCCATGAAAAACTCTGGTTGCCGTGGCATCGGAAAATGGGAAATTTCACAAAAGCTCAACAATTTCTTTAAACAACATCTCCTCCTTAACTTCTGGGTCAAAATCAACCAAACTTGGCAGAAATGTTCTTTGGGTAGTCCCTTATAAAAATTGCTAAAATAATTGAAATCCATGAAAAACTCTGGTTGCCGTGGCATCGGAAAATGGGAAATTTCACAAAAGCTCAACAATTTCTTTGAACGTCATCTCCTCCTTAACTTCTGGGTCAAAATCAACCAAACTTGGCAGAAATGTTCCTTAGGTGGTCCCTTATAAGAATTGCTAAAAGAATTGAAATCCATGAAAAACTCTGGTTGTCATGGCATCGGAAAATAGGAAATTTCACAAAAGCTCAACAGTTTCTTTAAACGACATCTTCTCCTTAACTTCTGGGTCAAAATCAACCAAACTTGGAAGAAATGTACCTTGGGTAGTACCTTATTAAAATTGCTAAAAGAATTGAAATCTATGAAAAACTCTGGTTGCCTTGGCATCGGAAAATGGGGAATTTCACAAAAATTCAACTATTTCTTTAAACGACATCCCCTCCTTAACTTCTGGGTTAAAATCAACCAAACTTGGCAAAAATGTTCCTTGGTTGGTCCCTAATAAATATTGCTAAAAGAATTGAAATCCATGAAAAATTCTGGTTGCCGTGGCATCGGAAAATGGGAAATTTCACAAAAACTTAACTTCTTTGAACAACATCTCCTCCTTAACCTCTGTGTTAAAATCAACCAAACTTGGCAGAAATGTTCCTTGGGTAGTCCCTTATAAGAATTGCTAAAAGAATTGAAATCAATGAAAAACTCTGGTTGCCGCGGCATCGGAAAATGAAAAATTTCACATAAGCTCAACAACTTTAAACGACATCTCCTCCTTAACTTCTGGGTTAAAATCAACCAAATTTGGCAGAAATGTTCCTTGGGTTGTCCCTTATGAAAATTGCTAAAAGAATTGAAATCCATGAAAAACTCTGGTTGCTTTGGCATCAGAAAATGGGAAATGTCATAAAACTCGTCAATTTTTGTAAACGACATCTCCTAAACTACATGGCCAAATTCTTCTCTGGGACCACAATGCGTAACATATGCAAAGTTATTTGGCATTATTAAAACATTTCTCAGGTGAGCGATTTAGGGCCCTCAGGGTCCTCTTGTTTGTTTTTTCTGTGTACCTATCATTGCGGTAAATGAAGACATTATTTGTCAGAAGCAATTTCTTAATTTTCCGCAATGTGTTCCAAAGGATTAGTATAGTAGGGCGTCAAAACGTCATTAATTTTGGAATAGGTTACGTTCGTTTTTAGCTCCATTGGTCGAAGGCCAGCGAGCTATTGTCATTTCGTTGTGTCCGTCGTGCGTCCGTCTGTGCGTGCTTCCGTCCGTTAACTTTTTCTTTAAAAATCTTCTTCTCTCAAGCCAGTAAGCCAATTTTGACTAACCTTTGCAGGAATGTTCATCAGGTGACCCTTTACATAAATTAGTAGTATAGGGGCCGCTTTGCTTGTAAACAAAGATGACGTAATCGCTGTCATATTGTTACCTTATATGGCAACTCATTAGCATATAAGGATATTTCTATTTTTAGAACAGTGGCGATTTTGAATGACCTACTTTTTTGACAGTGTTAAAAATAGATATGACATGATTTCTATTTTTAGACGATCATTTGACCTTCTATTTTTAGACAGCCATGACTTATTAAAAATATAAATATTTAAAAACGATAAGGTTACATGTTTACAACAAAGCTAAAAGATACATAAAGAAATCTACCTGTTATCCATTTAACGTCCTTCGTTGAAATGAAATTTTACGCGCATAATCTCACAAAAAAGTACATGTTATCTCTTCAATATCCAAACTAGAAATGACTTTTTCAACAAAATACACATCCAAAAAGTATAAAGTACATGTTATCCCTTCAACGTCCAAACTAGAAATGATTAAAAATGAATGTGCGCATGCGTCGATTCATGTCCATACACGTTCGGACACGTTCGCACAAGACGCAGGTGCAGTTGACGTCATAGCATTTTTGACAGATGACGCACTCGGTAATTGACAGCTGACCTAGTACATTTTATATAATACCGATGACAGATGAAGTACTGGGTAAATGACAGTTGACATCGTACAGTTGACGTCATAGTCTAGACATTTTTGACAGATAAAGCACTGGATAAATGACAGTTGACATCGTACAGTTGACGTCATAGTCTAGACATTTTTGACAGGCGAGGCACTCGGTAATTGACGGCTGACCTAGTACAGTTTATATAATACGGGTGACGCAATGTCTGGCCAGCTGACAGGTGTACTATAACGCATATTTCACGGGCGACGCACTGTCTGACAGTATAACGTCACTTTTTCGCATTTTTGACGCGATTTAGTGCATGGACTTGTTAAAGCCTCGTTTTGATGTAAAAATGACTAAAAAGGTTGCAGATTTAGCGACAAAATGAACGTCAAAATCGGGTTTTCGTCTTTTTTGCAACCGTTTACGATATCGATTTTTATAATTTTTGTATCAGATGAAAGCCCTCCTAAAACTCTTCAAAATTAACCATAGGTTGTCGATTCGATTTTTGACCGTTTCCGAGTTATGACGTAACAGAGATTTTTAAACTTTATTTTCAACTTCGAGTTACCCGTATAATTTATATACCGTTGGAAAGGTCTTGGCTCGCCGATTCTAAAAATGTATAGTTTTATATGCCTAGCTGTCACCGTTCTCGAGTTATTCGAGTTTAATTAAAGTCACGTGACCTAAAATGTAATTGAAAAAAGCGATTTCTCGCTTATTTATCAACCGATTTACGCCATTCCGGTACCGTGGAAAGGTATTCTTATAACCTTTTCCGATGGATTGGACGATTTTCGATTATTTTAGAGTTATGACGTAACAGAGATTTTTAAACTTTATTTTCAACTTCTAGTAAACCGTATAAATTATATATCGTTGGAAAGGTCTCGACGCGCTGATTCTAAAAATGTTTAGAGATTATTACAAGTCTGATGAGGGCCGGAGAGTGATATCGGCCCGCAACCGCGATATCTGCCCCGAGGCCTTTAGGCCGAGGGCAGATATCAAGGTCAGGGCCGATATCACTCTCCGGCACGAATCAGCCGTGTAATAATCTGTATATTGCATTCTTTTTGCAAAATAACCTTCATTCAATGAATAAATCTTACCTTTCAATAAAGTTTCCACAAACGTTCCAGTTGTAATAAAGTCAACTTTATGCATTTTTTCACATTAATCGCACTCGAAGTGAATAAAGATAACGTTACGACGGCAGCCATTTTTGTAAACAACATTGCGTTTTTCTGACGTCATTGACGTTTCGCGTCACGAAAAGGCACGTGCAAAAGATCTGTACCTATAGTTTTCGAAATAAATTCCTTAGCAGCGGGCAGATATCGCGTATCTGCCCGCTGCTAAGGATTCACATGGATATAGCTTTTTCGGCCCGCCCGATATCTGGCTGATTCTGGCCGAAAATGTTACTATTTATAGTAACAGAATGTAATATATAGTTTTATATACCTAAGTTTTACCGTTTCCGAGCTATTAGGGTTTTAATAAAGTCACGTGACCTATAATAGATTCGAAGAAACGCGTTTTCTCGCTTATTTACGAACCGATGTACGTAATTCTGGTACCGTTGGAAAGGTATTTTCATAAGCTTTTTGATGAATGTAATGACGGCACTGTTTTAACGATATCGCATTTAAGCACTTTCTATATGACTATAATGTTCAAATTACCAGTACAAATATCTCACAAAATGCGCATAATGTCACGAAAACGAAAAAAAAATATAAATACCTGTTACTCCTTCAAAGTCCAAACTAGAAATGACTTATTCGCGTCCGGAACTGAAGAATAAAACTTGCATAAAAACAGGTGACAGCCGACGCATTGACTGACAGTTGTCACCGGTACAGGTTATGGCGCGCTTCCGCATGACTGATAAGTAATTGACGACTGACAGGTGTAGTATATCAAGGGTTTCCGCTTTTTGGGGGCGAAATTTATTTTCAACTTCTCCATTTTCGGCTCGACGCTCAGTTACAAATGATGTTCAATGTACTCTTTTAACCGGATATGACGTCACGAAAAACACCCCTTGTACGTATCATATTTGGTAAGAGTCATTTAGGATGAATCATTAAAAACAAAGGCAGTTTTATTCTTTATATCTTTATAAAAAATCATTCACAATATTTTTTACATACGCATCATGGTTTATTATATACATAAACATGTCTTTTAAACGTCTATACTTCGACACGCGCATTGGTCTGATTCGATTTAGACTCAGGATCATCCTCGTTCTTCGGATTGTACCCGATTTTTGCTTAGGGAAAAATTCGTAATGTCTTGGACCTCTTCATCCAATGTTTTCTGGTTGCTCATATCCACTGTTGTCGAACGAACACGTATAGGCTCTGAATGGTCATGCAGATCCCGGTGAGGAAATGATAAGTCAGAGTTTCAAAATGGCGGAACTAGCAATAATCGGAGGTGACAGGAGGTAAAATTGATCTTCTTTACCCCTTTGTTTTTATCCTAAGAACTAATTGCTCTTTTTGTGTTTAATTGCATTCTTTCTAATGAATATTTTGAAGCCCCCGAGCATAAATGTTCACCGTATGTATCACAGTCAGTCATAATATGCATGCTCATTTGATTCGAAATAAACCGACTCTAGTCAAAGCAGAAAAACAATCAAAATCACTGTTGTTTTTTATCATTTCAAGGTAAGCGTTTGAATGTAGGTATATTTAATCATTTTCACCAATGTTCTTACAAAAACGTGCATTCACGAGGTTCTAGACATGAACATGTTGCATAATCAAAACCTACACGAAAACATCTGAACACGGCTTGGTTTTGAGTTCAATATTGCTAAGCGACGGATTGGTTGAGTGAGAGATGCGGATTAGTCATAGAAGAGTTCGGATTGGTTCTCTGCATCTTTATTTGTCCTGAATTTGCCGGATTATAGTATTTATCATTTTGCAGAATCATCAACCCAATAGATGAATCATTCCATGGGCTGCCACCTGCAGAAAAAAACACGAATGTGTCATCTGTGAGTTAAACACAGACAATCTCTTTAATTTGAAAAGATACAGCAAAGTTCCTGCTCGGTGGCACTCCAGTATCTAGTCCAAATTTATTTCGACATAAGAAAAGACCGTGGTCTGTCAGCGCAAAGAAGTAACACCAATGAGACGGGTGTGGTTCCTGTTTTTCTTGACAATACATTTTACAAGATCACACGGGTTGTAACCATCTAAAGAAAAAACACACAATTGCACTACTTGTGGAGCCTATATACTGTTTATCCAAACACTTGATCAAAAATCAAAAAGACGAATGACTGATTCTATTTTTCTTTTAACGCTACTCTAACGCAGATGTGTAAAAATTGTAAACATGTCTCATTCTACCGTGACTTGGCTATAGACGACAAAGGGTTCACAAAGAATTTTCGCTCAATTCAGCAATTTCTGCCGTAGTTTGGATCATTTCCTAACTCACTACAACGATTTCAATCGGCGAAGGTTACCAGCACAGCACCTTTAAACAATCGTTCATTTTTAGCTCGACTTTTCGAAGAAAATGAGAGCTTATACTGTCACCCGGGCGTCGGCGTTGGCGTTGGCGTTGGCGTCGGCGTTGGCGTTGCAACCAAGGTTAAAGTTTTTTCAAACATCAATAACTTCCATACTATCAAAGGGATTCAACCCAAACTTGGTATACTTATTCACTATCACACCCTCTACCTTACTATCAGGGCCCATGACCCTGGGACCACTCTATTTGGAGTTATGCCCCCTTTATACTAAGTAACTTAGAAAGTCGAGCGCGCTGTCTTCGGACAGCTCTTGTTTTCATTTTGCAATTTGACCAGTAGCTTTAACGCTACCGTTTATATGTAACTCTTCCCTAACAATGAAATCTTACAAACACGAGTAGCAGACGACGGAATAATCGATGTCAAAGCAGAAAATATACTGACACACAAAAGAAAGAATGCATTTGTTTACAGTGCAATGTTGTGCATTTATTCAGAAGACGAAATGGATACTGGATTTGTAATTGATATACAATTATGAAACACATGGAGACAAAAGAAGAAAATGCTGATATCAACACTCCCTCCTTTTGAATCAATGTTGTCACAAAATAGTTGTTGAATGGATGTCAAGTTCAGGTGGTGTTAGGGGAAGGATTTATCAGACTACCGTTGGTACCGTTGGTACCGTTGGTTGATCTTTATTTCGAGAGTTTGTTGTTGTTTAACCCATCAGCAAACAGAGAATCCTATTGACCATAACTTTGTATAATTTTATGATTTAAAAAGAATGAACATCGCAGAAAACGAAGAAATGCTTGTAACCATTTTTTTCCTCATTTTCTGTTAAGTTCTCTGCTATGGCGACTTCTACAACAGGCTGCATTATATTGTCATCTGAAACTCCTGTCACATTTAAGCGGTCTTCGACTACCTTGTTTGGGAAAGGGCTAATAAATTATAGTTTTATTGATACTGGATCCATGGCTGAAGTTCAGCCGAGTAATTCACGTTGTTGTTTAATAGATATTTCAATTTCAGCCTTTCGGGAAATTAAAGGGAAAAGTGTTTTTCTATTGCTATAGTGTCTTTTATGTTCTGATTTAATAATGATGCGAGGAAAGATTAAAGCAGTGGCGGGTCCAGAAGGGTGGGGGTGGGTGGGGCGACCCCAACCTGTATTCTGATTATTTCATTTTACATGCAGAAATTCTGTTCCAAATTTTGTGTAATACTAGGAAACGACCCCCCTCCCCTATATGTATATATCCGAACTCCCGTCACAGAAATCCTGGTTTCGCGCCAGTAAAGAATAAATGAAATTAATGAGACACCCATGCTGTGTTGTGATGAAAGCCGATGTACCGTGTTTTGATCAGGGACTTCATTAGTTTTACAGAAAAAAGTGATAGTGTGAAATGTTGTGAAGGAGAACTTACTGATGATCATCATTTACTTTATTTCAACCAATGTTAATACTTTCTTTAATTTGGACATCAAAACCACCGAATATTATTTGTAACAGGAAACATCTATAGAAAGACTAATGATCCAAATATAAAGAATAATTTTCACATAATACCATTTAATCATCAATAGACAGTAAAATACATGAAATAATATACATGTATTAAAGAGATAAAATATTAGGGAATGAGAACAATTTACTTCTTTCCTCAAAATATTTACCACGCATTGTTGTAGAAACTATTACGCAACTTGACTGGGGTGTCAAAGGTTTTCTAGGAAAGAATTAAATGTAGTGCTAGTGGATAATTATGTCATTGTTTGAATACCCAATTCTACGTCCACAGAACGGCCCCGGATCATGTCTAAAAAGGGTCGGTCTAGTATAGCGCAACAAAACTTAGCCGATACATTGGTATATGTAATTACCTCGCTCGACAACGTTTTCCTCAGACGGTACACTATCAGACTTTGTTGACCAAGATAAAGTTGCCCAGATGTGATTGTGGTACACTATACTAGTATAGTCCACCATCACTTACCCGGGACATCTGCATATGTATTGAGTAATTACAAAACGAACTTCCCCCACGACAATTAAGTTGCCCCGTGTTAATTTTGGTGGACTATACCGACTTACATGATAGTAATGTAAATAAGACTTACCCACAAAATAAATCTCAGGTCTTGTTTTGGAAAGAATTGAGACACAGGAAGAAGAAATCAAATTGATAAACATTCATTTGGTCGTCGTCAGAAGCTTTCAAATACGACTGGTCTACAATTTGTTGTTTGGAAAAGGCTTGATATTTAACTGGGAAATCATCGAAACATCATAGATCCAATATGCTAAAATCATTTTACTACAGAACTATATCTAATTGACACCATGGCTATTTTGGTGTGGAAAACAATGTGTAGATGTTCAAAAATAACAAAAATGCAATATTGTTCAACGGAAACTGTTTCGTGGACAAGAGCCTATGAAGCGCCACCCAAATTTCCAAGTGTCCAGCATTTTTTGACACGCCATTTCAGCGCGTAGGTGTTCGTGGAGTCCTTTCATCGCTTCAACATCTTCGCTAGATGTACCAGGGGATAAAGTAAATGTCAGGTTTGCATTTGTTTGGTGGCATGGTCATATCAGAATCAATAGTTTCAAGTCCAAGTTTATCCCCAAGATAAACTGTTTTTATTCATCTGAAACAATGCATTAGGAATGGGGGAGAAATTCATTGTTCTATATAATATTCCATTATCAGTTCTTAGTTCTCGTCTCTGGATCTTTAATTTTAATTTTTCTCTGTTGTGGTGCTGACTGATGCACGTTGAAAAACAAATGGTCCAAAACGCACAGTAGTGGTAATTAAATTCCATCTTTATGCTTATTGGTAGAAACATAAAAAAAGAAAATTAAAAGTATTTCTTATCTGGAAATTCATATATAATTATCAAAATGAATAATTTTACAGCTTTACTGTCTTCTAGAACGGTTTAGAAAAAAGTTAAGGATGAAACCAATCCGTTCTCTTGATTAAAAATCACTCTTTCCAATCCGAATTCTACCTGAAACCAATCCGTCGTTAGGCAGTTACCATTCCGGGGCCAGCTAAATGGGTCGAGGTTCATGAAAGTCGATTGTTTTCACAGGTTATGATTAATCCACGCAAATTAGGATACAATTTAGTACAAGCAACGTTTCCTTGTTGACATGTACATACAAATGGGACTCATTTGTCAAATATAGCTAAATACAGACAACATTTTCTGGGTGATTGATCGCTAAGCATAATATCTTTCCGTGAGTAACCCTTTGAAAACTAATTTTTCACAAACAGCTACATGTATGCTAAAACTGAAACAATAGCTAGTTAGACACAACATCCGGATATCTAATTTTGTAAGATAAACATAATCAACATACCTCATTTACTTTATATGCAACTGTTTTCGTGGCGTGTACAAACCCGCGTGACCTATATTGCCATTTTAAAACTCTGACTTATCATTTCCTCACCGGGATCTGCATGACCATTCAGAGCCTATACGTGTTCGTTCGACAACAGTGATATTTGTTCAAACTGGTCCCTTTTCACGCTTGATCGGCACTGTTGCCGTATACCCACTCAATATTTCTTCCGAAATGTGCATTTCAATATGTTTCAGCGTTTCTTCTGCGTCTAGTAATGAAAATCTGGATTGGCATACTTTTGTCGCTTAGGGTAGATGTTGACTGAAATATTCTTACGTTTTCGCTTCTGATGTGTTTCGCTCTGTTCAGCCTTTCTACGTTCAACTTCCGATTTAGCCATTTTAATCGCTTTGGCTACGGGCGTTACCAACTTGAGTGTTGGTTGTTGTTTAATTTCCGCGATTTTTCTGAGATGAGATCCACTGCCTTCGATATATCGACCTTCGTGATCGGGTTTAACGTAACCGTCTCTCAAGTCCTTGAAATGTCGATACCATTTTTCCGGGTCATCTACATAAGGCACCCATTTCTGTTGTTTATAATCGTATACCTCTATGGAACCCGTAGTAATTTCCGTCACAGCGTATGTCCGTTGTCCACTATACCGGGAAATGCTTCTTTGTTCTTATGTATGCTGTGGGAATCCGCCGAGATAATCGTATCTCTTCTATAGAACGCTCGTTCTTATTCATTCCTTTTAGTCGTCTTCCTCATTTTCAACATTTTCGTCAACCTTGTCAGCGTCTTTCACATTATAGTCCGGCCATATTTCGGTAAATAGATCTTTTCTGAGTTTAATCGCCTGTCTTACAGATTCGGCAAAATCCATTCCGTGCTCCTTTCTGAGAGTCATTGCCGATTGCAAGATTTGCGGTTGTACGGATCCTTCTTCTAAGCGGTGATAATCGATAAGAAAATTCGCGTACTCTAACCTTAGTCGCTAACGTAGATTCGGTAAAAATTCATTCGCGCTCCTGGCCATAGCACCCCTACGTGTATGACCCTCATCCATGTATTCTTTGATTTTTAGCTCGACTTTTCGAAGAAAATGAGAGCTTATACTGTCACCCGGGCGTCGGCGTCGGCGTCGGCGTTGGCGTTGGCGTCGGCGTTGCAACCAAGGTTAAAGTTTTTTCAAACATCAATAACTTCCATACTATCAAAGGGATTCACCCCAAACTTGGAATACTTATTCACCATCGCACCCTCTACCTTACTATCAGGGCCCATGACCCTGGTACCACTCTATTTGGAGTTATGCCCCCTTTATACTAAGCAACTTAGAAAGTCGAGCGCGCTGTCTTCGGACAGCTCTTGTTTCGACGAACTGTTCCCAAATATCCTTTCTAAGCGGCTCTTGAAATCGCGAGTTCCATATTTCTTTACGCGTACTTCGCTCTCGCAAATCCGCTTTATATCTTTTACCAGGGGGTCCCATCGAGGGACGCCTCTTCACAGTTTCTTCGTCAATCGATTCCGTATCACTATCACTGTTATATCGTTTTTGACCCGTTAAAGGTACTCTTTCTTCAGTATCGTCATCGGAATCGTTTTCTGACTCGGGCATTTGTTCAAATATGTCGGTACGAAAACGGTCTTTTTCTGACGTTGTTGATTTCAGATCGACTACCAAATAGCCGTGGCGTCTAGCCGTCGCTCGCTTAAATACTTTCATAAATATCCCGCTATTCGAGGGGTATATTCTCTTTGCCAATGTAGCGACTTGTTGTCTGTCAATAGGATTATTGAATAGGACCAGGTATTGTGTGTTGAGAGCGATATCTCGGCAAGCTTTGCCCTGTGGGAATAGGTTCTGGGTTAGGTAGATGACTGATAAATTCCTATGGTGACTTCCTTTAGTAAAAAGATCGGCAATACGCTGGTCGCATTTAGCTTCCGTCATCAGATCGTCAAAATTAATGAGATTCTTTTTACTAACATCGAAATAGTCCCTACTACTTAAAAAGTCGGGGATACCGGGACTGAATTCTATCCAAGGTATCGTTCGCTGGATTTCGTCGTAAAGGGGTTGCCACTGTCCAAAACACCATATTATACGTTCGACAGGTTCTTTGATTATGTTGGAAAGTAAAATTTTTCTAGTCCATTCAGTTTTTCCGCTACCACTCGGTCCGCTTACTACCATCGTGAATGGGTGTTGAAACGTCATTTTTTCGGAAGCCGAAATTCGCGTCTCATCCACCCCTCCTCCGTGTTTATTACTTTGGTGTCTACGCATGTTGTCAAGCCTCGAGAATGACATACGACAAGCTGGACAGTTATGCATTTTTACGTAGCCGTTTGGTGCGGCCATTCTTTTGTCTCAATATTTTCTATGCCGTGTTTTACACAAATTCTACCTTTAATAACATCCATTTTGTCATTTGTGGCAGTTTTTGAAGTGGACCTACCTAAAATTTTGCTGTTTGGGAAAGGGTTTTAAATTAAAAAAAAAAGTAATACATTTTCTTACAGCGTTATTGTATGGTGGTATCGGACTGGCTCTGCTGGTAGGAATAATAGCCGGGGTTATTGTTACTGTTTGTGTTCTCAGAAAAAGGTATGTTTCACTGGTGGTGAACTCGGCCAAAGCGTGAGACGTTTTTTCGCGATCATTCTATTCCGTCGGTGTTGTTATAAAATATCGTAACTACGGCTTCGATAAAGCCGTAATAACGAGATTTCATAACAACACCGACGGTTTGTCAATACATATCGGTGAACCCGGTCTATTTTAAGAACAAATTCATTGTTATTAGAAAAAAACTATTCAATCAGATCTTTAAACTCGCATTTAAACGCAAAATATCTGTACCTTGTTGTAGCGAAAAACGTCCATCGCTTTGGTCGAGTTCACCACCGGTGTGTTTATCCCTTTATAAAACGACAATGTTTATGGGTCTCCCATTGTAAAAGTACAGCAGACAACAAAATTTGTGAATGCCTATGAACGTTTTCCCATTGTTTACACAGGTTTTTGAAAACTTTTGTCATGTTAATATTGTAACTGGATCATAAAGGTGGTCTATTATAAATTTTATTTTAGAAATGCTGCCTGTGAGATAATATTTTCACACATGCAAGATTCGAGCCAACCAATGCAAAATTTTATTGAGATTATGAAATTTTTCCCATTGTTGCACAGTTTTTTTTTTAAATTTTTGTCATGTTAATATTAAGACTGAATTATGAAGGTGGTCTATTTTGAAAAAAAATGCTGCGGGCGAGAGAATATATAAATAAGGGCATGACTTGGGTGGAAAATGTTGAAGGAAATAGGAAGAAAGTTATGTCTGTCAGCATTTCCTCCCCTTGCCACAAGTACAAGTATTTTCATTGACCATGGCTTGTCTGGAAAAGGGCTAAAATTTGAAAAAGGGCTCTTAAAGCATTTTAGATACCAAGTTTCTGGATTAATCTGTGGTCAACTGTAGTCTAAGAGGGACCAATACTACTGAGTTATGTCGCTGCTTTTCAATGAAAACCTCGTATCTGCAGCTTAAAAACCTACAGATACGAGGTTTTCGATGAAAAGCGACGATGTACAGTTATTACGGGTGTATGAAGAAGCTATTGGAGAACATTGTGGATCTTGATCAGACTGTGCGTATGCACAGACTGATCTGGATCTATGTTGGTCTCAAAAGCCGTTTCAAGATCCTGGTTCAAATGTATCTTGTACTGCGTTTACTGATTTAAGAATTACAGTGCAATCACTTTAATAAATAAATGGTATGTGGGCGAACGTAAATATATATCCTTTTTCCATTTCATTTCATTACACTCAACAGACAAAACGCTGCCAACGGAACTACCACGGTCCACGAAAACAAAGCATACAGCTCCAGCGTGCTTAATGCCAGTGACGTCTACGATTCAATAAGTGACCGTGACGCGACAAGCCGGGATCCCAGACATGGTTATATGGCGATGCGAAGTTTACCAAGTCGCCCATAGCCAAGCCATAGGCTGCAGTGCACCAATATTAACTCGGGACAACTTCGATTTCGTCGGTTAAGTCCGTTAGTTAGTTAGTTGTTTCAAGCCATTGCCGAAGTCGCAGTGTAGGAGCAGAAGTGTGTGAACGCTTGTCTTTGAATATTTTTTCCATGGTTATTGGTATAATTTTCGAGATATTTGAATTTTAAAACTACACACTTTCCTTTCGAACTGGGTATAATATCACAGTGTAGGAGCGGAAGCGTGTGAACGCTTGTCTTTGAGTGATTACTTGTGTGTCTGTACATCGAGGAAATGCAACTTGGTAAACATCAGCGGTTGAAATTGGTAAGAATTTATGTTTTTTTCTGGATAAACACAATACTTTTGTCAGATCATTGTACCAATCTCTTTATTCATTATTCCCTGTATCATTTATAGAGCAATCGGAGCCATTGGTTCTAGATTTAAATCATTGTAGGTCCGATTCACTTGGGCATGAACTAAAACGGGTGATTTAGCTGTTACGAATCGCAGTTTTTACTCGGATAGATGCATACTGTAGGGTCTTTCTCAACAAAATTTTCATTCACAGCTCGTGCATGTGTGTGTGTGTGTGTTGAGACTGATATAATTATTTAGTTTGGAAACCGTCTAAAACTTCCCATTTTTGCCGTTTAAAAAAATATTTTGTACAATCAATTGTCAAGTCCTGTACAATAGCCTGACAAGAAATATTTACTTTTGTACAATGGCTTGAATTGCATATGTGACATATTGATTGTAATAAATGCGCATTTACCTCTTTTTGCAAATATATTCGACTGATATTTTCATGATATCATGCTCGTCCGTAAAAGATACAGAGAAAAAATGTAGGGAAAATAAGAAATGTTTGCATGATGGAGAATCACGTGACACAATTTCATAAAATCTTCAATAACTATCTTAATATTTGACCAAGTTAAATTTGGCTTGGGCAAAGAATATAAAAACATCAGAAATAAACATTGTATGTTAGATCTTTTAAAATCATCTGACAAAAACATTATTGCCGACCAAATCAGCTCGATCAACTCGATCGGCTTAATCCCTTGATCAAACCCGATTAAACTCGATCAAATGTATTTACACGACTTCTTCTTTATTTCTTGCCGGTTAATTCCTGACCAATTTGCCGACCACGATCGATCGGGACGTCCCGATCACTCTTGCCGACCAAGCTCGATCAGTACTCGATCGCTTGATCGACCTTGTTTTGATTGTCAGTCGATAGATCGATACAATATCACGTGCATCGTAGATCTTAAGACAATGGGGTGTGGTATTTTTTCTAATCGTCCATTGGCTAATCGATGATTTTGATTGACAGCCGGCGTTTTGTCAATTATATTGATCCATTGTCGGTGTTGTTGTAAAATCTCGTAACAACTGATTCAATCAAGCTGTAGTTACGACGTTTTTGATTTACGCCGACGAAATACTATACTAAAGTATAATTGAAGTCTCAATCTTTGTCAATCTGTCAAAATCCGACTTTAACCGATATTAACATTTGACAGGGACCAATTAATAGTAATCATCCATGACCATGGGAAATAAAAAATCGATTAGTTTTACTGTAACCAAACATACGAGCGTATCTCCTGTTATATATAATTTTGTAAATCACAATTGTAAATGCACGATTTTGCACTGAAATGTGATTTCATCAAGGTATACCTAATGGCTTAAGGCCGCGGCCATGGCGCAGTTGGTAGCGTATCTGCCTCTCATACGAGAGGTCCCGGGTTCGATACCCGGCCGCGGCTAATACCCTTTCTGACAAAAATGTCATCCATCAATGTTTTTATATCATGAACCTTTGTGGGGGAGCAGCTGGAGACTCGGTTATGGTGTTGTGGTAGTACTGGTGAGAGAAATACCAGGAATCTACGGTTAGGTGCTCCAGCCGCCGCGATATGACCTTAGTAGTTGAAAACGGCGCAAAACCCAAATAAACATAACGGCTTGATTCTAGCCGTAGTCACGAGTTTTAAAAAAAGGCACTGACGGTTTATCAAAACATAACGGCAAACCAATTTACACGTTTAGCACAAATTCCTTGCTATTATACATGCATAAACTCATTCATCACACTGAAATTAGTTTTGATATATAGGTAAAGAATGAAGCCTATCCAGTGGAACATTTGATAACAAATTAAAGAAGATAAACCGAACTTTCGTGTTTGTGTTGATATATTAATCCGTGCGAAAAATAGGCAAGCGACATTACAAATTGCTTGTAAGCGATTGTACAATAAATTCATAAGGGAATTGTCATTAGCCAATTGATTGTACATAAAAACTGTCAAACTGCGGACACTTAAATCGGGAATTTTATTGGAATGGGTATCATTTCGTCTGAATCATGTTCTTAGTGAAAAAATACTTAGGTAAATGCATTTAATTTTTGGAATAAAAAATACGATGAATGATAAAAAAGCGATTAAAATGGCAATTTTATATGGAGAAAATCATGCTCCATTTTCCCCATCCAAATAATCAATTCATTTTTGATGGTTTAAACAGCTCAGACCGGGCGCATATTAGGACGATGCCTTCCATTTTTATTCAAGATTACGACATTACAACAAAATATAAGATATACGTCGAAATAATTATCAATCATTAACTTTTTTCTTACCTATGTCAACCGCTGATGTTTACCAAGTTGCATTTCCTCGATGTACAGACACATAAGTTATCACTCAAAGACAAGCGTTCACACACTTCCGCTCCTACACTGTGAATATAGTTCATCAACAGTGATAGTATATGTTCATATATCTTTGTAAAGATGAAAGAACGAACAAAGGATTGACTGATTAATTGACTGATTGATAGAGAATGAAATGAATTTATAATGTAATTTGTATTTCTCTTTATATGATCTTTAGGTGTACATGTACATAATAAAACAGTTATATTTGTACGTTGTCAATGCTTCCATTGAAATTCATGGGCTGTGACTTCGATCCCGTGTCAACCATTATCCTCTCTGACATTTGACAAAAGCCATTTGTCTTTTACCAACGGCTATGAATCTTCTTGGCAGGCCCGTTGGAAGCAATTTCCTAGGGAGGGGGGGGATTAGCTAGTGGCTGGGATTTGATATTGAGGTAGCACTGGTTAGAGGAATACCAGGAATTCAGGGTTAGGTGAGCTGTAGCCAAAACATTTGAAACACGCGCTAAACCCTAAACAATCGACGATTCCAGTTAGCCTATTACCACACAGTGACTCCTTTTGACTCCCCACAAATTAATGGATTTGGAAAACATCGTGGAAAATGAAGAAATTGCTTGTGACAAGCAATTTCTTCATTTACCACAATGTTTTCTACATAAAAATACCAAAAAATTCAAAATTTCATTCACTTCAAATTGTCGTCTGCATCATCTTTGATTTTGGACTAGTCTAAAATTTTGCCGTTTGGTAATGGGTCATACAGTCCGGTCATGATATTATGGCACGTGCTTACAAAATATACCAATGTAAACAAAATGATATAGAACTCCAAACTACTATAATTTTGCATGTGATGATTCGAAAATTGCAGGTACCTCACACCTGCAATATTCGAACCAACGCATGCACAATTGTATTGAAAATTCATATCAGGTATATTTTGTAAACATGTGTCGTAATATCGTGATTAGACTATTCATGTTCAGGAGAAGAGTATAATTTACAATTTTTGTTTTTAACGAAGAAAACCATTGTAATGTTTTCCGGCCGCGGCAAATACCCTTTCTGACAAAATTGTCGACCACCAATGGGTTTGAAATCGTTAACCTAAGAGGGCGAGCAGCTGGAGGCTCGGTAAGGGTGTTGTGGTAGTACTGGTTTGAGAAACAACAGGAATCCATGGATAGGTGCTCCGGCCGCCGCGATATGACCCTGGCAGATGAAAACGGCAAAAAAAAAACACCAAATGAACTCAAACCACTGTCATGTACGTATTGTCGGTGGGATGTCAAAACCTCGTAACTACAGCTTGAAAAGGCTTGAGTTACGGGGTTTTGACTTTCCACCGACGGTATGTAATTAGCGACGGTAAGTAAATAAATAATAAACGTATTTTCTAGGCAATAAACAATTACTTACTTGTATAGCCATGCATTAAAATTGAAGTCTCGGATGTAAGCTTACATCTATTATCTTGGTTTTATTAAATACCAAGGTAAAAATGCAAAACGATATTATTTTTCTGGCAAGCTACTACACGGTGGAGATAGTGCATGATGGGATGGGTGAATCTACGGACAAATTTGCCTCGCTCCAGGTAAGACATTTTGCAATAACTTTCTTATGATAAGTTGGCTTTCTTTGTTGTATGTACCCCGCATTACTGAGCTCTTTCCTCTGATGTATCACCTACTGGAAACACCCTTGTACTTTTTGTATTAGCTAGAGGCTGTATAGTAGATTCTACGCGATATAAACGTTCAAAAGGCGCAGCCTTTGAACGTTTAAATGTCGCGTAGAATCTACTATACAGACTCTATCTGACTTAGTGTTCGTCAACCAATGAAAACATACGCTCTTCAAACCACGCCTCAGACCGGAGCTACTATCAAGCGGATCTTACCGGAATAACATCATTTTCCCAAAATTACATCATTTTCCCAAAAATATTACACCATTTTTCATAACTGCACAGGAAACGGGGGCGTGGCTATGTATAAACTGACCGGCAATGCGTTTATGTGAAATATAGCGCTGAAATTTTCAAATATACTGAAATTTCATTGGTCCAAAAACTAGGACGAACACTAAGCACAAATTGATCCCAACCCCTTAGAAAAACGACAAAGATTCAGATAGAATGTCAAGGTCAAATAACTTTTGTTCTATGCAATAGATTTGACCCAAAGTTTACACATATTCAATTGCATTATATGGAATCATATTCACAAAATATCATGTCAAATCATACAAAAGTAAAAGCTGTAAAGGTAGTTTCGTAAAGTTAGTACATAGAAAAATAAGCACAATCTGACATTGACAGAAGGATGAATACAGAAAATCAACATACTGGTAAACATGATTAATGATTCCAAAAATGTCCTGTCCTTAGTACATTAAAAGTACATGCAAAAGTCCAATTCGATCTGATCTTTACTGAAAAAGTTATTTACTTCAAAGTAAAAATTTGATTCTGGTGTCAATTTACCCCCACCCACTTTGTCAGCCATTATCTCCAAAAGTAAGGCTTTGTCAAATTTTTTACACATACACATTAAAGATAATTATTATGTAACCCTATCAATTCATAGAATTTAAAGAAAATCTATTCTTTGAGCAATTTTGAGCCCTTGTTGCAACCCAGCCTTTCTTACCTGAAGCGTGGCTAATTTGGTCATAGTTGTTATCATTTCGTTTTCTGGTCGTTTAAGGATCATTTCTTGGAAAAAGCAAAAGAATTCCACAAATAATTCATATAACCTACTACTCTCTTAAGAACAGAGCACATTCTCTCTTCATTCCATTATGATATAATGATGCTCTGTTCCCGCGGGGTCATTTCACGTCTAATCTCGGGGCCTTGGCGGGATTTCGGTATCCAATCGTTGGCTTTACACATCAAAACAATTTAAAAAGCTGATACAAACTTTCATTGGCTGACGCTACAAATTACCGGCTTCAGCCAAAAATAGAAGCGACGTAATGTATACGTAATCAAACAAGATAAAACTGAATGATTTTGATTCGATAATTCAAATGTTACCGGCTTCAGCCAAAAATAGAAGCGACGTAATGTATACGTAATGATCATGCAAGATAAAGCTGAATGATTTTGATTCGATAAATCAAATAATGTGCTGTAATTAGATTATGACGACCAAATAGGCTGTTTGCGTACCAAAAACGGCAGAGGTCATATTTGATGGTTAATCAATAGACCTCGGCTTTGGAGAGTAATAGCCTACATGTACGATCTGCATAAAACATTGCAAGATCACGTGCGGATTATATATACATGCGTATTTGTTTGTTTGGTTTATTTGTTGAATTACCAAGCAATCAACTGTTTAAATTTAGCTATCTCTATACGGAAGAGAAAATTATCGACAGTGTAAAATCTCATTTACCTACCGTTGCTTATCTTCCAAAATCAAGTAATTATAGCTTTATACATGCTGTTGTTACGAGGTTTTCGAAGAAAATGGACGATGATTTCTATTTGACGAATTATTTACGAATCCTATGTGGGATGAGCATTTGATCGATTTGGATTGGATATTGTCTTTGTTCCTGGGTGATACATATGAACATAATTATATTTTGAATCGGAGATAAACCCCGTGAAGAAATGAATCATTTCATAAGCATTTGTGACCCGTCAATTTGAAAGGGGCCATAAAAGTCCGTAAGTTAAGCTTATCCGATATAAAAATCGTCACCCAGAAAAGTTAAAAAAGTTTCTAAGACCGCACTGTTTAGATTTTAGATTCTAGTCAGTCTGTGCGCTATGCAGAGCAAGCGGAAATACGCCAGGAATTAGGGGCATATATGCATGTGGTAGATATTAAAATTAGCTGATTAAAAATTTATTGATGACAAACAAAATATTGATTGGTCACTTATTAATTTTTATCAGCTGATTGAAAATAATTATTTTATCCATCTAATCCCTGACGTATTTCCCCCTTCTCTGCTTCAAAACAATATCAAATCGGTCACATATATTAACACATTGGTTTGTCTGTAATTGCTTTGACACGAGATTCTCCGCCGTGTACTTGATATGGAGTCTAATCATATTCTACATTAACAATTTTTTTCTTTGGTTGTAATAATTACAGGAGATTTTTATATTATTATTGCCTAAAATGTGTGTTTTCAGTCTGTTATTGGCATTGTATATCGGGCAGAAAACGGGCGGATATACAGAGAAATCGTGCATTAATCGGCAGATTCACGTGGGATATCGGACCGGTTTTGCACTCAAATATCCTCGATCGGGGATTTGTTGTGAGTGCTTCAGAAAATTGAAAATAAAGCCGAAATTTTTGTCATTTCCCTTTTCCGCGATGTAAATTCTTGTAAGACCCCATTTCCAGTTTACATCCCAATAAATAAACTAGGTCTCCCAGTGTAACCATATCTGATGACGTAATATAGGCTAGTGACGTAGGTTTAATTCTTGGAATCAAAAAGTAAACAAACGGGCAGCTGACAGATTTTAAACTTAACGTGGATTTCGTGGACATGGAAGGATAGAAATTAGAATTGAGTGGTTGTGGTCTAGGTCAAATGTGGTGGTAAGCCTATGTGTTTCTTGTTCTTTCTTTTAGTTACTGCATTTTTTCCTTTACAACTTTGTTTTTATTGAAATGAACGAATGTCTGAAACAAACCAGACGGTCCAGAGATCTACCTCGGAAATTCCGATCTTTTAATTTATTACTCGCACTGAAATGAACGTTAGAATATCCAGAGTATGTTTCCAAAAGAAAACTAAGTCGAATATTGTTAAGATTTCGCCTACCCAAATGAAGATTATGTCAGTAAAAATGCGATGAAACTTGACTACATAGCTACACGATGAAAGTCTAACGGCCCGTGTAGTGGATATCAAACTTACTCGATATATGTCGAGTCGAATGCCGGAAAACTCTGGTATCTGTCGGTGTAAATGTGGCTAAATTTTCACAAAGTCTTTTAGTTATTCGTCTTATTTTTTATATTTCTTTGCAAAATATTCATATTTTATGCAATAATAGCGTCAATTCACGTTTTTTCGGTCGTTAACATTCTCAGAGGCCCACAAAATGGGTTATCGCCTTCGACCTCCGGTCTCAGGCGATAACGCATTTTTTGGGCCTCTGAGAATGTTAACGACCTCAAAAACGTGAATTAACCCTATAATATCCATCTTCGCAAGCCTAGGGTTCTACCTCCACTTTGTTCTTCGTAAGGAACAAAGTGGTGGTAGAACCCTAGGCTTACGAAGATGATAAATATCGTAAGAAAACATGTGTTTCATTTTCTCTATTTGTGTGTTAATGTAACATGACATTGTACAATTGAAATGTAACGAACCAAGGTGATCAAATACCGTCTGTCTGTCCGAAAACTTAATTAATACTGGCCATTTTGGGGGCATTAGTGTTTCACAAACACATCTTGTTTGGTAATGTCGGGCTGTCTCGGTATAACTTCGCTTCCTCCGCGGATATGTCATAACGAGAACTAAGTGTATTATTATTTGATAAGAACATTAATAGAAACAGAGGTTAAGGAACTCATTCCGAAACTATTCGCTGCTTTTCAACAAAAACATCGTAACTGTAGCTTAAAACAAGATGCAGTTACGAGGTTTTTGTTGAAATGCGACGAAATTGTCTCGTATAAATTATTGGGACGTCAGGAAGTATATATGTGACCCGTCACGCTAAAAGGGACCTTATCCCAACTCAAAATATCAAAATTTTGACAAACTTGTCAGACTCACCACAGGTCAATCAGATACTGTATGCGAAAAATGAACATGTAGTAAGATAGGGAAAACATTCCAGATTTAGAAAAGTACATAAAAGTGAAAAGTATCGGCCCTAGTCTGGCTGCGCGGACTGCGCAGACAGACTAGGGTCGATATTTTTCACACTTTCTATAAGGTCCCTTTTAGCGCGACGGGTCACATATGTATGCTTTCGATAACATACCCCCTGCGTTATCAATAAGACATTTTATTAGAGATTGTTTAATTGACAAGCTATTTAGAAGTAAATATTTGTTCGGTCTTTTTCTACCAACTTGTATTATTCCCCTAATGTACATTTAAACTTTATGAGCAAACGACGATGGATTTTTTCCTGATTACATATTTAGTGTTTTTGATATCTGGCTCTTACAAAGGTACGTATTTGAGTGATTGGTATTTTTCTTATATTGTAATAATTACAAACACTTGAAATATACATTATTTGCATATCTGAAAGTACTTTGTATACAAAAATATATTGTATCTTACACGTTTGAGTTTTGATTAATTTCATCGTTATAAGTTTTACATTTCATTATTTTTATAACCCACTGTGAATAACCAAGTATTAAAACAATCACTCTTCATTAGACACCGAATACCTGGTGCAACTTCGGCGTCATCATTGGAAACGAAAATTGGCGAAACTATCCGGATACCCTTGTGATTTTCCTCTGTCACGGAAAACGCCGAAGAATGGGATCGGAATTGCACGTGGTGTTCAGAAATAACATTTTTTCCAAATCTTCCTTTTCGCACGAACTGTTTGGGTAGATCTAGTCTAGAAATAATCTTTTGAAGATAAAATTCACTGTTTCATGTGAAATCAATATTATTGAGTAAGAGCAAATAGGCCTATAAATCTACATTTTGCTGCCATAATTATCATTTCCATTTCGGCTGTAATATCTTGGGAAAAAACTCCGATAGTTCTTTAGAATGATCGTATTAGTTATGGATAGTCGTGTTAATTATTTGATCCATTTTCAGTCCTGGCTCAATCAGACCCGTGTTCAAACTACACCACAATCAATGATTCATCAATGTCGATAGACTACCAGGCAGATACATCGCTATGCCAACATGACAATGGCGGGATAGGCTGGTTCCGGTATGTTACAACAGCCAGTGGTCTCATTGTGACGTCATGTCCGGGGTCATCGTCATGTGGATGTGACAATCAGATTTGGATAAATGGTAAGCATTGTCACGGTGGATAATCACGTGATACAATATTTTTTTTAAAATCTTTAATACTTTTGTAAATACTGGACTGATTTGAATTCGGATTGAAGCAGAGAATGTGGACAGACGTCATGCATTAGATGGACGTGGCTGATTTTTGAAAAATCAACTGATAAAAAGGTTATTGAAGATAAACCAAAATTTGTTTATCTTCAATAACTTTTTTTATCAGTTGATTTTTGCAAATCTTCCACGACCATGTTATTTCTTACATTTTTTCACCTTTTCTGTTTCAAACCGAATTCAAATTGGTCAAGTAGGGGAGACCGGGGCTATTTCGGCCCCCTAATTTCGATTGCTCATATTTTGAATTATATGAAAGTTATTTTGGTGTGATTTATATATACTAGAACAAAAAAGATACGCAACCCCAATTTTTCGTAATATTTTCGACAAAATATGTTTTTAATGGATATTGAGTACATTTTTAATATACCTGCATCCATACGCATAGATATAGTGTCATTTTTTCAGATGTCGTAAATTCATCACGTGATTCATAGTAAATGGTTAAAAACTGATTTTTTCCCCTGTCGTGGTTTCTAAATGACTACTATCATAACAAATTTTCTTCAAACACAAGCTAAAACATAGACCAAGAAGATGCCAAAGCGTTCAAAGACTTCTCACTACCCTACGCATAGCACGGCTGTGCCAAAATCAGCGCCAGTCTGCAGTACGGATTTTGTTTGTTTGAAAAAGTCAAAATGTTGTTGCAAAGCATTGATGGGGCAACAAAGCGACACATTTTCGAATGTTTACGTTGTTGGCTCTCAATGGGACCACAACTGAACGAGCACGGAGCGGACGTGCAAGAAATATGACGTCTGCACGGTGTATAATCACGTGACTTAGAATTTCCGGTAATCTTCGATAACTTTGTCAATACTTGACCCATTTGAATTCGGTTTGAAGCAGAGAAGGCGGGAAAATGTCAGGAATAACCTGGAAGCGTGGATTTTTGAAAAATCAACTGATGAAAAAGTTATTGAAGATAAACACAAAATTTGGTTTATCTTCAATAACTTTTTTTTATAAGTTTAACGGTTTTCACGCTCATCTAATGCGTGACGGCTGTCCACCTTCTCTGCTTCAAACCGAATTCAAATCGGTCAATTTTTAACAAAGTTGTTAAAGACTTTTGAAATTGTTGCATCACGTGATTATCCACCGTGGTCTAGACAGAACCGTATCATCAGGTTAACGCCAGCTACGGGATAGGTTTAAGAATGCAATGGAGACCGCTAATAAATCGCATGGACTTCACAACATTCGAAAATCGGTCCAAACTGAACGAAAGAGAATGTGTTTTTCGACCTACATACACTTTTTTTTGTCAAACTGTGTTGACGCCCGGTGTAAACTGTGTGTTTTCTTATTAATGGAATTTACTACAAACAAGATTTTGTGGAATTTATAAGGTGAAATGTTAATGCTTTAGATGTATTACATTTTGTTCAAATCTGATTTGTTGTCTTTGCGTAAGAAGGAATTGAAAAGGAAGTTGCGTTTCTTTTTTTGCCTAGTATATTTAAGTTCGACAGGCGAAAGCCTCTCAAACTGCGTCTGTCCTTTTTATATTTTTCTTTTCAATAAAGAGAATTTAAAATGTTAGAGTTTTGATCGTGGTGGCCGAACATGCCCCATACATGGGGCAAGTTCGGCCCACCCTTGGGGCAAGGTATGCACAGACCTATAAATCCTTATATTTGATTTTTAGACTGTTTAAATTTAAAGGAATCTGTATACGACTTCAAAATGAAGGTATAAATTGAAAAAGCATTGTTATTACAGTCAAATCATCGTGAGTAAGGGTACATTCGGGATAACAAGTAGAGGCTGGGGCAAGTTCGGCCTGTGATTTTGAATTTGTCCATTTTTTACATTTCTGTTAGAGCTAGGTCTGAACAATTGATATATTCGGAGTCGTCAAGAAATGGCAATTCTAACAGCGATTATTATTTTTATTCATGGGCAAGTTTGGTGGTGGCCGAACTTGCCCCAACCCCAAAGGCCGAATTAGCCCCAGGCAGACCTGGTGTCAACATCACGTCATATCTTCTTTTAGATAACATGAACACTTTATCTTTAGTTTTGATATGAAAGAGGACTTAATTGTCTTCATAAATATACAAAAATGAAATCTTAATCCTGGCGCATATTACTATAAATTAAAACTTACATAAATGTGGAAAAATACTGGAAGTGTCTAAAAATCAGAATCGTGTTCTAAATTCTATGTTTTTGTATTAAATTCGATCAAAAACCTTCTGCGAAAAGCTTTCGTCATGGGTGACATTAAAATCCGGATCAGAGCTCTCTATCTCTGTCGACAGGCTCAAAAAAGCCACTAGCCGAACTTGCCCCGGGGCCGAAATAGCCCCGGTCTCCCCTAGGCTATTGAAGATTATCGGAAATTCTAAGTCACGTGATTATACACCGTGATTGTGCAAACCGTATTTCAACCATTGTAAAAAATGGCCATATGCAATATTGGTTCCGATCAACCATAATGTTTGCTCTTCGTAAATCTCATCACAAGTCATATTAATTATATCGTTTTTAGTGTCTACAACATATCTAAAATTTAGCAAGCCTGAAACTGTATGTTTTTGCCAATATTGGTGTCCACGCTGCTTAGAAAAAGGTCATTCTCTTAGAAAGACTGTGAACCCAGTGTAAAAATTTGAAAGTGCTATTCCCTGATAATTATGTACTTTGTTAACGGTACTATTTCTGCAGCACAGGACAGTGGTAAAAAGGTGACTGCTTGCGTCAGAAAGGACAGAGACTGCTGCCCACACAGTGCACCTACGTTCAGACTATATATATAGTGATATTTTGCGTATTTTTCTCCAAACCAAGCCCTGATAAAATTGTTTGGAAAAATAATGCGAAAGAAGAAAATGCTGAAGATCAGCATTTTCACCTTTTGTCATAACAGTTTTCCATTTTAGGCCTATTGTAATTTTGACATATCAATTTCAGACACTCTTCCTGCCACTCGAGGCGCTGTTAAAAAGGTGACTACTTGCGTCAGAAGTGATGATGACTGCTGTCCACAGAGCTTGTCAATGGATGTAAAAAACTGCGGCAGCTTCATTGTATTCAATACATTTTTACGAAGAGGCTCTAGAATTTGTTTTGGTAAGCACATCTTTACGCGGTCGCATTTTGTAAGCAAACTTGATATCGTGAACATTATAAACCATTTAATTACTTAGAAAAAGGTTTGCTGTTCAAAGTCATTTGAAACAGACGTATCAATATCGTAAATTAATGTAATATTTCAGAGAATTCGTCTGTAGTTTTACCAACAATATCTACAGTGAAGATAACTTCAACAACGAACGCCACAACCAATTTTGGCTCACATGAAAATATGAACAACAAGCGCCCAGGGGAGATAACACAGTCAAAAAACTTCACTGATTACTCAAGGGAGGTAACATCATCTGAGAACGTTTCGCGGGAAGGATCCACGAGTTACAAAACTTGGTTTTTACTAGGAATTTTGACAGGCATTTTGTCAACGATTCTTATAGCTTTAATGGTTGTTTTCGTTTATAGGTGAGTACATATAATGTACAAACATGAAAATTTTAGAATACTGGTTGTCAAATTGAAAGCTGCTGCAGACGATGTCGTAATGAACGATTTTATCCAGTTAATCGTGACGTAATTTCAGACAAACAATAATTTTTCGTATGTGTTGTTATAAAATCCCTTGATTCAAGCCGAAGTTACGAGATTTTATAACAACACCGATCGACGGTTTATCAAAACATAACGATAAACCGTGTCTATTTTTAGCACAAAATTCATTGCTATATAATGTTGATAAAGTTAGGATGTTAAGGAAAATATTAAGGCAAATGGAAATGATACTGTTTATAAGTATTTCTTCTTTTTTCTCAATTCATTTCACCATTTCTTAAAAGGACTTGTCAAGGAGAATGTTAGTTAAAGGCAGAATAACACTTAACATCTTGCAAATTTTCCGAGAACTTCGTACAAAAAAATAAATATATATTATTAAAATATGTTCTTTAAATTGCATATATGCCAAATCTTAGCTTTCTACCTTGTGTATTGGCTTAGATGTCGACGGATTTAAAACCCCATAATTTGTTGTCCCGGGGATAATATTTACAATAATGGAACATATGGGGTTTTAAATCCGTCGACATCCTAGCCAATACACAAGATAGAAAGCTAAGATTTGGCATAGATGCAATTTAAAGGTCATATTTTCATAATACATATTTATTTTGTACGAAGTTCTAGGAAAATTTGCATGATTTTAAGTGCCATTCCCCCTTTAATATAAAGCACTTCTGACATGTGAGATAACCTTGAAATTTAAAGGTGATATAGACGAAACATTCAAAGCGTTGACTTTCACTGCAATTTGTTCAAAAGATTTTCAACTAGCCTACAAATTGTCTGGAAAATGATTTCGACGTTTTACCCATTTTTGGCCGTGTATTTTGTTGTTTCTTTTCATTCTCTCTTCCAGAAAATACAAACAGCATTTATTCAAGGTACGATCGAGCGATGCCATCTTCAACAAAGTGCAGCAACCAGATACTATCGCCAGGACAAAATTCTACATGCAAAGGAACGGCTGACATTTAACCCATTACCAGACGGCAGCATTTTAGACTTATCCAAATTCAAAGATGTTGCAGACGGCAATTTAAATTGAATGAAATTTAAGTATTTTGTCTTATTTGGTAGAAAACATTGTGGTAAATGAAGAAATTGCTTGTCACAAGCAATTTCTTCATTTCCCGCAACGTTTTCCAATGCCTTTATATTTAAGGGAGTCAAAAAAGTTACTGTGTGGTAATGGTTTAACCCTTTTTCCAAACAAGACCTGGATTTGATTTGTCGATTAGGAATGGCTTGGAAAAATAATGCGACTAGAGAAGAAAATCGTCGTTTTAAATGCAAAACATCGTATCTCGTTTTTGGAAAATTTAAAAGGGAAGGGAAAAAAGTGTAATAACTTTTCCCAAACTGAAATGTTTTACATGAAATTTTGACATATTGTTCACAAATAATGTGTCATTAATACTGATCAGTAAAAATATCCCAAAACCTGCGAGAATTGTCTAAACTGGGCTCACTAAGTTTGTACTTTGAAAATCTCAAGAATCGACATACGAGGTTTTGCATTTACACCGACGAAATGCTAAATACCACCAATTTCTATTTTTATCTGCATAGTTTTTATTCCTTTCTACACCAATTCTGTATAAAGTTACTAGCATCCGTTTTGTCGTCTGCATCAGCTTTCGAATTGGATCACCCTAAAACTCTGACGTTTTGGAAGGGGTTGACCCTTGTTCTGCTGACTTAACACATTACCAAACGACAAAATTGTATGTGTATTGTTCCAAATTCAAAGATGTTGCAGACGACAATTTAAAATGAATGAAATTGTACATTTTTTGGTCTCTGCGTAGAAAATATTGTGGGAAATGAAGAAATTGCTTGTTACAAGCAATTTCTTCATTTTCCACAATGCTTTCCAAAGCCATTATCTTGTTAGGAGTCAAAAGGAGTCACTGTGTGGTAATGGGTTTTGTTTCAAATACCTTTCCAATTTAATATTCTGATGTGTTAATTTATATGAAGTCATTCGATACAACAATATATTAGTGTAAAAAACAGACATTGTAGGCTAAGATCAGACTGTACGTATATGGAGGCTGATCTTAGTCTATAGAGTATACTGATTGTCAAAGCTTAAGTCACAAAAGGAATATTACATCAACAGCATGATAAGGTTTAACCCTTTCCCAATCAACAAAATTTAAAATGGTTAAATAAGAAAGCCGCCAATTAAGACAGAATGAAAAATGAAAATGAGAATGAAAGGAGTTATGAACACAGTATCTCTGAAAATATTGAGGCAAAAGGAGAGAATGCACCATTTTCTTCTTTTGCCTCAAAGTTTTCCCGAGCATTTCTTATAAGGGACGTGAAAATCAGGTCTTGTTCGGGAAATGGTTTAATTATTAATGCATGTGTGACCCGTCACGCTAAAAGGGGCTATCTGAGGAGTTTCGACCCTAGTGTTCGCAGTCTGCGTAGACTGACAAGGTTTGAAAGTGTTCTTATTCTAAACTGATTTACTGATTTTAAGTCGTTTACAATGTGTTCATTTTCTAAATATCGTCGCTTTTCAACGAAAACCTCGTAATTGCAACTTGTTTTAAGCTGTAGTTACGAGGTTTTCGTTGAAAAGCAGCGATATGACATCGGCTTGTCTTTGGTTGATTTTGATCCGTGTCGCATATTAGTTTTTATAAACTTTCTAGATGTTTATATTTTAGCAAGACGCCATATTTATGAATAACTTTATTCTTCTGGAAATCTTCTCACGATGAACAGAAAAGAAAGTTCATAGGAAAACCGGAAGACAAAAGAAGAATATGCTGATAAACAACATTTTCTCCTTTTGTCTTAAAGTGACATTTCAGAATTTTTTGTCATAAAGTTTACTTTTATCTTTATCTGAAAGAGCATATTTCCTTATGAAAATCCTGAAAATTTCAAGCCAAAATATTGTGCCGTTTACGAGAAATTTATATTTTTGTGTTAAAATTGATGAACGAATTGTTGTGGACAGCAGTTCGGATTTGTATGCAATTTGTCGATTATGTATCACCTTTAAATGCGTGTTTCTCGCTTATTGGTAACAACTTCAAAAAACTAATAGTATTTTTACTCATTAGAATAACCAATCTTGGCATCAAGACATACTTTAAAAAATTGAAATTGGAATGAAAGGTCCCTTTAAAGCTACTCCAACGCAGATTTGGGCAGAGACTAAAGTCAATAATGAACGAAATTTATTATATCGTTTGCGGAATGGTTAGATAGATCATTATGGGCTAAACGTATATAGAAAGCATTTTAGTTTTCCAATTTCAAAAGCCGTTTCAGATTTCGAAAATCAAATGAAATTATAAACAAAAGCATTTCCAAAATATTAGATTTCTAGATAGTCTATTTTCGCAACAGGAAAAAAGGATAATCCATTTTAGCCACCAGATTCAAGATACGCCTTTTTAAATAAATATATGTTTGATTCCCCTTTTGACATCCCACATTCTTTACCTAGCAAGACCTGATTTTGACGTCCCCAAGACAATAGGCTAGGAAAACATTGAGACAAAAGAGGAAAATGCTGATAACCAGCAAATTCTCATTTTGCCCTAATATTTTCAATGCTATATAGATCTATTGTACATACAAATCCAGTCTTTATAAACATCTATCTGGTAATCTGCAGAACCTTTCAAATTGGAAGTCCTTGAAATTTTGCTTTTTGGGAAATGGTCAAATCGAGGCAAGATTTAAATCTTGTAACCCTTTTTCGGTCTATTTTTCCTTTTTAGCTCACCTGAGCACGAATGTGCTCATGGTGAGCTATTGTGATACCGCTGTGTCCGGCGTCCGTCGTCCGGCGTCCGTCGTCCGTCGTCCGTCGTCCGTCGTCCGTCGTCCGTCAAACTTTGCCTTGTGTGCACTCTAGAGGCCACATTTTTTGCCCAATCAACCTGAAATTTGCTCAGAATGATTGTCTTGATGAAATCTCGGACAAGTTCGAAATTGGGTCATCTGGGGTCAAAAACTAGGTCATGGGGTCAAATCTTAGAAAAACCTTGTCTGCACTCTAGAGGCCACATTTTTTGCCCAATCAATCTGAAATTTGCTCAGAATGATTGTCTTGATAAAATCTCGGACAAGTTTGAAATTGGGTCATCTGGGGTCAAAAACTAGGTCACGGGGTCAAATCTTAGAAAAACCTTGTGTGCACTATAGAGGTCACATTTTTTGCCCAATCAACCTGAAATTTGCTCAGAATGATTGTCTTGATGAAATCTCGGACAAGTTCGAAATTGGGTCATCTGGGGTCAAAAACTAGGTCACGGGGTCAAATCTTAGAAAAACCTTGTGTGCTCTCTAGAGGCCATATTTTTTGCCCAATCAACCTGAAATTTGCTCAGAATAATTGTCTTGATAAAATCTCGGACAAGTTCGAAATTGGGTCATCTTGGGTCAAAAACTAGGTCACTGGGTCAAATCTTAGAAAAACCTTGTGTGCACTATAGAGGTCACATTTTTTGCCCAATCAACCTGAAATTTGCTCAGAATGATTGTTTTGGTGAAATCTTGTACAAGTTTGAAATTGGGTCATCTGGGGTCAAAAACGAGGTCACGGGGTCAGATCTTAGAAAAACCTTGTGTGCACTCTAGAGGCCACATTTTTTGCCCAATCAACCTGAAAATTGATCAGAATTATTGTCTGGATAAAATCTCGGACAAGTTCGAAATTGGGTCATCTGGGGTCAAAAACTAGGTCATGGGGGCAAATCTTAGAAAAACCTTGTGTGCACTCTAGAGGCCCCATCTTTTGCCCAATCAACCTGAAATTTGCTCAGAATGATTGTCTTGATGAAAGCTCGGACAAGTTTGAAATTGGGTCATCTGGGGTCAAAAACTAGGTCACGGGGTCAAATCTTAGAAAAACCTTGTGTGCACTCTAGAGGCCACATTTTTTGCCCAATCAACCTGAAAATTGCTCAGAATGATTGACTTGATAAAATCTCGCACAAGTTTGATATAGGGTCATCTGGGGTCTAAAACTAGGTCACAGGGTCAAATCTTAGAAAAATCTTGTGTGCACTCTAGAGGCCACATTTTTTGCCCAATCAACCTGAAAATTGCTCAGAATGATTGGCTTGATAAAATCTCGCACAATTTTGAAATTGGGTCATACGGGGTCAAAAACTAGGTCATGGGTCAAATCTTAGAAAAACCTTGTGTGCACTCTAGAGGCCACATTTGTTGCCCAATCAACCTGAAAATTGATCAGAATGATTGTCTTGGTGAAATCTCGGACAAGTTTGAAATTGGGTCATCTGGAGTCAAAAACTAGGTCACGGGGTCAAATCTTAGAAAAATCTTGTGTGCACTCTAGAGGCCACATTTTTTACCCAATCACCCTGAAAATTGATCAGAATGATTGTCTTGATCAATTTTCAGACAAGATTGAAATTGGGTCATCTGGGGTCATAAACTAGGTCATGAGGTAAAATCTTTGTAAAACCTTGTGTGCACTCTAGAGGCCACATTTTTTGCCCAATCAACCTGAAAATTGATCAGAATGATTGTCTTGATCAATTCTAGGTCACGAGGTCAAATCTTAGATAAACCTTGTGTGCACCCTAGAGGTCACATTCTTTGTCCAATCAACCTGAAAATTGGTTTACAAAAAAAAGTTATTATATCAGGTGAGCGCTTCAGGGCCAATGGCCCTCTTGTTCTCTCTAAATCAATCCAAAGATTATAACGTCGGTGGGAAGTCAAACCCTCGTAACTCAAGCTTTTTCAAGCTGTAGTTACGAGGTTTTGACTCCCAACCAACGATAAGCTTTACTCTACTTAGCAATTCACGTCGTCACGGAAAAAGAAAGAATGGGTCTTGCGAGACACGTCGTCACGGAAAAAGAAAGAATGGGTCTTGCGAGACTCTTGTGGGAAAAAGAGAACTGCGCATTTACTTCTTTTGTCGCATTGTTTGACAAATATACGAGGTACACGAAAACGAAAGTAGGTCGGCAGTTTCGGGAAAATTAGGCTACATTACTGGTTACCTCCCTTGCATGGTAAATTCCAATCTCCTTCGCAGTTATCTCCCCTGAATTTGGATTGGGGAGATCTCTGCCGGCACAGCTTGAGTTACCAAGATTTCAGGTAATTGATTTTTTTAATTTTGATTTTTATTTAAAAAGTAAATATTCTTTAAATTATGTTTTAAGAATATGAGGTGTCAGATATGAATCCAAATAAAAAATATAATTGGATTTAAAATATGATTTTAGAAAAATAAATAAATTTCCGCCATCTTTACACATTCACCATGGTCACGTGATGTATATGCCTGCAGTGATAATGTAAGGCATTGTCGCTGTGTGGAGTTTGGGTAAATTCCCGCCAAAACGAAAGTGAAAGTAGAACTGTCAAAATTTTCGTGAAAACGCTCTTTGTATTTTAAAATTGTTTACGTGTCACAACTCACGACTACGACCTACCAATAAGGTGAGCTAGAATTATCATTTTTCCATCTAGAATGTTGTAAATAATACAAAGGTAATGTTTGAATAGTTTTGAATAAATTGTAGTCAAATCCCCACCCTATTTCGGGCCGAAAGAAAAGTCATGTGATTTCGTTGAATTAAATATGACCTAGATCCTACTGATAGTCAAGAAAACAACTAAATTTTTTATTGCATTCATGACAACCAGTAGATAAAGGCATTGGAGAAGATTGTTGATTATGAACAAACTGTTTGTGACTTTTGAGCAGTTTCTTCATATCCCATGCAATGTTTTCTTCCCAAAAGATAAGAAAATACAGGAGGAGTCTAAAATTTTGTCATCTGGTAATGAGTTACTCCTTTCCCAAACAAGACCTTTTTTGTTTTGAATCGCCTATTAGAAAATGCTTGAAAAATACATTGGGTCAAGATATCAAAAAACTGGTGACCAGCACATTCTCTTTTTGTCTCAATATTTTTGTGATAGATCTAATAGATCTATTTAAACACAAATCCTATCTTAATTTAACACTTTTTTTCATCTGCAGCAGCCTTGTTTGGATAAGCCTCTGTGCCAATTTTAACCCATTACCAAACAACAAAATTTTAGCCTAGTCCAAACTCATAGGTGTTGCAGACGACAATTTCCACTGAACAAAATGTAACATTTTTTGGACTTTCTTGGTAGTAAACATTGTGGGAAATGAAGAAATTGCTTGTTACAAGCAATTTCTTCATTTTCCATGACGTTTTCCAAAGCCTTTATTTAGTGGAGCGTCCAAAAGCGTCAATGTGTGGGAAAGGGTTAAAGTCGTTTGCCAACAAAACTTAGCTATCTAGCAACTGCGCGTCTGTGCCGTAGGGCCTATTAACCCATTACCAAACGACAAAAATCTAGGTTGATTCAAATTCAAAGATGTTGCAGACAACAATTTAAAGTGAAAAAAATTTAGTGTTTGTTGTTCTTTTGTGGTAGAAAACATTGTGTCAGGGATAATTCTGGCTCTGACATTGATTGAGAGAAAATGTCTCATTTAGCCAAAATTTATGAGAGAAAATGAATTTTCAGTGAGAGATTTCACTAAATTTCTCACTATTTTACATTTTTCTGTGAGATTTTTCTCCCATTGAGCAAATTTGAGTGAGATTTCTTGCAGGAAAATGAGAGAATTTGCACAAATCTGGCCCTAAAATTGTCCCTGTTGTGGGAAATGAAAAAAATAGCTTGTCACAAGCAATTTCTTCATTTCCATGATGTTTTCCAAAGCCATTTTCATGTGGGGTGTTTGCTATATTATGTGCAAATGGCAAAAGGAAAAAATGCTGCTTTGAACATGTTCTTTTCTTGTCTCAATGTTCTCTCAAACTTTTTACTTTTAGAGATATAAAAAATCAGAGGTGCGTTCTTTAGAGCGAGATTTCTTGAGATATCTTGAGATTTCTTAAGATATTTTAGGATAAAGCGTTCTTTCGAGCAAGATTTTTAAGACATTCAATGGGAGGCGCCATTACCCTATACTTCGTGCGGAACCCCTCGGTCAACTCTGTACAAACAATGTAATAGAGATTTGACCGAGTTGTTCCAAACACTTCATTATTCATAAACCTCGGTGTTCCGGATGCTTCATACTTTATACAAATGACGTCATGATGACGTCATTTGTATAAATATGGAGCATTCGGAACAGCTCGGTCAAAGTCTCAGTCTTAAAAACGCTTTAATATTATCCAAAGCACCTTAAGAAATCTTAAAAAATCTCGCTCTAAAGAACGCTCCTCAGGTCTTTTTTGGGCAAGGGATTTAAAACATTTTATAAAACCAAATTACATCTTTTTGTATTTAGAGGTACATGTACACTAAAACCATTGGTAAGCAACAGATAAGAGGGTGTGAAAAACTTTAATTTTGTTTTTTACTTTCAAACCCCTATATTGGGAGTACTCATCTGAATCATTTCAACAGGACGATTGCAATGAGTACCCACAATATAGGGTTTTTTATATAATAAAAGCCTTTACTCCCTTTTTAAACCTTTCCCAAATGACAAAATTTCAGGGTGCTCCAGTATGAAATTTGCTGCAGACGACAAAACAGATGTTGATGAAGATGACATTTGTAAACAATATAGCTCAGAAAATATTGAGGCAAAAGAAGAAAATGCTGGTTATCAGCATTTTCTTCTTTTGCCTCAATGTTTTCCAAGCCAATTCTATGAGGGACGTCAAAACTAGGTATTGTTTGGGAATGGGTTAAATAATATCTGTAGTTCTGCCATGGGCTGAAAGAGGATCAAGACATGAACCAGGCCCCGGGTTTCTCAAAAAAACTTAAGTACTTTCTCATGCTCAAATCTGAGCACCATGCTCAAATCGCACGAAATCCATGTGAACTTTAATCGAATACCCTTCAACGTTGGAGAGTATTCCTTTGATGTTGAGCATGTTCTGATGAGAATATACATAAGTTTTTTCAAGAAACTGGGGCCAGGATTTGAAATAAAAGGGCGTTTTACCCTTTCCCAAACAGCAAATCTTCAAAATGTCCATTTCAAAAGCTGCTGCAGACGACAAATTGGACATTAATTTTAAAGTGACATTTCAGAATTATTTTTACATAAATTTTACTTTTATTCTATCTGAAAGAGCATATTTTCTTATGAAAATTCTGAAAATTTCAAGCCAAAATATTGAACCGTTTACGAGAAATAAATATTTTTGTACTAAAATTAAACAAATTGTTGTTGACAACATTTCAGATTTATATAGAATTTGTCATTTCTGTCTAAACTTTGAAGGCGTATTTTTTGCTTGTAAATAACAACTTCGAAAAAAAAACATCTCTACGCATTAGAATAAACAATCTTTGCATCAAGACATACTTTTAAAAAAATGAAATAAAATTGTGAAATGTCACTTTAAATAAAATTTGTATACAATATAGCATGGAAAATATTGAGACAAAAGGAGAAACTGTTGGTTATCAGCAGTTTCTTCTTTTGTCTCAATGTTTAATTTCCAAACCATTTCTATAAGGGACGTTAAAACCAGGGCCCCGTATTACTAAACATCTTACGATCAAGTTTTTGTGTAAACTTTATAACAAGACATCTGATTGCACAAGAAATCCGACTGAGCCAATCAGGGCTGTTGTTACAAGTAATTACGTAAAAATCAAATGTACAATCATTAGAAATACGGGCCCCAGGTCTTGTTTTGGAAAGGGTTAACCCTTTACCAGAGGGCAAAATTTACAGATGGTGCAGACGAAAATATCAAATCAATAAAATTTAACCCTTTCACTGCCATAGGCGACTTTTGTCGACGAGGGGTTTCTGCCATAGGCGACTTTTGTCGACAAATTTATGGGGACGAGTACCAACAACATAAAAAATAAATTTTTTTCTTTCATAAATTACCTTTAAATTTTGGTCACATATAGGTGCTTCATTTGTCTGTATGTGCTGAAAATTTGAAAGGAATCCATCAAATGAGTCAAAAGTTATGCATGTTTTTGTGAACAGGGTATCGAAATTTCTTCGAATTAATTCAGCGGTGAGAAACACGTCCAAAAAAAATATTTGGCAGTGAAAGGGTTAAGCAGTTTTGGTCTTTTGTGGTAGAAAACATTGTGCATAATGAAAGAATTGCTTGTCACAAGCAATTTCTTCATTTTCCATGTTGTTTTCCATAGCGGTTATCCTGTGGAGAGTCAAAAAGAGTCACTGTGTGGTAATGGGTTAAACCCTTTCCTATACAATCAAATTTTAGAATGTCCCAATTTGAAAGCTATTGCATGGAAAATAATGGCTTTGAATAACTATAGAACTTGTGTACATAGTTATAATAGTTCAGAAAATATTGAAAGAAAAGGAAAAAATGCTATTCATCAGCATTTTCTTCCTTTCCTTCAATGTTTTCAGGGATGTCATCATCAGGTCTTATTTGGGAAAGCGTTAGCCCATTTACAAACACTGACGCATTTTAATGCCTGTCAAGATTAAGGCTTTGGAAAATATTGTGGAAAATGAAGAAATTGCTTGCGACAAGCGATTTCTTCATTTCATACAAATTTTCTAAGCAAAAATGGTAAGATTTTTAATATTTCATCGACTTGAAATTGTCATCTGCAATACCTTTCAATTTGACCAAACGCCAATCGATAGATCGCTCCGCCCCCAATATCACGTGACGTCTCGATTCGGAATCTAGGACAACGAACACATGGCGGATGTAAACAAGCTGAAGGATTTACCGGCCGGTATCGGTACATGTCAGCTATTTGTGCTAATATCGACGATGCTTCGACAACGCTGATAGGGAAGGAAGTTTTCAAAAGAAAACTACGTTGATGGGGTTAAATTTCGAAGAAAAAATAACAACAACATCGCTATAAAGGCGAGTGTTTGTCGAAGCAAGATACGGAATGCAGATCAACACAAAGTTGGTTGACACACAAAAGAAAGCTGTTGCAGAAGCTTTCTTTGGCTGCAAGGGTTGTTATTTTTCATTTCAAATAAATGAAGATTTTCCCTGAGCTTCGTCCCAACATTAAGGACGTTTACCACGCATACATTTGTTTTGCAAGTGTACCTTTGTTCGGCAGTAAAGAAATTCGGACATCAATATCTTCTTCCTCCATTATGTAGACTCTACACGTATTTGTGTACTTAAAGGAATCAGTGAAGCGTAAACGTCCTATTACAGGCCCGTAGGAAGCAATTTCGTATTGGGGGGAAGGGGGGAGCTAAAGCCCTTGTCCTGAATATTGGATTTTCCCAAAATTTTCAGTGTAAAATTAAGAAAATTTGGCAATTTTGGCCAACTTTGGGGGGGGGGGGGCTTAGCCCCTCCTCCCTGTTCCTACGGGCCTGTATTATATTATAAACTAAGCATGTCATTTAATTCTTTCGCAAACAATGACGCATTTTGACACTCTTAACAAGATTTGTGAAAACATTCAGACAAAAGAAGAAAATCCTTCCCTCAAAAGCAAAACTTTTGGATGTGCCAGTATGATAAGTTGCTCATTATCAACAGTTTCTTCATTAGTATAATTTTCCCCAATCCTGTTGTATTGTTGGTCATGTTTGGGAAATGGTTAAAAAGTACAGCCCCATTCATCTTCACAGCAATTTCAAGAACTATCTTTTGGCCTGGTTGGGGGTGAAGGGGTAGGGTAACTGGTACAAATATTTTTATTGTCCAAATAGAAAAGATCTAGGAAAACAATAAGGCAAAAGAAAATGTTGGTAACCAGCAATTTCTTCATTTGTCTTAATGCATTTTACTTTTATTGATCATAAATATATTGTCATATGCAACAATTTTCAAATTGAACCAGTCTGAAATTTTAATTTTTGAGAAAGGTTTAATTCACTTGACCCACAAAGTCATGTCACAGAAAACAACTCATGCACAAAGTCCTACACAACAGTGAGATAAACCAAGGGGGTCAAGGATCAAACCAGAACCTGTTTCAACAATGGTAATTGCAAAACCTGGTACCCTGAGGCCTGAACAGGAAGAGGTTTTGTTGGAAATGAAACTTTTTATTCAATACTGTTGCAACTAATTCAATATATACAAAAGAAGCAATATTTTTTTCATTTTTAATACATGTAGGTTTTGACAGTAACAAACAGACAACATAGACACTATGAGGATTTTCTTCTGTTGGCGTCATTCTGTTCAGACTGTTCTTTATCTGTACTCCTGGCATCCTTATTATCCCAGTTTTTGTTGAGCCAATTTCTCCTTTCATATGCTGTTTTAGACATCAGGACCAGAAATTCTTGTAGTGATACAGCTGAAAGTACACAAATTATTTTATACAAATTCTTGATGTCATTCATTCTTGTAGGCATTCCATTTTTAGAAGGCTTCATAAAACATTGGGACAAAAGAAAATTATGCTGATAATTAGCATTTAAATGTTGGGAAATCATGATATTGTTTACTTATTTTTTTAGCCCTTTCTGAAACAAGACATGGTTTTGAGATCCCTTATAAAAATCGTTTACGGGAAACATTGAGAGAAAAGAAAAAATTGCTTATAACCCACATTTTCCACTTTTGCCTGGACGTTGTCTGTGTTTTAAGGTAGAATATCCGTAATGCGGCCATTTTGAGATTCATAAAACATCAGCTTTTTTCGAGTGTCGTCTTTTCGTGTCTGAACCTATTCGGACACTATCTTAAACATTCGACGGTGGAAAGTTTCAACTGTCGAATGCTTTCGACCGGGCCCGAATAATTCAGACGTTGCGCGAATCACATTATGGGTGGACTACCTTAATGCATTTTGTTCTCTGCATCAGCTTTTAAATCTGAACAGTCCAACATCTTTACATCCCTATAATGTTTAAGTTATGTTAATGATAAAAATGTGTGTGTATATATGTGACTGGGTTTTGTCCTAGTGTGTACCTTGCAATTTCTTCAAGCCAAAGCATCTTTTATTTTGTCGGTTCTGATAGGGCTGGTTTCTTCGCAGGAGGCCTTTTCACAAAATTCTCTTGTCAAATCTGCTGAAATTGGATCTGGAACAGGGACGGGTAATAATTGTCTATTGGACTGCCCTCTGGGAATGCTGAAGGTAGAAAGAAGGAAAACCTGTTGTAAAAACTCCTTATAATGCTTTCCCAAACAGTAACGTTTTAGATGGTTCTGTCTTGAAAGCTAAAGCTTAAGTCGGAAAACAAAAAGATGATGTTGATGATTGAAGACGAAATTAAGGTGTGGCAGAGCACAGAAAGTAATGAAAAATGATAAAACGCTAGTTATAATAAGCATTTCTTGTCTTGTCACAATGTTTTCCCCTGCCTTTTCTATTGTGGACATCAAAATGTAGTCTTGTTTGAGAAAGGTTTAACTCCGGTGAAGAATATTTGGCTGAGAATGGGTGTCCTGTTTTTCTGATGAATTGAATTTTACGATAAATTTCCTTTTCGAACAATATTTCGAAGATTTGCTATACTAAACGAAACTCAACACTTTTCGGCATTTTGTTATTTGACGAATTGTCATGCAACTTCTGAAAACATAAAGAAAAAAGAATTAGCTGAATAACAGCAATTTCTCTCATTTCCTTAATATTATCATGCATGACATGTAGATTTAATACTTTTGACAATAAATATTTGTTGTCCACAACTGGTTTCAAATAGGAATCAGTAAATTGTGACATCATGTTCATTTTGCTATTTCATCGGTGTAATTCTAAAACCTTGTAACTACATCTAATTCTTGATCGAGGCTATGGTTATGCGATGTTGCATAGCATCAATGATTCATCAATCTACATAGGTAAAATAAGCCGTTTACTTTTAGCCCATTGTATTGATCAGTCCAAAACTGCTCAGTTTGGGAAATGGTTTACCATTTCTAGTTTCACAACAAAATGTTTAGATATAAATTAGTAGTTGTCACACAATTCTAGACAAATCTACTTGAGGGGACTGACGGGACCCGAACTTGAACCGACACGGGGGGGGGGGGGGGTAAATTAGTCGACGATAACTCTGCTCACCTTCGTGCAAACAAACAGCAATGTGGTTCTCCTGAACAGTTTTCACATTTAGCATGTCATGAGGGCGTTCGTATGTTTAAATCCATCCGATTCTAATGCATTTTTCGAGATTTTCCCCGAAATCTCGGAACGACACACCTTGAGTACGAATCGTTTAACGACAGTCTGGTTACAAATGCACCATCGGATTTGCTTCACAATTTTCCCTCGTCGAATTTACAACATAATAAAAAATATGTCCACACAAATAACAGTATATTACTTTCTTTGCTTTAAAAATGCAGAATATAGATATCGGTCGTAAAATGCTTACTGTCCTAAAAGCGTGGTTTGTTTATTTTACGCTGAGGTCGTGACCCGGTCGTGACCTATTTCCTGGTCATTCATTGGCTAATCGATTTTTTAGACTGGGAGTTGGCGTTTGGTCAAATTGGAATAGTCCAAAATTTTGTGGTTTGGTAGTGGGTTGAATGGGAATTGAGACCACATTAGATCTAGATTAGTTTATAATGGAGTGCAGTCTGGTACCCAAAAGCTCAGTCGGTAAAGTCGGAGTCTGTCAATTCATGTGTCGCAAGTTCGAACCCTGGCTCGGCCAGTATCCATTCTGACATTTGACAAAAGTCATTTGTCTCTCACCAATGGGTGTGAATCATCTATGTGAAAGAGCAGCTGGAGGCTCGGTTTGGATATTGTGGTTGTACTGGTGCGAGAAATACCAGGAACCCAAGGTTAGGTTCTCCAGCCGCCGCGATATGACCATAGAAGTTAAAAACGGCGTAAAACCCCAATAAAATCAAAAGTATTCTAATACTGCTTTAGACAATTGATTAAAAAAAGTTGGTAAATATGGTCCAGGGCCCGGTTTCTCGAAAAAACTTAAGTATATTCTCATGCTCAAATCTGAGCACCGTGCTCAAATCGGCTATGATTTTGAGTATGGAAGATGAGAACGGTTTCTCGAAAATTCTCAAACTCAATGCCGTGCTCAAATGACGTCATCTGAGCATGGATAATTGAGCATGCTCAGGGGCTTTCTCAAATCTATTTGCATTGCTCAAATATGGCGGATATGTTTGAAGCGACAAAAATTGAAATTTTGAAAGCCTAAAACTGCTAAAATAAGTTGTCTAGAGAAATGTCAACATTGATATCGTGTGTCCCAGACCGGAATGAACGATCTTACACGTACAATGGAGGCTGTTTTCGGGATCAGAACGAACAGAACGGGGGCAAAGTTTCGCTGGAACACAGGTAAATAATCGTTCAAGATTGGAACAAAATAGCAGTTTTTACTGTAAAATTTGCTGTCAACAATGACAAGTAGAATAATTATGTACGAAAAATTGTGGTGCGAAATTTATTATGAATTACGTCATCATGACGAAGGGAAACGAGTCTCGGTAGGTGGATTTTGACAGTGTCAAGGACGCAAGGTTGCACTTCCTAGTTTGAAAATAATTTGTCCTTGCATGCAAACATATTGCATTATAAACTCATTGGTTGTAACAGTTACAACAGTATCAGATCATGCAGCGGCGGATCCAGGATTTCTGTGAGGGGGGTTCGAATATACAAATAGGGGGGTTCGTTTTCCTAGTATTGGACAATTGTGACTGAATTTCTGCATGAAAATGAAATAATCTGGCTACAGAGGGGGTTCGTTTGAACCCCCCGAACCCCCTCTGGATCCGCCACTGTCATGACAAAGGTATATATGCTTCGCCCGTCTGATTGGCTTTCAGTTTACAGTAAACTAAAAGAAACTTTCATTGCCTAGCTCAAGCTGGTGGGTGGGGTAAGCAAGGAGTTTAGAATAATTGAATTATTTCATAATGATAAAATGTATTTTATTGGGGTTTTTTTTAAATGACTGTGTTACTATTAATTAACACATGCACGTCTGCGTGTATGACAAAACATTTTTCAGTGGCAGATTAGAATAACCCAAGCTTCATGTTCATTTTTCACCCTAGAGCATTCTTTAATTTAAAAATAGGGGAAGATACTGTTCATTTTGTTAATTTATCTTTTCAGATCAGAGGATAAAAAACATAGAATGTGAATAGCCTGATAGAAAAACAGATGCAGCATACTAGACCATGAGATTATCAATATTTGAAATAAAAGGTTTGGACTTACAGTCACTTTGACCTATTTTATTTAGAACTAAACAATGGTTTGCAAAGATAAGGTCTGATTTCTGAATCTCAGATGTACTAAAACCCATGATGTCCCTGACTATGATATCACAGGTTTTCACGGATTTTGTTTTGGCCGTCAGGGGCATCACAGGTTTGCCACATATCATCACAGCTTTTCATTATCATTACCCATTACCTAATCCGAGTTTTCTCTGATGAAATTCCCTCTTTGGTTTGTTGATGTGGCTCATTTTCACCAGAGCGCACTATCATTTTAAAACAACGGAAAGTCCGACACAAGTTGTGGCGCTTTGTTCACCGTCTGCCGGCGTCTGATCTTAAACGATATCCTTAAAACGGCTTATGATACCAATCAATGAACCATTTATTGTCATTCCTGTTCAAAAATTTAAGAACAAAATGTATTTCTAAAAGGTTTATAAATTATACAGGGGTGTGGAATTCACATGCCCGACCTGGGTTTTGTGGTGGACGGGCAAGGGCTTTTTTCAAGTGTGCTTGTCCGAGCGCAAGTGCGTATCAAAGGGATCAAAATGTGATAAAAACAAAATTTTAATCTTATTTTTGCTCACGATCCGTCTGAAAAAATCCATTTCAATCAAATCACAATTAAATTTTAAAAGGTAAACATGTGTTTGAATTATGTTCATTCAGTTTTATATGTTAACTGAAAATAGAGTTAAAATAAAGTTTAAATAATATTTTCCTGTCTAGATACAAGTAGAAATTTGGGCTCAACTTGTCCTCGGACAAGTGGAAAATTTCCATATTTCCACACCCCTGGTTTATAGGCAATGTTTTGCTACAACCCTAACCTGAACAGCCATTGATTACAACGACTCACTTTCTGTTGTTTTTGAGTGGTAGTGCGCTCTGATGTAAATGAGCGACATCAACATATCAAAGCCAAATTTCATCAGAGAAAACTCGCATTACCCATTACCAAACAGCTAGAATTTGGACTGTTCCCGTGTTAAAGCTTCTATGAATTACAAAATTAGTGTTGATAAAGATGGGATTTGCATACATCATAGCACCAAAAATATTGAGGCAAAAGGAGAACATGCTGATTATTAGCATTTTCTTCTTTTGCCTCATTGTTTTCGCAAGCAATTTCTATTAAAGGCGTCAAAAGCTAGTCTTGTTTGGGAAAGGGTTAGAAATAATGATTATCTGCTTTCTAATAAATCTATCTGTCACATGCCAAATGGGCCTCCATAATCAAAATTGTTGATGCCCATTGCCCAGTTTTTTAGACTTACAGACTCTTTAAAAGAGGAAATGCTTTTTTCAAAGAATTTCAAAATGCTGACTTTATTAGAAACATTTTTACAGCACAAGTTTTCCTTTTCTTTTTTATGGTGACTGATCTGGATCCATGTTGTTCTCAAAAGAAATGCCATAGAGGCCCTTTTCGCAGATCCTGTTAAACAAACCCCCCTCTGTAGCCAGATTATTTCATTTTCATGCAGAAATTCAGTCACAATGCATTGTGCAGGGATAAAGACTAGTAGGGGCCCAGTTGCTCATGAAATGCTGATTTCCTTTCCCCTTCTTTTCTCAAATTGTTTTCTACATTATGCTTTCATTTGACCTTTCCTAAACTGAAGCTGGTTTTCTGAGGAAAGAAGAAACTGCTGACAATGGGCAAATTCTTGTTATTCCTCAATAATAATCATGATATTATTTTTCTCTCAAATTTGAACAGTATGAAAGTTTACAGTATGGGAAAGAGTTAATTTATCTGCAACTGCTCTCAATATGGAACAGTCTGTTTATTGATACACTGTATATGTTTAGTACATGTATTTGTTTAATTTTCAACCCTTTCTCAAACAAGAACTGGTTTTGAGGTCCCTGATCGAAATGGCTTGAGAAAACATTGAGCCAAAAGAAGGAAATGCTGATGACCAGCATTTTCTTCTTTTATTCAATATTTTCTTTGCTAAACATACATAACTCTTGTCTTATCTCTATGACATTTGTCGTCTGCAACAGCTTTTGAATAGGACCACCCTAAAGTTTTGTCGTTTTGGAAAGGTTTAAAAGTATTCTGACTTTCTTTCTTCACAGAATCCTGGGAGAATATCCTGTAGACAAACAGATTATATGTAAACATGAGGCTCAAGATAGCATCAGAAGATAATGGAATGTCCAATGAAGCTGATCTTGCTCTACAAAGTTCAACTTCTTCAGATATGCTGTGTGAGAGACTAGAGTACAATGTATATTCCTGGATACAGTCCATCACCTCATTCCAAAGTTGGATCACTAACAGATGATTTGGTTTAATGGGGTTTTATGCTGATTTCAACTGCTATGGTCATATCGCGGTGGCTGGAACACCTATCACCAGTATCACCATAATATCTAAACCGAGCCTCCAGCTGCTCTATCACATAGATGATTCACACCAATTGGCAATTGGTGAGAGACAAATGACTTTTGTCAAATGTTAGAACGGATAATGGCCGAGCCGGGTGTTGAACTCCCAACCCCAGGATTGACAGACTCTCATGTTGCTGACTGAGCTATGGGGGCTCGGCCACTACCATATGAAGATTTGCAGTGACAATATAATGTCAAATGTATTATAATAATGTCTGTCATCTAAAAATCTTTCAATAGTTTAAAGTGACATTTCACAATAATTTTTAGATAAATTTTACTTTTAATTTATCTGAAAGAGCATATTTTCTTATGAAAATTCTGAAAATTTCAAGCCTAAATATTGAACGGTTTATGAGAAATATATATTTTTGGTCTAAAATTAAACAATTTTTTCACTTATAAATAACAACTTCAAAAAACTGAAAAGTATTTATACGCATTAGAATAAACAATCTTTGCATCAAGACATACTTTTAAAAAATGAAATTAATGTGAAATGTCACTTAAAATTAACTATTTTAGACCTAATTTCAGACAGAGAAAGCTTTTTAAAGCATTGAAGAAAATTTGTTGTTTGGAAAACCAACAAATTAATGTGATCAAATCTGGGAAATACCTGACTGGCAAAATATTGGGATGAAATAAGAAAATGCTGAAAATGAGCAATTTCTCCCTTTCCCTCAATATTTTCCATGTACTACCCTAACATGCTTTCTACTTTTGGTACCAATTGTTTTGTTATAGATCTGCATTTTCTTTTACATTCGAGAAAGTGCCACTGTAAGGTATATTTAGTGAGGAGGAATGAACACTACAATTTTTTTTCACTGATTTATCTATTTATTTATTTTGCAATAATCTTCACTATACAAGATATCATAACACAGTGTGACATGTGAACTTATTAGCCCCTTTCCAAATAAAAAGCTTCTGTGTTGACTAATCTACTTTGAAAGGTGTCGCAGACGTAAAATAATATTGTCGATAAAGGTTAGATTTGTCTACTATAAAAATTGAGGCAAAGGGAGAAAATGCTGATCTCCATTTGCTTCAGTTTTTTCCCAAAATCTTGGTATTCAGAACGTCATGATTATTAACAATCTTGCGACCAATTTGTACGGGAAATAATAATGAAATTTGTCTAAAAGACTAGTTAACTCTTTCCCAAACGACAACATTTTAGGGTGGTCCACTTCAAAAACTGCCACAAGTGACAAAATCGATGTAATTAAAGATAGGATTTGTGTAAAATGTGGCACAGAAAATATTGAGACAAAAGGAGAAACTGCTGGTTATCAGCAGTTTCTTCTTTTGTTTCAATGTTTTCCCAAGCCTTTTCTTATATGAACGTCAAAACCCGGTCTTGTTTGGGAAAGGGTTAAACTACTTCCTCTTTTGTTTTCTTTATAATCCTAGAACCTGTTTCAAAATGCTATGATGAATAAAACTGGTGTTATTTTGTTGTATGAAACCAACTCATGAGCAAATACTGCAAAACATGGTAAAAATGATTTGATGATTGTTCACTTTACAAAAACTGGTTTTCATTCTCAGTTATAAGAAGCCTCGGAAACATCGACACAAAAGAAAGTGCTGATAACCAGCATTTTCTTCTTTATCCTAAATATTTTCTGTGCTACATTGTAAACAACTTCTTAACAAAATCCATTGTGTTTGTAGTTGGTTTCAAATTACTACAATCACAGTTTTGAACATTTTCAGCCGAGGTTTTCTAGTTCTTAATCATGTCTGTGTGGCTCAGATTGGATGTAGCAACATGTAATTGAGCCGGGATCTGGAAAAAGGGCCTTTATAGCATTTGAGAACAACATGGATCCAGATCAGCCTGCATATTATACAGTCTGATTAAGATCCATGTCATTCTCTGGTGGGTTCGCCATGCCTTGTAACAACTATCAGAGAGCAATAATATGTATCATGGAGATCAGGTAGTACTTGGGCATGGGCTTGTCTTGAAACTTTATATCCTAAATGCTATAAATACCCTTTTTCCAGATCCTGTTTCGTTTACATTTCTGAGATGATAGGATCATACGGCTATCTTGAAAAATGATCATAAAAATGGTCTACCAGGTAAATACACACAAAATCCCCCTTTCAAAAAGTTTTGACAGTGGCCTTAGAACAATTGGTAACACATCAACTCCGAGTCTCACTCATGAGATCCTACTGTGACCCTCCCAGGTTCAATACCCAGTCCCTGGTAATATCCTTTCGTGTACATGTATTTGAATTTGTATCACACATATGTTTGAATGATAGTATACCCAAGTGGGAAAGCAGCTGGGGTCGGAAAGGATGTTGTGGTTGTACTGGTGAGAGAAATAACAGGAATCCATGGTTGAGTGCTCCAGCTGCTGAAATATGATTAAAGAGACTAGCAGTTGAAAGAGGCGTTGAATCCCATTCAATCAATCAATCAATCAATCAATCAATAAAATGTCAGAAATGACTTTGGCCTGTTTAGGATTCAAACATGTGCAGAGATACTACATATATTTAGGTAGAATACCCATAATGTGGCCATTTTGCGATTCATAAAACATCAGCTTTTTCCGAGCATTGTCATTAGATGTCCGAACCTATTCGGGTGCGGTCGTAAACATTCGGAGGTGGAAAGTTCCACCGTCGAATGTTTTCCACGACGTCCGAATAATTCAAACGTCACGCGAATCTCATTATGTGTGGAATACCTTAACACTAAGATTTCCTAGCCAGTATGGGGGTTTTGAAATCATGTACAAGGAAAGCTTTTGAAAACAAAGGCAAAAGAAGAAAATGCTTAGCCTGGCCCTTTTCATTCAATTTAACTAGCTGGAAAATGTTTTTCTATGAGCTCTTTTTTGTCGTCTGAAATACATGACAAATGCAAGAAGACTGCAACTATAGCATGTCTGTCTAAAGGTCTTGAGTTCCCAAGTTCAATCCTCAATTATGACCATATCCTGCCAGACATTGTCACCCAACAATGATAGGATCATGTTAAGGGATAACAGCTGGCGGCGCTCAACGGATGCAAAATTGGTGGGAGGAATTAGTCAAAGGAATACATGGCTAGGTGCTCAAGGCATAGTAATCTTTAGATGTAACTATCAAGCCCGTATGAAATTTCATATTGGGTGGGCTCAAGCCCCTTTGTCTGAATATTGGGGGAGGGGGCTAAATTGGAATTTTTCTAAATTTCCAATGTAAATTACGGAAAATTTGGCATTTTTGGCCAACTTTGAGGGGGGGGGGCGCGGGGTGCTAAGATTCCCCCTCCTGTTCCTACGGGCCCGGCTACCGTTTAAAAGGGGAGGGTTAAACACCATTCAATCAATCACAATTGCATTGCAACAGCTTGAATAATTGTCGATTAACCATTTCAAAGCAAGAACTTATTTTGATGTCCCTTACAGAAAATGCTTGGGAAAATATTGGGGCAAAAGAAACTGCTGAGCTTGAAACAAAGCATGTTCTCCTTTTGCCTTAAAATTTTCAGTACTATATTAGGCCTATACACAATTCCTGTATCAAATTCAATTCTGTCTTCTGCATCAGCTTTCAAATTGGAACAATTCTGCTGTTTGAGAATAGGTTCTAGGTCCCTTGGACCTTTCTGACTCCCCTATGCCTATTGGGACTGAACGTCGGATAGGGACCCGTCCGGTAATCGCTTAATTCGTCTGGTCGACGAGTGTCATTTAGCCGTCATAAGGGCTCGTTTGTGTTCTTTTGACGTCAATCTGGCAATTTAAAAAATTCTGCTCGACAATAAGCTGATTATCGCGATTACAAGAGTAATACCGTTGTATGTTTGGCTATAAACGTATTGACACATTTTCCCGCAAAATGTCATTCTTTTTACTCTCATTTACCGGAGAGTATCGAGATTGAGGCCGCTTGTGTTAATGAAAATTAGAAAAAACCCGTTGAGCACCGTGCTCAGTTGAGCATATACTTAAGTTTTTTCGTGAAACACACTCATGGCGACATGCTCAGTTGAGCAAATTTTCTTGCTCAACTCAAAGTTGAGCATGATATTTGAGTAAATACTTAAGTTTTTTCGAGAAACCGGGCCCAGATCTTATTTACGGTCTGATTAGGAACCATTATAATGTGATATGATTTATTTAGATTTACATTTTACAGGCAGGACTGTTTGCAGGATAAATAGCAGCATACATTCTGAACAGATGTCCAAAAGATGCAGGCTGCTGTTATTGTTAATTATGCTGGCATAAAAAGTTATATGGTATGTTGTTTCAACATCCAGTTCATTTCTATACGCCTCTAAGGCGAGAATTTTTTTATTTTCTGGTTCTCGGGAGAGCCGACCCGATTTTTTCGAAAACCAGAATAGAAATAAAAGTACATAAGTTCAATTTTATTTTATTTTTCCCCCGACCGAAATTATTCGCCTCTAAATGAAATAAAAATCCGGACATTTCTTGAGGGAGAGTTCTGTGCCGCCAGAATTTAGGGAAGCTTGAAGCTGCTGCAGACTTCAATTTGTGTGTTATTATTTATTACAGTGTTGAATCTAGCTTGGCCTTCAAAGGGGTCCAATGAGCCCACAGCTCTTGGTCCAGGGGGTCATCCAACACAAATACTTAGCCAAATTATTGAATAAGTAAATGTTACGTGAATAAACAATATATGGTAATAGGCCTTTTACACAGTTAAGACATTTTTTGCATGTTTTCATTCAGAAAAGACTTTAGGGGCGTTTGACCTAAGTTAGCCATTTGAGCCCTTCTGAAAGAGGCCATTTTGGATTTTAGGGGGTCAATTTGGCCATAGCTCCCTCTAGATTCAACACTGTTATTACTTATGAAATATAAATTTGTTTAGAATTATAGCATAGAAAACAGTGACACAAAGGAGAAATTGCTGATTATCAGCATTTTGTTCTTTTGTCTCAGTGTTTTCTTTATCATTCCGTTTAGGGACGTCAAAATCTGGTCTTGTTTGGGAAAGGATTATCAGTTTTCATTGATGCAGGGCTTAGTTTGAAAAATAAAAAAATATGTGATCATGTTTAGTTTTATTTTTTTTTCCGACTGGAGGATTTTAGGCGTTTTATTTTTATTAGCTCACCTGAGCACGAAGTGCTCAAGGTGAGCTATTGTGGTCGCTTTTTGTCCGTCGGCGTCCGTCCGTCCGTCCGTCCGTCCGTCCGTCCGTCTGTCCGTCCGTCTGTTCACAATTTGTTGTTAACACTCTAGCATCCACAAATATTGACCAATCTTAACCAAACTTGAACAAAACATGTATGACCATAAGTTCTCGGATGAGTTCGATTTTGGGTCAGATCGGACCAGGAAGTCAGGAGTTATGTGCCCTTGAACGTCAAAAATAGCTACTTTTTAACTTGTTAACACTCTAGCATCTACAAATATTGATCAATCAAGACAAAACTTGGACATAATGTTTAGGACTATAAGTTCTCGAATGAGTTCGATTTTGGGTCAGATCGAACCAGGAAGTCAGGAGTTATGTGCCCTTGAACGTCAAAAATAGCTACTTTTTAATTTGTTAACACTCTAGCGTCTACAAATATTGATCAATCAAGACAAAACTTGGACATAATGTTTTAGACCATAAGATCTCGGATGAGTTCGATTTTCAGTGTGATCTGATCAGAAAGACAAGAATTATGTGCCCTTGAATTTGACAAAATTGCCATTTTAGGCTGTTTTTGACCTTGTTTACCCTCTAGAATCTACAATTATAAATCAATCAAGACAAAACTTAGACACAATGTTTGGGACCCTAATATCTTTGATGAGTTCGTTTTTCAGTCTGATCTTTTTCAGAAAGTTGAGAGTTATGTGCCCTTGAATTTGACAAAATTGCCATTTTCGGCTGTTTTTGACCTCGTTTACACTCTAGAATGTACAAATATGAATCAATCAAGACAAAACTTTGACACAATGTTTGGGATTATAAGATCTTTGATCATTTGGATTTTCATTCTGATCTGATCAGAAAATCGAAAGTTACTTGCCTTTGAATTTGACAAAATTGCCTTTTTCGGCTGTTTTCGACCTTGTTTACACTCTAAAATTTACAATTATTAATCAATCAAGACAAAACTTGGACACAATGTTGGACACCAGAAGATCTGGGATGAGTTCGATTTTCACAACGTTATTGACCATAAGTTCGTTTTCAGTCTTAAAGTCATAAATATTAATTGAATAGAACAAAATTGTGGCTCATATCCTTTTGGTTCAGGTGAGCGATATATAGGACCATCATGGTCCTCTTGTTTTTATTTCGTCCTCCGACCCTATGTCTGGCCTGAATTTTCCCCGAGAACCAGAAAATAAAAAAATTCTGGCCTAAGGGTAGTTTTACCCCTTTCCCAAACGGCAAACATTTGGATCATACCAATTTGAAAGCTACTGCAGACAACAAAATTTTGATGTATAAAGACAAAATTTGTGTACAAGCTAGGAAAGAAAATATTAGGCAAAAGGAGAAAATGCTGTTTATCAGCATTTTCTTCTTTTGTCTCAATATTTTCTCCAAGCCTCTCCAAATTGGGATGTCAGAATCGGGTGTTGTTTGGGAAAGGGTTCCATTGCTATCATCTTCTCCATTTGTCTGTTTGCAAATAATTATGTATGATTGTCCTCCACTACGCTTAACCCTTTCCCAAACAATACCTGGTTTTGACATCCCTAATAGATAAGGCCTGGGAAAACATTGAGGCAAAAGAAGAAAGCGCTGATAATCAGCACTTTCTCCTTTTGCCTCAATATTTTTTGACCTATATTGTACACAAATTCTATCTTGATTAACACATATTTGTAGTCTGCAGCAGCTTTTGAATTGAACCACCCAAAAATTTTGTTGTTCAGAAAAGGGTTAAACCTCGCTAGTTGCACAACTTGTTCATTTATGGGAAGCTTTTGACAAAATTTCAGAGAATGTTCCGTGTTACCCGACCGGGAGCATATTGCTAGACATTTGCCATATTATGCTGTGTCACAGGAAAAGAGGGTTTAATGCAACAAAATGAAAATATTATGACAAGTTGTAGTTTACTATTATATAAATCAAAACAACTTAAAGACACTCACTGTCAACCAAATCCATGCACTAGCTGAACCATCAAAGATGCACTTTGAACCAGTCAATAATTTGTTGATTGATTTAGGACTAAGGATTGGGTATTTAAAAGATCTCTTACATGGTAATTATGCCCCCTTTCAAAGAAAAAAAGGGGTTATATTGTTTTGCAAGTGTTGGTCGGTAGGTAGGTTGGTCCGTAGACCATAGAATCATGAAACATCATAGGTGGATAGGTGGATAGATCTCACTATGGAGAGGTCAGTGCACATCGACCTTATTTTTGGAGTTATTGCCCTATTGTTGATTTTCAAACTTAATTCTTGTCCGGAGCATAACTCAAAAAGTATGTTAGGTAGAATCATGAAACTTCATAGCTATGGATAATTCTCATTATGGAGAGGTGCAGTGCACAACAATCGTTACTCTGCAGATAATAATATTTGAGTCATTGCCCTTTGTTGATATTCAAACTTAATTCTTGTCCAGAGCCTAAGAAAACTTTAACCTGGCCTATATCTTATGCCCTATTACATATACAGCCTTGGTATGTCATACATGGACACTTCTTGCCAAGACCGATCACATTTGACCATAACCTTTGACCTTGTGACCTTGACTTGGAGAGTTTGACCTACTTTTATAAAACTTTACCCTGGCCTCTATCTCATGTCCTTTTACACATGCAGTCTTGATTTTTCACACCTAAACACCTCCTACCAAGACCTTTCATATTTGACTATGAACTTGGACCTTGTGACCAAGACCTTGGAGTTCGAACTTTTTTTTATAAAACTTTAAGCTGGCTTGTATCTCATGTATCTTTACACATACAGCCTTGATGTTTCACATATGGACACCTCCTACCAACACTGTTCACATTTGACCATGACCTTGGACCTTGTGACCTTGACCTACTTTAAAATAACTTAAACCGGACCTACATCTCATGTCCTATATAACACATACAGTCTTTATATATGATGTATGGACCCCTCTTACAAAGACCTTTAACATTTGACCTTAGGCCTTGTGACCTTGACCTAGGAATTTGACCTACTTTAAAATAAGTTAAACCAGACCTATATCTCATGTCCTATTACACATACAGTCTTTATATTTGACATATGGACCCCTCTTACAAAGACCTTTAACATTTGACCATGACCTTAGGCCTTGTGACCTTGACCTAGGAATTTGACCTACTTTGAAATCAGACATGGCAAAGAACGAAAAATCTTTGTCAGACATTCGGTCTTACAGTAATGAGTTACTTGTCAGACGAAATAAAATTTTGTCAGTCCGAACTATCATTCTCTATCTTACAGGTCAAAATTAATGTCAGACAGTGGGACTGACATTAGCAAAATAATTATCAGACCGAGGGAAATTTCATCAGACATGTCTGCCTGTCCGACAGTCTTCGCCATGACTGTGAAATAACTTAAATCGGGCCTATATCTTGTGTCCTATTACATAAACAGTCTAGAAATTTCACACGTGGACACCTCTTACCAAGACCTTTCACATTTGACAATGACCTTGGACCTTGTGACCTTGATCTTTTTTAAAAAAAAAAACTTTAGTCTTGCCTGTATTTCCTGAGTTTTTACACATACAGCCTTGATATTTCACACATGGACACCTCCAACCAAGACCTTTCACTTTTGACCATGACCTTGGATCTTGACCTTGAAGTTTAACCTACTTTTAGACTACTTTAACCTGGCCTATATCTCATGTCCTATTACAAATACAGCCTCGATACTTCTCACATTGACACCTAGTACCAAGAACTTTTACATTTGACCATGACCTTGGACCATGTGACCTTGACCTTTGAGTTTGACCTACTTTTAAAAAAACTTTAACCTGGCCTAAATCTCATGTCCTTTTACACCGACAGCCTTGATATTTCACACATGCACTCATCCTACCAAGACCTTTCACATTTAAACATGACCTTGAACCGTGTGGCATTTACCTTGGAGTTTTACCTTCATCAAAGATAGGCCCTAGAGGGGGCATATATGTTTTACAAACATCTCTTGTTTTAACCAATGTTTATCATGATCACCATATGCATGCATGCTTACTCAACAAGAACAATGTTTATAGATCTATGTTGTTTTCTTATGTCCAGGGAGATAATGTCAGATAGTCTAGGCTGTTATGTAAAATTATGGTGTGGATTTGGAATCAATTGTTGCCTGCATTACTATAAGGCAACTTTTGTACTGGGGTTGCCGGACTTGAGGGGCCTTTAGTGTGGGAGCTTAAGATACGCAACCCATAATTAGCACTAAAGAGCCAGACGCAAAATTTGGAAAGTGCCAGTAATTCATTAACTTTGTAACATTTCCATTCCAAATACAAACATAAACATTTTGAACTGTTCAGAATTTTGAATTAATGCTTACTGATGGAAATATTTGACAAAAATCTTCAAAATTACACCCCTTGCATATGAATATACATGTAGAGTAAAATAATATTTGTAAATTATTTTCCTCTTGAAGCATAAATTAATCTTGAAATCCGGCATGGTGAATCAATATATGTGAAGTGTATTTACAAGTATGTGTGTGTAATTTGATGCATTTCATATGGCTAGAAAGTAGTGTTTTAGCTCCACTGGCCGAAGGCCAGCGAGCTATTGTCATGGCGTTGTGTCCGGCGTGCGTGCGTGCATCCCTAAACTTTTCTTTAAAAATCTTCTTCTCTCAAACCAGTGGGACAATTTTGTTCAAACGTTGCAGAAATGTTCCTTGCGTGGTGCTTCACTTAAATTGCGAAAATAATTTTGATTGGTCCATAAATATGGGCGTGGCAGGGCGGGGCTTATCAGACTTAGAGAAATCACAAAATAATTCTTTAAAAATCAACCAGGAGGCCAATCTTGACAAAACTTGACAGAAATGTACCTTGGGTGGACCTTTATCTAAATTGTGTGTAAATTGTTGATTGATCCATAAATGTGGGCGTGGCAGGGCGCAGCTTATCAGACTTAGAGTGCGTGCAAAAACTTTACTTTAAAAATCTTCTTCTCTCAAACTGGTGGGCCAATTTTGTTCAAACTTGGCAGAAATGTTCCTTGGGTGGTGCCTTACTTTAATTGTAAAAAGAATTTTGATTGGTCCATAAAAGTGGACGTGGCAGGGCGGGGCTTATCAGACTTAGAGAAGCCACAAAATAAATTTTTAAAAAATCAACCAGAGGGCCAATCTTGTCCAAACTTGGCAGAAATGTACCTTGGGTAGACTTTTATCTAAATTGCCTGTAAAATTTTGATTGGTCCATAAATGTTGGTGTGGCAGGGCGTGGGTGTATCAGACTTAGAGAAATCGCAAAATAATTCTTTAAAAATCAACCAGAGGACCAATCTTGACCAAACTTGGCGGACATGTAACTTGGGTGGACCTTTATCTAAATTGTCTATAAGCCAATTTAGATATAATTTGGCATAATTTTACCTCAGGTAGACTTTGATCTAAATTTATTGTAAAATCATGTTTGGTCAATAAATGTGGGCGTGGCAGGGCGGGGCTTATCAGACTTGGGAATCACAAAATAATTCTTTAAAAATCTCTCAAACCATAGTGCCAATTTTGATCAGACTTGACAGAGACGCTCTTTCGGTTGTGCTTCACTTAAATTGCAAATGAAACTTTGATTGGTCAATAAATGTTGTTTTGGCAGGGTTGGGCTTATCCGACTTGGAGAAATCACGAAATAATTTTTAAAAAAATCAACCAATGGATCAATTTAGTCCAAACTTTACAAAAATATTTTTTGTTGGCCCCTTTACTCAAATGGTGCAAGAAATATTTATGTGGGTTTGCCAGGGTGGGGCTAATCAGATTTTGAGAAAACATAAATAATTCTTTAAAATATCAACCATTGGGCCAACATTAATAGAAATGTTCTTTAGGTGGCCCTTTACTAGTTGAATTGTTCATGACATTTTGATTGCTCCATAAGTGTGGATGTTGTAGGGTGGGGTTTATCGGACTTACAGATATTACAAAATAATTCTTTTAAAGTCAACCATTGGGTCAATTCAGACCAAACTTTGTCAGAAAAAAGGGTATGGCAGTCGGAGGTTTACAAGAAATCATTAGATAATTCTTTTAATTAATTAACCAGTGGAGCGATTCAGGCCCTCTTGGGCCTCTTGTTAAAGATGGGATGTAGGCCTATACCTTTAAGTCCAAAAATGGCGGAATACTTTGCGATGTGATACAAGCACCAAATTTTGCACAAATTTTCCTCAGAATATGCTATTTTTAATTGGGCGTCCGAAAGGACGTACAATTCTTATAACCACTTTTGGACAGGCGAAATGGGTTTTCATTACCAAAAAACCCTTTCTCAGACTCAATTGCCAGTTGACCAAAATTCAAAATAGATTTTGCGACCATACAGGAAAACTGTCGTATCTTTTCCTACTTTCTATGTGTTCTCTAACAAATACTATAAGATTCATTGGCCGATTCAATTCATGCCACGTCTTAACCAACTTTACGATCTTTTTTCGATTTAATCATTTTCTTGTAGTTTTTTGACTTTCGTAATATTTATTGTATAAAGGGTAAGATCTTTAGAAAGCGATACATGCATACACTATGGTTATAATGTAAACAGACACCCTATATCATCAGCAGCAGCGATAGCTCAAACGGGAAAGGATTAACCTCGCAACCTTTTTTCAGTTTGAAATTTGGAACGCCGTTGGTTCAAAACCAGTTCGGATTATTTCTTCTGTAAAACGTTTGTTTTTCTTGATGTGTTTACTGAAAACACACATTTTAGAATGATTACCCAATTTAATGCACGTATTGTGCATGATAGGTTCCTTTTCTTTGATTATTGTTGTTTAAGTCTTTGACATATTTAAAGGAACGGGGTTTCCACGAGACGTACTTTGGAACCAGGGTTTTGAAATTGATTATCGGGGAGTGAGTTCATTTCGCAACTCGGGTTCGACTCGATGACAAATCGGGGTTCCATTTGAACAGCCTCAGATAAGACACTAGTGAAATCCACCTATTCAGAAAAATAGTTGCTCTTACGAGTTTTTTCTTCTCCAGCATCTGTATCACTGATATTCGACAGTATCATGACCTATTTACATACTGATCGATGATCATGACAACAATGATTATTACTAGTATAAGACTAAGTGACAGCGATCTGTATTTATTTCGTTTAAGAGACCCGTTTACGTGTATTGAGCTAAGAAGATGAAGCAATGGGTCTGCAACAGATGGTACCTGGATGATCGTATGAATATGTTTACAGATAGGGACATTGCTATTCTCAAATTTTCGTTGATAATGATATGAAGATTTAAATTGCTTATTGTACTCCACTGTCATTTTCCCGACGGCACGTTCCCAATTTCTTCTTTTTATGCACATCTGTAGATGTAAGGATGCTGCGGTAGTGCTGGTATGAGGAATCCATGGTTAGGTGCTCCAATTCATCTGGTATTTTGTTTCAGGAAAAGTATGTATTGAATTTGTTTTGTAACCACAACCAGGGAAAACTGCTACCGTGTTTTATTTTCTCTTTTTTACTCTAAACAGGAATAAAAATCAAAGTGCTTGGAACACTATATTTAGACACCTCTCATTGATTGAGCGGAATTGTATGTAAATGATCGGCGTTTCATTACTTTATTTCGTTGAATTTGTGTTAAGATCGATTCTAAATCACTGCGGTCGTTTTTTCGCCAACGATGGTGGAGATAGAAGTCGAACAAGAGTGCCATGGTCACAATATACGCCACCACTAATAAAACTTGAGACAAAAAAAAAATGACATTGACAAGGATTTATAAATATTCACACAAAAACCTGTAAAAAGTTGTGTTCACAAAAAGGTTTTTATAAATATCCAGTCAAAAACCTGGAAGGAATTGCGTTCACGAGACTGAAATATCATTAAGTCCTAGAGACTAAGATTGAAGGGGGCATAACTCAGGCAAAAATCAATGAACCATAAAATCCTTACTTCATGCACATCTACCAATTAAGGTAATAACATCCACCAAGTTTCATAAGGATCAGTCAGAATCTTAGAAGAAGTTTTGTTGACAAGGCTGCAATTTCAATCAGCCCCAGAGACTAAGTTTTAAGGGGGCATAACTCTAGAAAAAATCAATGAACCATAAAATCCTTCCTTCATGCAAATCTACCAATTGAGGTGATTGACCAAGTGTCATTAATATCCAGCCATAAACGTAGGAGGACTTGCGTTGACAAGGCTGCAATTTCAATAAGCCCCACAGACTAAGTTTTAAGGGGGCATAACTCTGGCAAAAATCAATGAACCATAAAATTCTTCCTTCATGCACATCTACCAATTGAGGTGATAACATTGACCAAATTTCATTAAGATCTAGCCAGAAACTTAGGAAGAGTTGTGTTGACAAGGCTGCAATTTCAATAAGCCCCAGAGACTAAATTTTTAAGGGGCATAACTCAGGCAAAAATCAACGAACCATAAAATCCTTCCTTCATGCACATCTACCATTTGAGGTGATAACATTGACCAAGTTTCATTAAGATCCAGCTAGAAACTTAGGAGGAGTTGCGTTGACAAGGCTGCAATTTCAATAAGCCCCAGAGACTAAGTTTTTAAGGGGCATAACTCTGGCAAAAATCAACGAACCATAAAATCCTTCCTTCATGCACATCTACCAATTGAGGTGATAACATTGACCAAGTTTCAAGAAGATCCAGCCAGAAACTTAGGAGTTGCGTTGACAAGAAAAGTGGACGGACGTACGGACGGACGGACGGACGGATGGACGGACGGATGGACGGACGGACAGACGGAGAAGATGACGCCAATATACGTCCGCCTCCGGCGGCGTATAAAAAAAGATGATTAAAAAGAACAATGTCTGAGTAGAATTCGAACCCAGGGACTTCCGGATATAACATGTGTAAAGAGTACAAGGTGAGTGCTCTGCTAAGTGAGCTATCGCGGCTTTCATTTATGTAGCGCGTTGGCTTACATTTTGAATAAATTGCTTTATAAAATCAATGAAAAGTATAACTGACGACAATACTCATAGTAAACCGAAACAAGAAGACAAAAGTGCTAATCGCATGGCCTTAATTGAATTTGGTAATCAAATTACTAGTGATTATTCATAGCGACAAATCAGTTGTCTTGAAACGGCAATCAAATCAATTTGAAGCCTGAGAAGGGTTTTCTGGTATTAAAGCCGATTTCGTATGTCCGAAACCGATCTTATAGAATTAAACACAGAAGAATGAATAAAATATCTTTCGTTCGTGTACAATCCCGCTCAATCAATCAGAGACGTCCAATTACAGTGCTCTCAGCACTTTGATTAAAACACGGTATTCACTATAAGAAAAAACACCATGGCCACCATCCCTATAGATCTATAAAGAAAATTGTGCAACCCCTTCTTCATGGTTATTAACATCAATCAATTTATCAATCAATCAACCAATTAATATTTTCTCTTTTGTATTTCAGAACCCTGGATTACCAAGAAGAACTTGCCATTGAATCGAGTATTCTGATAAACTTTCCTTTAGACCATGTATGTCTTTTATATTTGGATGTTCCTCGCAAATAAGTGGTAACATATTTGTATGGAAATGGCACAGCAAACCGGCGACGCGAATTCTTCAGACAGGATAACATCCATGTCTGAATCGAATGATGTGCGAGCTAAAGATGAGTCTATAAATGTTGATAGGATTCCAACAATGGTGTTTACAAGTTCTAGATCGGATAAAAATAAAACAAAACAACGCCTTAGTCAACCAAAATCTGCTGAGACCATGAACAAACAGTTCGCTGATTGTAACGTAGGAGCAAGACCTAAAGTATATACGAATCAAAAACTTAATAGTGAATCGTCTAATACATCTAAAACAAGACATGAACAATATGATTCCCGAATTGAACACAAAAAGAGAACATATCTAATATCCAAAACTGGTACAAATTATACAAATTCAACAAGACGACGTGTTGCAAGTTTTTCAGGTAAAAGTAGCGAGAAAGAGGCAATGAAAAATGACATGCAATCAGAACACAAAAATGAAACTGGTGAAATATCAAAAGCCGGTAACAATGATAGGCATTCAACGAGACGTCGAGTTTCGAGTGGTTTGGACAAGAACAGTGAAGAAAGAAATGAAAAGACACATAGCTCACGATTTGAACACAAAAATAAAACTGATGAAATATCTAAAACTAGTAAAACTAATAGAATAGATTCGACCAAAAGGCGTGTTTCAAGTGATAAGAAATGTGGAGATACAAACGGATTGAGAAATAACTCGCTACTTGAACACAACAATAGAACAGATCAACTACCAAACACTGATAATGATACTGGAAGTCGTGTTTCAAGTGATTCTGAAAAGAAAAGTGGAGGCACAAAGGAAATGAAGACTGAAAACTATAGAAACCCAAAGGAACAGAAAAACTGTCCGAAAAGAAAATATTCTGATCGCAAAAACGGGAAACCCAATTCTGGAAGTTTCGCTTTCAAAGATAAAGAGTTTCTACTTGTTGTGACCCTATCAGATGTAAAAAGTGAAAATAACTTAAAAGAGTTCTTGTTGTATAGGATGGGGAATCCAAAAGATTTAGATTTCGAAGTCACCAAGACTGAAAGCTTGGATGCAGACCGGAAAGAAATTCTAATAGTGCTATCTTTCAAAGGATCGAGAAAAAGAATTCTTGGACGGTCGTTGCTGAACAAAAGTAATCGTACATCTGAAGTTAAAGTCCGTTGTTTTGATAATGAAAGTGATGCCAAGGGGCGTGTAAATGATAGAACAAATGACAAACGTCGTGCTTTGGAAGATATCATTAAAACAGCAGAGGAAGCATTTAAAGCTCATGATGGTAAACTAGAAAGAGTAGAGACAGAACTTGAACATATTGAACAAAAGCTACATAAGAAGAAAGGGGTATCTTTGGCCGACTTTCAGAACCTTATCGACCAGAAACCTGCTCTCGAAGATAAACAGTCGGAATTGAAACAGCAAAGGGGAGAATATGTGAAATACATACAAGGAATGAAAACAAAGATCGGTTTATTGCCTGATAAAGGTTTTGATAAGCAGTTGAGAGATATAAGAGTAGCTTTCGGTGCTGAATGTAGGCGATTTGAAGCTGCTTTGCCTATGTACGGAAGGAGGGAAGATATTTTGACTACTATTAAGGAGAACCAGGTCAGTGTGGTACTTGGAGAGACTGGGTCAGGAAAATCAACACAGATGGTGCAGTACCTATATCAAGCTGGATTTGCAAGTATGTTATTTAGCCCATTATACGGCACAACTTTAGACTGATCCAAATTCAAATATGTTGCAGACGACAATTTCAAGGGAATAAAATGTTACAGTACAAAACATTGCTGGAAATGAAGAAAATGCTTCTCATATGCAATTTCCTCCTTTTCTGCAATGTTTTCCAACACCGTCACTTTGTAAGGAGACAAAAAGAGTCATTTCGTGGTAATGGATTAATCATGTCCCCAAGTAGCCCTCTTTTGTGATGCAAATCAAAAGACTACAAAAGGAAAGTTGACAAAGATTTAATTTCTATACAATATGGCATAGAAAATATTTAGGAAAAAGCGGAAATGCTAATCACCAGCATTTTCTTCTTTTATCTTAATGCTTATATTGCTTTTGTTTAGGGATGTCAAAACCAGGCCCTGGTTTCTGGAAAAAACTTAAGTACATGTATAGTCATGAGTACATGCTCAACTTCAATGGAATACTCTCCAACGTTGAAGGGTATTTAATTGAAGTTCGTGTGGATTTCGTGCAATTTGAGTACGTTGCTCAGATATGAGTCTGAGAACGTACTTAAGTTTTTTCGAGAAATCGAGGCCAGGTCTTGTTTGAGAAAAGATTAATCATTTCCCCGACAGGAATGATTTCTGAAAGTCCAAATTTGAAAGCTTCTGTCAAAGACGGCATCGATGCGAATGAAACATAGAGTTTGTGTACTCTCAAGTACAGACGGTTTTTAAGCAAAAGATAAAATGCTGATTATTAGTATTTTCTTATTTTCTGTCAAAGTTTCAACGGGCTTTTCCTATTAGGGACGTCAGAACCAAAGCCGATTAATTTTCCAACCAATTGCAACGACCAAAAAGGTGCGCCACTTATTTTGAAAGAAAGTAAATATGCCGTAAAGGAGGTAATTTTGTCGATATCTTAGATGAAGTCTTTGATACACGTAAATATATGAATCATTTTGTTGCCTGATGAACGTTCGAATAGGAACGGATGATTTGACAATAATAATATACTCTTGTCTAAGATGTCAACAATATTTAAAATGACACCGAATCGAAAGATCAAGGTCATTTTGTTTCACTCGTGTCCGTCTGTCTGTCCGTCCGTCTGTCTTTTAATCCGTCTTTCTGTCATGAAACATAACATTGGTCCTTTCGGGGGACATTTGTGTTTCTCAAACACATCTTGTTCTTTTTTGTTATTGAATTCGACACATTTTAATAAGCATTGGGGTCACTTAACATATTCGATTTTGTGTGTATAGTTTGATCGAGTAAGTTAATAGTTTTTCCAAGTCTATGACGTTAGTACCTATAGGAGCCGCCTCATCACGATGGATGAAATGAGTACCCACAGCATACGTTTAAGAATTGCTATAACGGAGTAAGAAAGACTTTACACGCTTTTGCATGTTGATTTAAGATGTATTTCATATACATGTATGTGACCCGTAACGATAAAAGGCACCTTATCCGAACTCAAAAAATCCAAATTTTGACAAACTTGTCAGACTCAGCACAGGTCAACCAGACACTGTATTCGAAAAATGAACGTAACGTAAGATAGGGAAAACATTCCAGATATAAAAAAGTACATACAAGTGAAAAGTGTCGGCCCTAGTCTGGCTGCACGGACTGCGCAGACTGACTAGGGTCGATATTTTTCACACATCTAATATGATCCCTTTTAGCGCGACGGATCACATATTCATACTCTTCATCTTTCAGACGATGGACAGATAGTTTGTACACAGCCAAGAAAAATAGCTGCGATGAGTCTTGCACAACGTGTTGCATCCGAGATGGGCAGTAGTGTTGGTCAAGAGGTCGGATACCGAGTCGGCATGCAGGCAAAGTTAAGTGCTCGTACAAAAATTGTTTTTGTCACAGATAATATTTTGCTTAATGAATGCCTGAAAGATGATAATCTTTCTCAGTATCAATGTATTATCATAGATGAAGCCCATGAAAGAAGCATTTTCACTGACCTGTTATTAGGGATGTTGAAGAAGTGTCTGCCTAAACGTCCAGAGCTAAAAGTCGTTATAACTTCGGCGACAATTGATCCTTCTGTCTTTACCAGATATTTTAGGTCAGAAAGTATATGTCCAGTATTGAAAGTAAGTGGTAGAGTATTTCCAGTCGATGTATTCTATGAAGAAGATGATTTTGATGCCCCATTTCCTGAAAACTATGAAAGCAAAGCTCTGAACAAAGCCATGGAAATTCATAGGGATACACCTGTTGAAAGTGGAGATATATTAGTTTTTCTGACTGCCCCTATTGAGACAGAGAGATGTTGTGAAAAGTTCAAGCAGCGAGTTACAACAACGGATTACAACTGTCTGCAACTTCATGGACGACTAACACCAGAGGAGCAACATTTAGTCTTTGAGGGCAATACAAAGGGCAAAAGGAAGATTGTATTTGCAACGAATAGCGCCGAAACGTCCATAACCATTCCAGGTATCCGGTATGTTGTCGATAGCGGTGTTGCAAAAGAGATGCAGTACGACCCTCAAAAGAATATCAGTTCCTTATGTGTTGTCCCCATCAGTCAGAGTTCAGCAAATCAGCGAAAAGGGCGTGCAGGAAGAGTTTCAATTGGCACATGCTACCGTTTGTATAAGGAAAGGGATTTTAACAAGATGGGCAGAATAGGTAAACCAGAGATACTTCGAATACATTTGGGACAAGGTCTGCTTAAATTGATGGAGATTGGTGTTAACCCTCTGCAGTTTGATTTTGTTGAATCGCCATCACCAGCTGCTATTAGTAGCGCAATAGAAACACTTGAAGAGATCAAAGCCGTTCAAGATGGGGAAATTACAGAGCTTGGTAGATGGATTTCAAAAATACCCGTGGACCCAAGATTGGGTGCCCTCATTAAACAGGGTATTGATGGGGATGTTGCCCTAGAGACGTTAGTCATTGCGGCCTACAATAACCAGAAGAACATCTTCTTTCGTGCTGGAAGTGGGGAGGACAAGAAGAAATCAGACATGCTGAAGGTTGAATTCTGTCATGAAATGGGAGATGTTTTCACCGCTTTGAATGTGTACAAAGCTTGGACAGAAGTAAAGGAGAAAGACAAAGGAAAATGGTGCAAGAATAAAAGCGTAAATGGGAAGGCAATGAAGAACATACGTGAAATGGTAAAAGAAGTTCTTACTATTATTCAAAAAGAGGCGAATATGAAGATCAAATATGAGTTCAGCTCAGCCAAAGATAAAGACGAGGTTCTCCAGTTTTTGATCTTTCAAAATATGATCAGCAATCTTTGTGTTTATCTCGGTCACGAGAAGGCGGGATATTTAACCCTCAGAAAACGGCAGCATGTTCAGCTCCATCCTGGTTCCTGTCTTCTACCACTCGGACTGCAGCCCACATGGGTTGTCTTCGGACAGCTTCTGCGTACGTCTGGAGACTTCATAACTGATGTAACGCCAGTTACAGATATGATGCTTGAAGTTGCAGAGAGAAACCACCTTCTGAGTATCGACAAAAACAGCTTCCTTGCGCTACAAGTAAACGAGGTGATGAATTGTCCGGTTGGTACCCATGTATTCAGGAATTTCGTTGGTCCTATGCACACAAAAAGACGAGAGATGGAAGAAAACGTCAGTTACACTTGCAACAATACGACGATTATTATAGATGCCAACAAGGTGAGGGGAGAAATATCCTTGTACTGCTTGCCGAAATATGCAGAAATAGCGAAGGATGCAGTAAAAGTCAACATAGATTCACTGTCTACCAAATTATGGTTTTCAAACATAGAAGAACCCCTTTCGAGTAATAGAAATATCAAATCAACACGCGTCTTAATCGGAAGAGGTGGAGAGGTTCAAGACATTTTGATGCCATCTGAATATGTTACTGCAAACGTGAAGGTTAAAGACTTTTGTAGGCATGACGTTACTGAGGATAGTCTCTGGGCCATACTCTCACAGTATGGCCTTATCCAGAGAGTATGGCAGGCTATTGGTAAAAGAAAGCATTCATATCCATTTTGGGGAACCGTAACATTTGCTGGAAAACTTGCAGCAGAAGCGGCAGTAGAAGATTTGAGATATGATGAGGATTCTGATTTTAAGCTCATTCCAATCAGTTTCGAAACAGAGAGTACAACACCACAAGACTTCACATTGAAGCTTCGATGGTGCCGACGACCGGCCCGTAACCACTGTTTCGTCACGCTGAACAACCCCGAAGACACCTCGCGATTTCTGATGGTCGGTTCAATCGATATTGATAGGACATACACAGCAACAATTTCACTCTCAAAACACGGTTCGGATCTTTTTATACGTGGTTTGAGGCCTGACGTGACAGAAGATGCAGTCCGCAACGGTCTTCTAGAAGTGTATGGTAGGTTCGATCAGAGTACGAAGAACCGAATAGGGAAGATTGTTATACCACGGGAAAATGTGCCACTGACATTAATGCACACGACGGTCGCAAGAGAAAAGATTTTATCGCGAATAGAGGAATGTACCGATAACGCTGCAGTGGTAATTGAAATGTCAGAGGTTAAGGAAAAGACGGTCATGTGCTCTGCTTTTGTACGATTCATAGACCCATCTGCATGTCAAATTGTAGCAGATAACATGGCTAATGACCCTTTTTACATTCATGGAAAGAGAGTGACAACAGACGCAGAATTCAAATCGTCTGTATTTATACACAAGCGTGTATTTAAGATGATAGAGTCTGATATCAAAGAGTTTGAGCGAAATGGGATTCAAAGGAACTCATCGAAGGTACATATCCGAGAACTTAAATCTGGAAACTTCACAATTGACATCAAAGCATCTTCTCCGAATGATGTCGCTAGACTTAAAGCTGGGATCGATTCCATTGTTGAAGGGGACGTACTGGAATGTGTTGACACACCCAATCTAGAAAAAATCTTCTCTTACAATGGACGAGCAGAGATGCAAAGAATTGAGAGATCTTCTGATGTGTCGATAACAGTAGATGAGAGAACCATGAGACTGATTGTTCAAGGTCTTAAAGGTAACAGAAATAAAGCCATTTTAGGGATAAAAGATTTTCTTTCAAGAATTGGTGAGGCAAAGGAGATTGTTATCCAGCTGAAAGGCCCTTCTAACCCGCCTGGTCTGATGAAGGCTTTACTGTCGAAGTATTGTGTGGGACTTAACAGCCTTGTCGGGGAATGTAACTTAGTTTCAGCCAAAATCAATCTTAGGCTGCACGAAGTTACATTATGCGGATTTGCTGAGAATATCACCAAGGCTGTAGAGAAAATAGATCAAGCAAAGCAGGTTATTCTGGAACAAAAAGGCGATGCCGTTGATGATGATGCGCCCGATTGTCCTGTTTGTCTCTGTCTGGTTGAATGGCATGAAATGTGCAGAGTGGAATTTTGTGGACACGCGTATTGTAATGTATGTCTTACAAGTCAGATAATCAATGCCATACAAAGCAAAGAATTTCCCGTAAAATGCGCACATGAGGACTGTGGAAAACCTCTAGTAATTCGCGACTTTACAGAGCAGATGAAACAAGGACTGGTTAAAAAGCGCAAATTCATCGAAGCGACTGTTGCGGATTTCGTCAACAAAAACAAGAATAGATATCGATACTGTCCTACACCCGACTGTAACATGTTGTATCCCGTGTCCAACCAAGTCGAAGTCTTCGTCTGTCCACAGTGCTCTAAGAAAGTTTGCACAAAATGTCACAAAGGTGCGCATGATGGCATCACTTGCGAAATGCTTGCAAGCGCTGGACGGGATGGTGCCTCAATGTTGAAATGGCTACAGGAAAAACCAGATGAACGGAGACTTTGTCCAAAATGCAATTGTGGGATTGAAAAGGACGGCGGTTGTCAGCACATGAGTTGTAGATGTGGCGTACACATATGCTGGGTCTGCATGAAGTTTTTCAAAAACTCGTCAGACTGTTACGGACATTTAAGAAGCGAGCACGGGGGATTTATGTAAATGAGCTTCGGCATGGACACACCTTTTGTGTGAGAGAAGCGTATCGAATTTATTTGCGACTGTAATGGAAATGTAGACAGATATGGGATTGAAATTCTAATCTTACAGAATACATGCACAGAGCTTCATTGAAGAAGGGGTGAAGACATACATAGTTTGTTATTTCTTATCCAAACCGTATGTTGTGGGTACTCATTGGAATCGTCTCGCAATGACGATTCCAATGAGTTCCCACAATGTAGGGTTTCATGAATAATTAAGGAAATATTTCATTTTGAAAGGCATGAACTCCATCTTATCTTTAGCTCTATATTCAAGTATGAACAAAAAGAGCAATTAGCTTGTTTCTACTAAGACCACCACAAACACAACAGCCACCAGAAGTTGTCCTTTGATGACTCTATTATGGCCAATCACCGTTCGTTGCCATTGCACGTGGGATGCTTTGCTCGGAATCGGGTCAGAGCCTTGATCTGGCTTAAAGAAACCGGCTGATGTGTTGCTATTTTTGATAACACATTGGAAACGTGTCTGTGTATATACAATGATTATTTCCCATAAACCCACTGTTTGCCACCGGAAGCGGCTTATAGGCACGTGCTAAAAGATAATTGAAAGGGGTGAATTGACTCTCGTTATCTTGACTTGAGCTCACTCACATTTTTGGTCGAAGCGAAAATATTGCCTCTGTACATATAAATTTTACATCAAAAGAGTACAACAGAATTATTTCGAAAATTAATTACATCTTAAGAAATACAGTAGACAAGGGAGAAATCGCTCGATATAAATTTATCCACGACCTCTAAGGCTCTTATCTGTTGATATGAACTGATTCTTACCGAGGCAAGGAAGAAAATGCTTCATTTAGCCATTTATATTTTCCAAAGCTGCTGAAGATAAAAAGAACGGCAGTAAAACATCATTGAAATAAAATTTGTGCAAAATATGGCCCGGAAAATCTCGAGACAAAAAGAAAGAAATTGCTGATTATTGGCTTTTTCTCCTTTGTCTTAGTGTTTTCCCAAGCCCTTTCTATTGGAGACCTCAAAACCAGGGGCCCGTATTACTAACGATCGTACGTTTGATTTTTGCATAAGTACTTGTAACAACAGCCCTGATTGGCTCAGTCGGATTTCTTGTGCAATCCGATGTCTCGTTACACAGTTTACACAAAAACTTGATCGTAAGATGTTTAGTAATACGGGGCCCAGGTCTTGTTTGTTGTATCCAATCATCACTCGATTTCAAATCGGAATGGTCAAAAATTGATGTCGTTTTGGAAAGGGTAAGAAACAAGCTCTATGAATATTCTGTTGCACTGTCGACCCCTGGCGATTTTTGTTTCGGAATCCATTATGCTGTTAATTGTTGTTGATTATATTCATAACCCCGGAAACGAAGTTTTGATGTGGAATACTGGAATCAGCCTGTCGGTTCAGTGGTTTGTAAGTTTGTTTGTTTGTTGGTTGGTTGGTCTGACACCAAAACTTTGTCCGCACAACTACTCCTACACTTGCGGGCCGATTTAGTTCATACCGGGCACAAGTGTTTATTGTGACCTGTAGATGTGCAAGACGCAAATTTCACGACATTTTGGATCGATATTTTTTGAGTTATGGCCCCTGATTTGACGAAAAAATGCTTGTCCGGAAATTCCTCCTACAGTAACAGCAAGATTCGCTTAATACTTGGCACAGTTGTGCATTAGCAACTGTAGATATGCGAGACGCAAATTCACGAAATTTAAACCGATACTTTTTGAGTTATTGATTATTATTTAACCAAAAAATGCTTGTCAGGACAACTCCTCCTTCAGTTACTATCCGATTTGCTTCATACTTAGCACAGGTTAGCCTAAGCACCTGTAGATGTGCAAGACGCAAATTTCTTGAAAATCGGACCGATACTCTCTGAGTTATGACCCCTGATTTGACCAAATTTCAAGAAAATCGGATTGACGATTTCTGACTTAGGGCACCTGATTCGACAAAAACGCTTGTCCGAACAAAGATCGTGGCGGGGGTATTTTTATCACCTTTAGTGATAGATTTCTAGCTTCGTCTATGCTTATCCATTTCCCAAAAGGCAAAATTGTAGGGCTGTCCAATTTGAAAGATATTGCAGACGACAAAATGGATGTTGATAAAGGAAAGACTTATGTACAAAAAGTCACGAACATAATTGAGGCAAAAGCAGAAAATGCTGGTTATCAGCATGTTTTTCTTTTGTCTCAATATTTTCCCCAACCTTTTCTCGTATGGATGTCAAGACCAGGCCTTTTTTTGGGAAACGGTTAAATTGCATGACGGGATCTGGAAAAAAGGCCATTATCGCATATATGAGACGACGGTGTTTACGTAAGCCTACGTTTGTGCTTGCGTGCATGCTAATCAGGATCCATGCCGATCCACGTGAAAGGTTACGACGAAAACTATTGGAGAATAGCATGGATATTTATCAGACTGTGTGTATGCGCAGGTTGATCTTGATCCATGTTGGTCTAAAAACGCGTGAAGGTCGATTTTCCAGGATTTTTATTACATGTATACTGCGTTTTATTACTTTTAAGAGATGCCATATTTGTATCTTACGTTTACAAAGAACTAAGTGTATAATACGGGTGGTAAACGGAGAAACTAGCTCCAAAAAGAGCCAACGGTATTTTGTTGCCTGGTGACATCCGGCATCTACCGAGGTAGTTGCATAGAGAGAAAATCTGTAAACAAAGGTAGGTCACGAGCACATTTTTCTACAATTATTTCTTTTACAACGAGATTTTGAAAATCCGGCGATGCTGTAATATGAAGAAATGGTTGAAGTTTGTTGTGCACGAGAATATACGGTGTTAGGAAGCAGAGTTTGAATAAAATCGTTGAAAAACATTTCAAAATCGAAAGCAAAAACTGCTCTCGGCAGAATTTCACCACATTTCCATTAGTACAAAAATACCGTATATTCTCGTGCACAACAAATTCCGACCATTTCTTCATAATACAGCATCGCTGGATTTCTCAAAAACTCGCTTTAAAAGAAATAATTTTAGAAAATGTGTTCGTGACCTACACATTTTCGCCCTCTGCAACTACCTTTTTAGCTCACCTGAGCACAAAGTGCTCAAGGTGAGCTATTGTGGTCACTTTTTGTCCGTCGTCCGTCTGTCTGTCCGTCTGTCTGTCCGTCCGTTCACAATTTCGTGTTTACACTCTAGCATCTACAAATATAAGCCAATCTTGACCAAACTTGGTCAAAACATGTATGGCCATAAGATCTCGGATGAGTTCGATTATGGGTCAGATTGAACCAGAAAGTCAGGAGTTATCTGCCCTTGAATGCGAAAAATACCTAGTTTTGACATTGTTTACACTCTAGCATTTACAATTATTGATCAATCAAGACAAATCTTGGACATAAGATTGAAGACCATAAGATCTCGGATGAGTTTGATTTTCAGTCTGATCTGACCAGAAAGACGAGAGTTATGTGCCCTTGAATTCGACAAAATTGCCATTTTGGGCTGTTTTCGACCTTGTTTACACTCTAGAATCTACAATTATTCATCAATCAAGACAAAACTTGGACACAATGTTGGGGACCATGAGATCTCGGATGAGTTTGATTTTCAGTCTGATCTGATCAGAAAGATGAGAGTTATGTGCCCTTGAATTGGGCAAAATTGCCATTTTTGGCTGTTTTCAACCTTGTTTACACTCTAGAATCTACAATTATTAATAAATCAAGACAAAACTTGGACACAATGTTGGGGAGCATAAGACCTTGGATGAGTGTGATTTTCAGTGTTATCTGATCAGAAAGCTGAGAGTAATGGGCCCTTGAATTTGATAAAATTGCCGTTTTCTGCTTTTTTTGACATTGTTTACACTCTAGAATCCACAATTATTTATCAATTAAGGTAACACTTGAACACAATGTTTGAGACAATAAGATCTTGGAGTAGTTTGATTTTCAGTCCGATCTGATAAAAAAAGTCGAGAGTTATGTGCCCTTGAATTTGACAAATTTGCTGTTTTCGGCTGTTTTCGACCTTGTTTTACACTCTAGAATCTACAATTATTGACCAATCAAGACAAATCTTGGACATAATGTTGGGTATCATAAGATCTCTGATGAGTTTGATTTTCAGCCTGATCTGACTAGAAAGTCGAGAGTTATGTGCCCTTGAATTTGATAAAATAACCGTTTTCGGCTGTTTTCAACCCTGTTTATACTCTAGAATCTACAATTATTGATCAATCAAGACAAAACTTTGACACAATGTTGGGGATCATAAGATCTTGGATGAGTTTCATTTTCAGCCTGATCTGATCAAAAAGTCGAGAGCGTTATGTGCCCTTGAATTTGACAAAGTTGCTGTTTGCGGCTGTTTTCGACCTTGCTTATACTCCAGAATCCACAATTATTTATCAGACAAGACAAATCTTGGACACAATGTTGGGCACCATAAGATCTTGGATGAGTTCGATTTTCACGTTATTGACCATAAGTTCGTTTTCAGTCTTAAAGTCATAAATATAAATTTATTGAATTGAACAAAAGAGTTGCTCATATCATTTTGGTTCAGGTGAGCGATATAGGACCATCATGGTCCTCTTGTTTAGAGCTAGTTTCTCCGTTTACCACCCGTGTATAATGACTCTTTACAAGTTAGTGCTATGTGTATATTACGTTTTTACAGAATGTTTCATGTATGTTAAGTTTTACAGATATATTAAGTCTTCCTAAAACCCCTCTATCAAGCAAGAACCATGTTTTATGCTCCTATAGTCCGTTCACGATATTATGGCACATGTTTACAATAATTTCCCATGTAAACAACACAATATAAAAAAAACTAAAAATTGCTGTAATTTTGCATGGTTCGAATACTGCATGTGTTTCACACATAAACACATGCAAGATTCTAATCGGCGCATGCAAAATTGTATGGAAAATTAAAAACGTTTTTGGCTTGTTTGCACAGGTACAAATTGTAAACAAATGCCATAATATCGTGACTGAACTATAGTTTGAATTACTGATGATTATGGAGTATCGTAACGTTTTGGTCTTAACCCTTTTCCAAACAAGATCTGTTTTTTTTGACGTCCCTGGAGGAATATGCTTGGGAAAACATTGAAACAAGAGAAGAAACTGCTGATAACCAGCAGTTTCTCCTTTTGTCACAATATATCATATGTCATATTTTATACAAATTTTATCTTTAATAATGTCCATTTTGTTATTTGTGGCAGTTTTTGAAGTGGATAACCCAGCTATTTTGCCGTTTGGGAAAGGGTTAATCATGTCTTTTTCGTCGACGAGTATAACTTTTCGTCCGACTTATACAGGGTGTCCCAAAATATGTGTCCCCATTTTAAACATCTATAGAAGTGACAAATGTTGTCACTGAGTAAAATCAGTTACATAGGTATGAAGGGGACATGATAAAGTGGGATTTTTTTATTTATAGAACATCTATATTTACTTTGAAATTTTATTCCACATAACGTTTAAAAAAAAGTCATTTTTTCAACTTTTCACCAATTGACGTCGACGACGTCATCTTTTTTATTTGACAAAGTTTCTTTTTCCATGCTAAGATGATCAAATTGATCATACAAATACGAATAAAAAAGATGACGTCGTTGACGTCAATTAGCAAAAAAGTTAAAAAATGACATAATTTTTAAAACGTTATGTGGAATAAATTTCAAAGTAAATATAGGGGTTCTATATATCAAACAAAACTTTATCAAGTCCCCGTCATACCTATGTAATTGATTTTACTCAGTGACAACATCTGTCAATTTTATAGATGTTTAAAACAGGGACACATATTTTGGGACACCCTGTATTATATAGTTTTCGTCCGACGATGAAATATAACGTTTGATCCTTTCGGGCGGCACATTATCACGATGGATAATCACGTGATACAATATTTTTAGAAAATCTTCAATAATTTTGTAAATACTGGACCGATTTCAATTCACGCACTAGATGGGAGTGGCTGATTTTTGAAAAATCAACTGATAAAAAAGTTATTGAAGATAAACCAAAATTTTGGTTTATCTTCAATAACTTTTTTATCAGTTGATTTTTTTAAAAAATTAAACACGTCCAGTTTATTCCTGGCATTTTCCCACATTCTCTGGCTGCCTCAAATCGAATTCAAATTGGTCAAGTATTAAAAAAGATATTGAAGATTATCGGAAATTCTGAGTCACGTGATTATACACTGAGAGTATTATGATTAGTTAATGCAAATGAGTTTTCAATGCGTTCCTTTAATCAAAGGTCAAAAGTAATTATTTTTCGTCGGACTAAAATATTATTCAAGATTATGTTTTTTGTTTAGCATCTTTGTTTCTTTTTTTCGTTCACAATTTAAGTTTGTTTACTTTGTTCCTGTGTTTTCGTTGATTTATTAGTAAATTTTGTGAACCGTCACGCTAAAAGGGACCTTTTCACTTTTCACTTGTATGTAATCTTCTGAATCTAGAATGATTAACCTATCTTAGCATGTTTTTTTTCCAAATGCGTCTTCTGGTTGACCTCTACTAAGCATGATCAGCTTGTCAAAACTTGGATTTTTGTAGTTCGGACATGGTCCCTTTTAGCGTGACGGGTCACAATTTTAAGATTTCATCTTCATGCACATTTAATTTGTTTGGTAGCATGTATTTATTATCTCACCTGAGCACGAAATGCTCAATGTGAGCTGTTTTGGTTTCTCACAGTCCATCGTCCGTCCACATGTCCCTCCATTTGTCTGTCCGTCCACAATTTCCTTAAGCATCTTCTCCATTTGGTCAAGTTTGACAATTCTTGGCAAATTGTTGATATGCCAAAATTTGGGCCTGACAAGCTGGGGGCATATCGGACGTAGGAGAGTCATGAGAAAATCCCTTAATAATCAACTACATGTATTTGGGCAAATTTGAACCGAACATGACAGGAATGTTTCTTAAGAATAAGTGACTCTTTTTAATACAAATTTAGGAATTTTTGATACGTCAAAAAAGAAAATGAATAAATAAATAAAAATAGGCGTAAACCGGCAGGGACGGGGCTTATCTGACTTAGAGAAATCGTAAGATAAATCTTCAATAATCTTCTCCTCCTTTACTTTAGGGCCAATGTTGACATGAATGATCCTTGGGTAAACTTTTCAAAACTTGTTTGCAAATGTTTATCGATCAAAAGCTGTGGGTATGGCAGGGCGGGTTTTTTTCGGAAATTAAAATATTATTTAAAGGTCAATTTAAACCCAAATTGAACCAACCTTTGCAGGAATGTACCTTTGGTGAACATTCTAAACAATTGGTCATAAACTATTGACAAGGTAAAATATGTTTGCGTAGCGCCTTGAAAATTCAGATTACCGTGTCTCAAAATTAGACAAAAAATGTAATTTTTGCTCATATCGTTCAGGTGAGCGCTTTAGGACCATCATGGTCCTCTTATTTTGTTTGTTATAGAATATTGGTTTTACTTTCTTCTGTATTTCATTTAAGTATTTTAAAGTATTGCTGGTTTCATTTGACATGACACTGACCTTTTATGCAAATTAACATGTTCATATTTGGCAAATAGCCTAACATCCATGAAACAGACTTACGGATTATAATCCATCAATATCTACGAAACACTCTGTGCACCCCAAGTGTCATCCGTGGCACCGAAAATCTAAGAGTGATACCCTTGTTATTTTCCGCACGTCATCCGTGACAGAAGAAATTGACGAGTTATACCTTTTCAATGCAACGGATGACGCCCGAAGATTCTCGTCGATGTGTGTGATATCTAATAATGGGTTGTATTCCTTAAATCTTAGTTAACCTACTCGGGATATATTTAAAAAATATACAAAAAATATGGCTGATCTATTCTAATGCTCAAGCATGTAATCTTTGATAATGAAAGTTAATGTACCAGGTAAATTAAAATTCTTTTCCTGCAATGTTGTCTTAATCCATATCCAGTTGGGTTGTAAAATGAGTTTTTGATTGGTAAATTCATTTGAGCCTGGATCTGGAAAAACCTCCCTTATAGCATTTGAAACAGTTATGTTTCAAGATCAGCATATACCTAAAATCAGTCTGATCAGGAGAAATGCTGCTCTCTTACAGTTGCTACAAGTCACGAATAACCTATTTGAGGACAGCATGGACCTTGATCTGACTGTGCGTATGCACAGGCTGATATAGATCCAGGTTGTTCTCATATGCCATAAAGTATATTTTTCCAGATCCTGGCTCATTTCTTTCTTATATTAAATGGAATTATTGGCGGGTGATTTTTTGTGATTTGTTGGTTTTCTGTAGCATAATAATCATTCTTTAATAAATGTTTTGTTGATTATATATCGTTCTTTATCTCCTTTCCCAACCTGTCACAAATATCCTATACCACATTGAAACCAGTCGCTGACGACAAAAGTACATGTTTTACATCAGGATAGAAAGTATTGAAAGAAAATGAGAAGTGTGGCTCATCCGCATTAATTTTTAGTCTTCTTTTAATACTTTCGAAAGATTTTAATGACGAGATAGGGCCTACGATGAGATTAATATTTCTAATCAAAAGGGCATTAACCATACCATGCAATTTACATTAAGAGTACAGCTCAAAACGAAGTTAATTCCCTTGGCTACTAAACGATGGCACAATGTCACATGATAAATAATAAGAATTATCAATTTAATATTCGTAAAGAAAATAATGGATAGAAAATGCTTCTAACAGGCCGCGTCGGGCTTAAATATGTTGTTTTTTTATTTTGCAAGTGTGCCCTATTTTTGTTAAAAACAGACCCCTAGATGCCCCGGAACCCCCACAGCCCATGACCATATCACAAAGAAATTGACTATTCCAAATTCAAAGATGTTACATTTACAGATGTCAATTTCAAGTGATTGTAATTTTATATTCCTGGCCTGTCTGGGTAGAAAACATTGTGGAAAATGAAGAAATTCTTCATTCAACATAATATTTTCCAGAGCTGTCCTGTTTTGGGCACCAGATTGCCTCAAATGGAATCGACAATAAGCCTTGGGCTTTAACATTACAAAATTCATTTTGATCAATTAATCAATATTATGTAAAAGCCTAAAGAATTAGGTCATTAATCCTTTCAAAAAACAGACTCTTTCAGATTACAAAACGGATGCTGGCACCTGTACATGCGATTTGGGTACAAATTAGCACAGGATATATTGAGACAAAATTCTTCATTTGCCTTAACGTTATCCCTTATTCTTTTTACCGTGGAAGGAAAAGGCAGTTCTTGGTCGGAAGACCTCTTTTCCATATTTGTGACCCGTCACGCTAAAAGGGACCTTATAGGAAGTGTGAAAAGTACCGACCCTAGTCTGTCTGCACAGTCCGCGCAGCCAGACTAGGGCCGACACTTTTCACTTTTATGTAATTTTCTAAATTCGGAAAGTTTTCCATATCTTACTATATGTTCATTTTTCGCATACGAGGTCTGGTTGACCTGTGCTGGGTCTGACTAGTTTGTCAAAATTTGAATTTTTGGAGCTCGGATAAGGTCCCTTTTAGCGTGACGGGTCACATTTGATTTCGGATTATAAACAATGAAGCCTCTGTGTAAAGAGCAATTTGATTCGTTATTGCAGGTGCCACTCGTAATGTCGACATCGGATAAGTCGAATTTCTGCATAAGTGAATATCTGGCCCCGAAATTGATAAACATTTTTTTATGTAAAAATAGCAATTGAAATATAGTAGGCAAAGGAGAGAAATTGCTCGTATCGAACATTTTCTCTCCTTTTCCTACTAAGTTTCGATTACAAACATACGAGGCCTACTTAATTGCCAACAAAAGTGTTATAAATATCAAAACTGAACAAAAACCGGATTGGTCGAACTCCGGTTATCTCGTGACGTCGCCGACAACTTCGACACATCTGTTTACGACTATAATATCCATTATAATTTTCTCCTTTTCCGCCAAGGTTTTATCTGACATTTAAACCACCATAGAACTAGGTCAGTATATGCTTTAGCGTAATCTGATCAGGATCAATGTTGCTCTCTCAGGGTGTCCACGGTCAGGGAAAAAGTCAGGAAAAAATATTTTTTCAAGGTCAGGGAATTGTCAGGGAATTTTGGAATTGGTCAGGGAATTTTACAGTTTAAGCAAAAGTCAGGGAAAAGTCGGGGAATTTTAAAATAATTGTTGTATGAATGATAAAAAGATAAAGAAAATATTGGCAAAGGCAGTTTCTTCATGATTTGCTATAATGATAATACTGATAATTACAATAACATTAATAATAATGTGATAAGTAGTATTCATTATTCCAAATTGTTCTTCGAGAAGAAACTGAAGGGACTAGCAGTTACATTTTGTAAAGTTAGAGGTGGAAATGGTTGGCTGTAGGGGTGGAGGAGGCCAACATTTTAATAAATTAACGTGCAAAATACAGTAAACATAAGTCAGGGAAATTTGATTTTAGCCAGGGAAAAGTCAAGGAAAAGTCAGGGAATTTTGCTTTGCTCAAACTGTGGACACCCTGCTTCTCCATTTGTTTGCATCTGCGTGTATCGGAGGACAGCGTGGATCTTGATAAATAAACAGTCACGCAATTTCGGACAAACATTAGTATTTCGTAGCTGTTTTTATGAAATATCGTAACTACGGCTTGATTCAAGCCGTAGTTACAAGATTTTATAACAACGACGACAGGTTATTAAAACATAACAGTAAACACATTCTATTTTAGTACAAAATTCATTGCTATTCCGCTTTCACATTTCGGTCAGAGCACGTCCAAAATTGATCAGTCACACAGTGTATTTTAAACGTGATGTGGAGGAGAAATTGTATATGACCTGGCCTTTAGTCTTTAAAGCTGCATTTCATAGCCACATTTGTACTTTTTCTAGTACACGACACATGCATATCGTTGCTGTAATTGTAAAAGCTCGTAACTCCAGTTTTAACCAAGCTGGAGTTACGAGGTTTTTCAATAACACCGACGGTATACAAAATTCATATCCAAAGTAATGAATGGGATACGGAGTAGGATATATCTTAAGAGTGTTCATTTAAGGGCTAAGTTGTTTACTATTTGATAAAATATGAGGGTTATTGGAATGATTTAACCCTTCCAAAACGACGAAAAAGAAATATCATAATATGAAAACACATTGCAGACTGTTAATGAAATTAAGATATCATGTTTAATCACAGTAGGCTACAGAAAAAGGAGAATAAATGGTTTTCAGCTTCTCCTTTTATGTCTCGAAGGTTTTCGAAGCCTTTATTTTAAGGGGCGTCCAAAACTTTAGGTCTTGCTTAGAATAGGCCTACTCGTAATGTCGCCATTTTGAGATTCATAAAACATCGGCTTTTTTCGTGCATCGTCCTTACGTATCTGAACCTATTCGAGCGCGGTCGTAAACACCACCGAATGTTTTCGATCGCACCAAAATAATTCCGACGTTGTGCGAATCGCATTTTGGCCTTCTCTGACGACTTTCTCACTGGTTCGTGAACTCGGCCAAAGCGATGGACGTTTTTCACTACAACAAGGTACAGATACTTTACGTTTAAATGTGAGTTTAAAGGGCGACGGTAACAGATGGTCTAATTGCAAAAAATGAATTTTTTTTAAAAAATATGCAAAACTTTTGTGTTGACCACCTCGGGATGGTTAATAATATGCGATTCAGACAGAGAATGAGCCGAAATTACAAGACAGATAGCTGAATTTAGGGATAATCCAAACCTAAATTCAACCCCGTCTCAGATGGGGTTAGAATTATTTTTAAATTGTTGCGCATGCGCATACAGCGCGGACCTTGTTTCAAACGAGATTCATACTTGAATTTCAATATGACGTCATCATGTATGTTGTGACGTCATTTAAGAAAGTCGCATGTCCTACCGTTTTGACCTACTTTTGACATCGCTTCATGAATTTGGTATCAAATTGCGAAAAAATGAGTCGTTGCTTCAATAGTTTGTCGTAATCATTTAATCAGGTCATATAAAGCTTAAAAAGTGTACATTTCGTTTGTATTTGACAATTTTTTGGTCCAAATCTGGGAAATAGTAGCTTTAAAGATCTGATTGGATAGTTTTTCTAATAACAATGAATTTGTTCTAAAAATAGACCGGGTTTACCGATATATATTGACAAACCGTCCGTGTTGTTATAAAATCTCGTAACTACGGCTTTATCGAAGCCGTAGTTACGATATTTTATAACAACACCGACGGAATACAACGATCGCGAAAAAACGTCCCACGCTTTGGCCGAGTTCAACCCCAGTGTTTCTAACTTTGATGTGCCTCGTAATTCTCCACCGTGTTTATCATGGTCATCGTTATTGCAGTGCACATTAAAGTCTTCACATCGCTGCTTTCCAACCAAAACCTCGTAGGCCTAACTGCAGCTTAAAACATGCTGCAGTTACGAGGTTTTCGCTGAAAAGCGACGATATGGTAATGTGGTGACCAGTAGGATTAGGAGTTTTCAATCAAATTGTCTTGTTTGTCAATACTTATTGATTTCGTTTATAAGAGTCAGTTATCAATTTTATCAATATAACCACTTAGATGACGGCCATATCGTCTTAACACTTAGCCAAATGACTAAATACTTGGACTGTTTTAAGGTATTCCTCCCATCATTAGATTACCAAACACTTCGTGCAATTTCGCCTCCAACTTCGCCGTTTTTCGTTACAACGGAATTTGACGACGGATCGGATAACATCGTCAATTTTTATGCTCCCCGAAGGGAGAGCATATAGTCGCCGCTTTGTCTGTCCGTCCGTCCGGTCCGGTCCGTCATTCCGTCTTTCCGTCCGTCCGGAGCGATTTCTCCATAACCCTTGGGCCAAATCAAATGAAACTTACTATGTGAACTTCCTATGACATAATGCCGATTGTACATTTCCCGGTTTTTTATTTGAGGCCCCGTCATCGGAAAAGGGGACTTAAGGTAAAATAAAGTTTTTCTCTAATTTCTCCTAGTCTAATGGTCAGAATTTGATGAAATTTCCTATTTGAGTAGTAAATCAGATGCCCTTGACATAAACTTTGTGGAATTTGGGTATAAGAATTATATCATGCAAAAAGGGGGCTTAACATTTGTTAGCTTTATGTTAGCTCTGTATGACATAGGCCTACATTTATTGTGACAATGCCTTATTCGAAGCATTGTCCGTCTCTGACGGCTCTTGTTAATGAAAACTAATGCAGATGACATAATTATTTGATGTATCTATCAAACTGGAACGCTTCATTTTTTGTTGGTTTTGAAAAGGATTAATAGCTTATTTTGTAATGAACATATTTTCAACTATTAATGCAAGCTTCATTGATTTGACTGATCGCTTTTGAAACATTTTATCGTCAATTCATTTTTTCACACACCTATTACAATTAATGCATCATTTTGAGAAAGTAATTAAAACTTTTACATAAATTCATGACAAGAGCTGATACCCAATTTCAACGACTAGCGTATAGTCCACAATCTTTACTGGAACTAAATACAAGAAAGAGTACATGAAATGCATTGTCCATTTGTGACCCGTCACGCTAAAAGGGACCTTATCCGAACTCCAAAAATCCAAATTTTGACAAACTTGTCAGACCCAGCACAGGTCAACCAGATCCCGTATGCGAAAAATGAACATAATTGTGACTCGTCACGCTAAAAGGGACCTTATCCGAACTCCAAAAATCCAAATTTTGACAAACTTGTCAGACTCAGCACAGGTCAACCAGGTACAATAATCGAAAAATGAACCTAAAGTAAGATAGGGAAACCATTCCAGATATAAAAAAATACATACAAGTGAAAAGTGTCGGCCCTAGTCTGGCTGCGCGGACTGCGCAGACTGACTAGGGTCGATATTTTTCCCACACCCAATAAGGTCCCTTTTAGCGTGACGGGTCACATATAGTAAGATGGGAAAACATTCTGGATTTAGAAAATTACAAACAAGTGAAAAGTGTCGGCCCTAGTCTTGCTGCGCGGACTGCGCAGACTGACTAGGGTCGATATTTTTCAAACATCCGATAAGGTCCCTTTTAGTGTGATGGGTCACATTTATTAAAAGTGTTGCTATGATAGAATTGTTGCACTTAGGCCTATATTCATGGGTGGTAAACGGAGAAACTAGCTCTAAAAAGAATCAACGATATTTTGTTGCCTCGAGACATAATTTCGGACAAACATTCTTCTGGGATAGTTGTAGCGAGGACAAATCGGTAAACAAAGGTAGGTGTCGAACGCGTTTTCCTTAAATCGTTTCTTTTACAACATGTTTTGAAAGAAAATCCGGCGATGGTGATTACATGTAGCAATATGTTGTAAATTGAAAGACAAATGCGTTTATGCAATTACAATGGTGTTGAAAAACTGAAAGCAAAAGGAAAAGACGTCAAAACCGGGCTTTGTTTTTTGACGTTTTATAAACAAGCAGCTTGCATACACGGTCTTTATCTCTCGTAAAGAGATTTCATAGTTATAAAAAAATAAAACCGAATAGAAGTTGTAAAATAATTAAACTCCGCGTTTAACTCCATAAAATACAATACAGAGCTAAATTGAATTTCCAACGAGACGGGCACATTCTTAACCCATTCCGACACATTGACTCTTTTTGAATCCACAAAAAACACGCTTTGGAAAACAGTGAGGAAAAATGGTTGGGACAAGCAATATCTTCATTTTCCACAATGTTTCTACCCATAGGGAGCCAAAAATGTAAAGTATCTTTCACATGAAATTACTGTCTCCAACATCTTTAAATCCAGTCATAACTTTTGCCTTCTGGTAATGGGGTAAGACACGGTCACACATACATTCACTGCTTACATGTCCATAAACGATGAAACATAATTGTAGATGCGGAGTTGTGTGTGACCGGAACTTTACTTATCAAAATTTGTTATTCATGTCATTATTTCCACCGACGGTATTACAGTTTTCATTTGACATGGCACTCGCCTTTATGCAAGACATCCTTATATTTTGCAAATAGCCTTACATACATGAAAAAGGCTTTATTCAATTATAGTACACAGATATAAAAAGAAAGCAAGAAATATATTTTTAAACTGTTTTTACTGTTTTTATGAAAAATCTCCAGGGTGTAATTCATTATATTGAAAGCTTTTAAAGTTCTGCCATGTCAAATGAAAACAGTTATAGAAAGATGTATTTGTGTTCGTAAGGTCATTTTATTATGAAACGTTTACGCATTTTGCCATTTTACCAGTGTGTGACATCGACCTGTCAAACATTGTATTCGGTCCAGTCAAAACAGTAACTCATCGTGAAGCGTCGCACAAAAATCATCAAATAGGAAATTAACTCGGTCACATTACAATAATAAAGACTCTCCCCTATTGGCCAACGTTTACTACTTAACGATATACCTCTGTCACCATACGATTGATTCTCGTCTTTCCTCGGGATCAAAACGATATTTCGTTTTCCAACCCAAAGCGACTCACTTGGTTATGAAATCAATGCAGAAAAAATGGGAGAAAGGATAAAAGCTAGCATTCAGCATTTGTTTCTTAAATATCTTACGATTTTCCTAAACTACTGGTTACATACAATTCTGAAACCAATTCACGTCCATATCGCAACTGACCATTTTGGACGTGTTCCGGCCGTGATGAGGATGCGCGATTGTGTATGTGACCAGAGCCGCGTTCTTTAGAGCGAGATTTCTTCAGATATCTTGAGATTTCTTAAGATGTTTTAGGATAAAGCGCTCTTTTGAGCAAGATTTTTAAGTCGATCACTGGGAGCCGCCATTGCTCTTTACTTCTTTGGAACCCCTCGGTAAATTCTGTAGAATCTATATGGGATAGAATTGACCGAGTTGTTCCGAATACTCCATGATTCATAAATCGCGGAGTTTCGAATGCTCCATACTTCATACAAATGACGTCATGATGACGCCATTTGTATGAAGTATGGAACATTCGGAACACATCGCTTAAAATCTCGGCCTCAAAAACGCTGTATCAAAAACATCTTAAGAAATCTCAAAAAATCTCGCCCTACAGAGCGCACCTCTGATCTTATATTAAATGACATAGAATCAGTCACTGTAAAGGTAGTCCACCAATTTAATGAGATTCACGCGACATCGGAATTGCTCCATCTTCGCTAGCCAAGGTTGAACCCACCTACGTATGTATTCACCCTTGGCGGATTTAGTCCGATTTTCTTGAAATCGCGAAGCGCCGCCTAGCGGTTGTTCTGCCTGTTGTTGACGTCCATTATTGATGACGTCATTAACGCGCGTTGTCTTTCGCGTCATACGTCATGCGGATTAGGTAAAAGTTAGCTGCTTTTTGGTCGAATTGCCGAAAGTATAATAATTCGTCGATTAAAGATAGGGAATTCCTGTCTATTGCAGTGAAAGTCTTAGGAAAAATCGCCCATCTTCGCGTTTTTGAGTTGCAAATGCAATGACGTCGCGCTCAATGTTGGCGTACAATTGCGTAACCGACGTTATTTTGCAACGACGCTACAGTACATACAAAGAAAGAGCGGAAAGCTACTTTTCTCGTGGTTTCACTCCGATTTTAATTCTCTTTCGGTGTGTCACATGCTACATGTATATATTTTAAGCTTCAATCTATAGATATTGATGTCCTTGTACCAGATCTAGTCAGAGAAAAAGAGGTATTTAACTCATTTTCTCTTTAGATTTCAAAAATCTCCAAAAGACGTATTATTGTATTAAGAATATAAGAATGCATTAATTCAAAACAGTCATTATATGAACAAAATAAAATTGATGTATACTCTTAATATCAATCATGGAAATATAAATGAATAACGAAGAATAAATGTCTCATTCGCAAGAATCCGAAATTAAGATTCTTTTCAATATTTGCCTCTTTGTGTTCCGCATCCGCCATAATCTAAATTAGGTATCGAGTAAATATATACATTAAAAGCACATGTGAATCTGATCGTATTAATTTACAACTTGATATTTCATGAAATAATTCAAATTATCTTAATAAGCTCTCTCTCATATTCATGTAGTAGGCCTAACAGTTTTTTTATACGACGTCGTTGACGAACGTCGCAGATTATTCACGCTTTTTGTGCGTTCACACATTGGATTGTTATTTAGATTCTCTTATTATTTTGTATAAACAAGACATGACATTTTGTACATTTTATTATGTTTTAACCTTTCTATATATTACTACATTTGGGTTGGTATATGAACCGAAAATATCAAAAACAAACTCCACCAAACAATTTTCTCCACTTCCCTAACTGCCGGTTTTACTCCTTTTCCATGTCGTTACGTCGTACCATATCCCTAGCTATATCCTTGTTTTACAATATTGAGCCTTCTTGAAATTTTACTAAGCATCTTATATGATGACATTCTTTAGGTAAATAAAATATCAGAAGTTTTGCTTGAGCACGTTTTGAAAAATAATCGTTTTGTGAAGATTTACAAGTATAATTTCACGGCGTGCCACGGGGTTGCGTTCCTTAATCCTTTTAATGAGAGAAAAAATATCGTTTTCATGAATTGAGACTTATGATATTTTTTGTCAGAGAGTTAATAATATGATAAAATTGTATACGTGAAAAAATAAATGCAATCGAATGAAAGGTAATAAAGTAATGATGCACTTCTACGAACTCTTTGTTCAGCCCTCGTACGTGACGTTGACGTAACGTTTTCCGACAGTGTGACATTTTCGCTAGATTCACAAAAGAACGTTTTTCTTCTCGACAAACAATCAAATTTCGCAAAATTGCACATTTACTTATTGACATAAGTGTGTACTTTTATTTTGATGTCTTTATATATAATTAAATGTGCTAATACGATTTTTAACATCTCTTCATTTGTACACATTAAACTATTTAGTGTGTTTTTCGGCGCGTGTGACATTGTCGCTAGAATTAAAAAGTTTAATTTTTCACAGATTTTAAAACGTGAAACTCCACAAAAAATCATATCTTTCAAAACTACAAACAATGTACTTCGAACTCAACAATTAAAGTTTCTACCATAAAAGAAGTGTTTTTCTGTTTTGCTGTACTAATTAAATACATCCAAATAAAAAAAATCAGAATCTTACCTTTTTATCTAAACTAATTAATCACACATTATTTAAGTCATTTGAGTCTTTTTTCTGTAAAACGTGTTTTGACTTATAGAAGAGATGACTTCACTTCATTCTTTAAACGATTTGGTGAGAAAAGCGTTGTTTTTTGTCATTTTCGGACACATTTTTACTCACGATTGTGTTAATTTTGTTACATCTTACCTTATCATTTAATGACGTTCGTGAACGTTTCGCATTAGATTAAAACTATTTTGAATCTTTAAAAATAGTTTTCGTCGGTAGCATTCACAAGAAAAATCATTGCCGAATCCGAAGATATAAATATCGCAAAAAATTATTAATCCTATGCATTCTGGTGGTAGTTTGAAAAGGAGCGGTATGACGTTTTTTCGTTTGTACGTCAACGTCGAGCGCGACGTCAATGCTTTTTCCCACCCGTTGTCATGAATTGGTTACTCATAACAAATGTATGAGTCGACAATCTGATTGGTTCCAGCGAGAACTCGCTGGAACCAATGAAAACGCTTTCCAGGAGACCAAGAAAATCGGACTAATTACGCCAAGGGTGAATACAGAAACGACGTTACGTCGTAGATGTCACCCTTGGTTTGCGAAGATGGAATTGCTCATGCGATGTCGTTAAAACATTCGTTACGTCGTTCGGAAATCCTCGGATAATGTCGATCAAAGATCGAATCATCGACTCGGAAGTGTGTGTATGAAGAAATCTTGAAAAAAATTGGATTTCTTAGCCGGAAGTGGCTACGCTTCATAAAGTAGTTTTCGAGATCAACCAAAATGCACAACCATGGCAACTTGCGGGACTTGCAGGTTGTAATCATTCTAAAAAGAGAGGACACTGGAACTGCAAACAATGTATTTCAGTATCATTGTCGCGTCATTGTTGACATTAGTCACAAACGAACGTTTTGAATTGTTGTTCTATTCTATTCTATCCATAGTCTGAAAGTAGTTCTGCGAGATGCATCCAAGGTATGATTCGATAGAGTTGTCCTTGGTGATCCAATTGGCGTTACGTATCCGGGTCTATACGGACGATGTCGTAAACAATCGGCGGTGGATTGTTCCACCGCCGAATGTTTAGGACGTCGCCCGAAACAATTCCGAAGTCGAATGAATCTCATTATAGGTGGACGTCCTTAAGGTAAATGTTAATTTTGCATCAGTGAGTTTATATTTGAAAGGTCAGCGGGGCCAGTGAAACACGATATTCAATGAATACATCCTTCAAATTAATAAAGATGAGTTGTATTTCAAAGATTTTAATCCGATACAAAATATCGTATATCAAAAGACTGTCCCTTCACTTAAATGTTAAATATGTATTTACAAAATTAAATGTATCCATAGTAAGTTACAAAAGACGAGTACAAAATAATTTCGACATATTTAAACCTTTGAATTTATCAAGAAAAAGATAGATGCTTTTCTTACTTTATTAAAAAATGATGATACGTGATGAGCAACAATAATGGCCAAAAGTCAATTCATGTGAAACTGAAGAAAATCGGATGCGTCGAATTCCTGATATGTCGAGTTATTTCGACGGTACCTCCGACTTCGGCACAACGAGTGTCGACATTGTGTGTTAGTATGTTCGAACATTACGCATTCTTTAGGTTGACCCCATTATGTATTTGTTTGTCAGTCTATTCAATTATGATCAATACTTCGACATATCAGATGCCGAAATAGCTAAATCTTCGACATATCAGATGCCGAAATAGCTAAATCTGATCCTGCAAATTGTTACTTTTTCGGAATTGTTCGTTTTACGTCGTTAACATTTGTTGTAATGTATCTGACCTCTTCCGACGACGTCGGTAAACATTCAGCGGTGGAACGTTCCACCACCGAATGTTAACGACGTTACTCGAGTAATTCCGACTACTGTTGAATCTTATTAGGGGTAAACTACCTTAACCCTAGCTAGCCCGAGCAAAGAATAAGCGATGTAAGTCTAGCCTCTAGCAAATAAATTGTGCCATGTCGCATCTCAACTGACCCCATTTTGTATTACGTTTGTCAATCTATTCATTAAATTGTGATCAATACTTCGATATATCAGATGCCGAAATAGCTAAATCTGATCCTGCAAATTGTTACTTTTGTCGGAATTGTTCGTGTTGCGTCGTTAACATTTGTTGTAATGTATCTGACCTATTCGCGCAACGTCGTAAAACATTTGGCGGTTTACGACGTCGAACGAATAAATCCGACTACTAATGAATCTTATTAGGGGTAAACTACCTTAACCCTAGCTAACCCGAGCAAAGAGTAAACGATGTAAGGCTAGCCCCCTAACAAATAAATTGTATCGTGTCGCATTCTTTAGGCTGACCCCATTTTGTATTTATTTGTTGAGCTACTCATTCATAATAAAATATCGCCGGGATCTTAATTTTGTTTTTATTCAAACGGCAAATATTGGGGATATCGGATTTTGAAGGTAAGAAAATTAATTTTTGACTTTCAATTTATAATATATTGCTCACTGTTTCTTTTAACCCCTTCCTTAGCCCTTTCCAGATAATCACCTGCTTTAAACAACGTTATAATAATGCTTTTATAATGTTTTGAAAACATTGAATATAGGCCTACATGTATAGAAGAAAATGTTTATAACCAGCATTTTCCCTTCCCTTCGATATAACTTTTATGTTGCATTTATTTGGTGACTGTATCATCTTCGAATTTGGACCAGTCTAAAATATTTTGTAGTTTGGGAAGCGATTTTGCGTTTTCCCAAACAATGACGCTTTTTGCTGCACTTTATTGAAACGTTGCTGGAAATGAAAAGAATTGCTGTTGGTTCTATTTTGTACACCAATAACCAATTTTGTCGTTTGCTACTCCTTTCAAATTAGACCAATTTTTTTATGTCGTTTGGAAGGGGTTCACTTTTAATACTTTTTCGTGTAACTCTTGCAGTTACATCTTAACCCAAACGACACAAATTAATAATGTTCGAAATTGATAGGTGTTGTAGATAAAACGACAAAATAGATGTAAATTGGAATCTGAGGTTTCGTTTAAAATATTGCAAAGAAAATATTGAAAGAATAAAAGAAATTGCTGATCAACAGCAATTTATTACTGTCTCTTATTGTTTGATAGATGGATAAGATCAAAATAGCGATGAATTTTGTGCTAAAAAATAGAGTGGGTTTACCGTTAAAAACCGTCGGTGTTGTTACAAAATCTTGTAACTACGGCTTGAAACAAGTTGTAGTTACGATATTTTATAACACCACCCACAAAAAAGATATACTCTTTGTCCGAAATTACGTCACTGTTAAGTTGAAAAACCGTTATTGCTATAACTGCATTCTGTGCTTTTTCCTGGATATATAATTTAGTCTGATTATACCATATCTGAAATTCGTCGATTTTCAGCAAAACCTCGTATCCAGCTTGTCATAAGCTGCAGATATGAGATATTTGTTGTAAAGCAGCAAATTGCTTTATAAAATGGACTAGCAAGGGTTTACGGTTCTTTTAATTCCAAAGCTGATGCAGACGACAGAACGAACGTTGTAATAAAGAAAGCATACACACATGTGCAAAATAGCACTGAAAATATCAAGACAAATCATTAGTTACCAGCATTGTACGCAAATTATCTCAATGTTTTTTTCAAAGCCTAACGCTTCAAGGTGCGTGGATGTTTGGGAAAGGACACAGTTTAGTGAAAGAATATTATATGCAACTTATAGTTGTATAACTTATAGTTATAGTAAGTGAGCAATGGTATAGCTAAAGGCATTTCGTAATGCCACGGTTCACAAAATAAGTCACATTTTGTTGAGTTTTTATTTGTTTAAAACATTAATTTTATATTTATTGCTTCATGCTCTGAAAAATGCGATTAAAGATGAAAAGGTCCGCAAAGAAAATATTTCAACCTTAACCAATAAACTATTTAAACCTTTTTCAAAGCCTAGTTTTGACAATTTTGAGAAAAAATATTGAGAAAAAAATATAAGAAAATATAAATGACGAGCATTCTGTCATTTTCTCCCAATGATTATGATAACTATTTTTTCTTTGTGTATTTAAACGTTTCATCCTGTTCCATAGTAGGAAACATAGGATAAGACCAACATTTACATACCTACAGTCTGATCCTGATCTACAACACTTTGTTTAACCATGTCACCCAGAAAAAAACAATACCTGGTATTTACGTCACTAATAGAAAAGGACGTTGGAAAACATCTTTTCTATGCTATAATATTCACAAACTCTAGCATAGGTACCACCTATTTTGTCGTCGGCAGCTGCTTTCACATTTGACAACCTCGAAATGTTGCCGTTTAGAAAAGGGTTAAACAGAAAAACTCAACTGTCGTCGATATGCTAGCTTTGGCTATTCGGTTGAAAACATCATTGTTGGTTTAGGTAACCCGATTGTCAAGATATATTTTGATTAACCCTTTCCTAAACGTTCAAAATATGTGGACTGTTCCAAAGATGCTGCAGACGACAACACTGTGCATGCGCGGATCCAGAGGGGGGTCAGGGGGTCATGACCCCCACCCCCCTGGAATTGGCTGAAAATTGAATTTTGACTATATAACTTCTTAATAAAAGCCATCATTTGGGCTTTGACCCCCTCTGGAAAAGAATTCTGGATCCGCCCTTGCTGTGATTGATAAAGATGGGATTTGTCTACAATATAGTATAGAAAAAAAATAATACAAAAGTAGAAAATGCTGGTTAGCATCATCTTCTTCCTTTTTCTCCGTGCTTTCTACATGTCGCTGCTTTTCAACAAAACATCGTAACTGCAGCTTAAAACAAGCTGCAGTTACGAGGTTTCGTTGAAAAGTGATGATATACAATGTAACTAGCTACGACTCATGGACTGGTCGCTCGCTTGATAACATCATGTTATTTTTGGTTACCCGATTTCCGAGATATATTTTTATTAACCCTTTCCCAAATGTTCAAAATGGGGACAGTTCCAAAGATGCTGCATACGACAATTCGGTTGTTGATAAAAATAGGATGTGTGTACAAAATAGCACAGAAAAGTTTAATTAAGACAAAAGGAGAAAATGCCTGTTATGATCATTATCTTCTTTTTTCTCCTTGATTTCTTTATATAAGGTACGTCATAACTAGTAGCCTATTCTATTGGAAATGCTTCATACATTCGTCTTAACCATTTCACAACCAAGACCTGGTTTTGACGTCCTTAATTAAAGACTTGGAAAAACATAAAGACAAAGGAAGAAAATGCTGATAATCAGCATTTTCTCCTTTTGCCTCAATATTTTCTAAGCTATATTGTACACAAATACATTTTTCAAAATATACCGCCATATTTTTGTCGTTTGGAAAGGGTTCAACTAGCTATTACTGTCCGTTCTGCTGATAAAATCATGTTATTTTTGGCTAACCCGATTGTCAAGATATATTTTGATTAAGTCGTCTTTGACCCACGGCTATCTAGATACCGAATATCACTTGACAGTGAAAAACGAGACATTGGCAGAGAAAGATCCATAGACCATTTTACAAACGATTTGCGATTTTGGTGTCTCTTTGAATTAACATTTTAGACATTGAAACTCGAAAGGAAAAGTTAAATGGCTGGGTCCTTTCAGAAATAATGCATATCATTGACATTTTTTGGCGAGAAAGTATAGAAGTTGAAAAAATCATTTTTCCAAACGTATTTTCCAACTTTCAACATAGAAATTAGTACCGACTTCGAAAAGGGGATATAATAACACGTAATAGGGACTACCTCTATCGCGACAGAGAATCACGTGACACAATATTTTCGATATTTTCGATATTTTTCAATAATGATGTTAGTGTATGACCGATTTGGGGAAAAAATGAAACAGAGAAGACATGGCACGTTTTTCCCGCCGTGATAGAATAAGTACCACATGTCACATGTGTCAAATATTGATTTTCTTTTTGGGAGGGGGTTTATAATGTTACGGTCTTAAATGGATTTGAAATTACCCAAGTAAAAGTTAAGCTATCGTTTGGTAGGTCGTTGTCTTTGACCGAAGGCACTGTATCTACTGAATGTCAATTGACAGTGAAAAACGAGACATCGACAGAAAAAAAAAACACTGTTTGTTAATTCTTTGTTCGTAATGCGACAGCTGTCTTGCGTTTTCTATTGATTAATGAATGTCGTTGTTTCATTATTTATTTTGTTTTATTTTGCGATACTGTTTCAACCATCTTGTCAATTATTGCGTAACGATTTGTTAAACAATACCTGATGTACACACGTAGAATTTTTTAGGAAAACTTGAGACCTAAGAAAAAAATACATATAATCAACATTTTCTCCTTTTACCTCATTTCTCCAAAATTTTATGTAAATACACACTTGCCATCTGCTATTTCGTCTGCAACAGATTTCAAGATTGGACAGTTCAAAGTACAGTCGACACCCGTTATGTCGACATCGGATAAGTCGAATTTTTGCTTAAATCGAAGTAAAAGTCTAACCCCGTCCTCACGAATGGACATAAAAAAGTTTAAACAAAAAAATCGTACAACAAGTATGACCATTGAAATTTAGTAGGAAAAGGATAGAAATTGCTCGTCTCGAGCAATTTCTTTCCTTTTCCTACTATATTTCAATTATGAACTCTCTTGGTGAACTCTCTTGATGAGCAACATAAATTATCAAATGTCATTCAAATCGAAACTAAACATAAATCGGATGAGTCGAACTCCGGATATGTCGAATTATTTTGACGGACCCTTTGACGAGTGTCGACTGTACATTTTTTATGAAAAAGCGTATAGGCATATATCCAAGCTGTATTTACTACATATTCGAACGTAGCCAGCATATAAGCCTATATAATACTACCAGGATACCGATAAACTCTAAAGGAATTTTGAAAATTAGAGAAATAAGTAACTCGTCAAACGGAGCGAATCTGCAGTTGTACATCGCATCTAGATTTCAACAACCTTTTATTTTTCATTTACAGAGTCCATCGACGGTATCGTCCGATTTCTAACTTCGTAACTACGGGTTTATCCCTTTCCCAAACAAGACCTGGTTTTGACGTCCTATCAGACAAGGCTTGGGAAAACATTGAGGCAAAAGAAGAAACTGCTGATAACCAGCAGTTTCTCCTTTTGTCTCAATATTTTCTGTGCCATATTTTACACAAATCATATCTTTAATGATATCCATTTTGTCATTTGTGGTTGTTTTAGAAATGGATCACCCTAAAATTTCGTTGTTTTGGAAATTGTAATGTACAACTTGAGTAAGCTGTAGTTAATGCGCTTTATTGTGTCCGACGATAATAAGTTTTTCTTTCGTGTTTACCAAGAAAGGTCTTAGCAAAGCCCTTATTCACGAGCTAACAATTTTGAAATCGTTATACTTTAATTAAAAAAAACAACATTGTAACCCCAGCATACAACGAGGATATACTAGGATTATGAAGTAAATCGACGAAACCAGCTCCCAAAGTATATTACCCATTGCCCATACAAGGCTAAACTCGATTACCGTAAGCTCTAAGATCGAAAGTGCCTATGCACGTTTGTACAAACGAAGTAGATCTAAATGCACTAAGCACTTTGTACAATGTATTAGAGGGATGTCAAACTACTACTCTTTCATAGTGTACAAGGTCATCTAACGATTCAGTGATGAGGTCGCTCAGGTCAACTGGGATATTATTAACCCTTTCCCATACATGGCAATTATAGGCTGCTCTGGTTTGAAAGGACTTACAAACACATTACACGTAAGGTTACTACTTTATATAGATCATTCCATAAGCCTTTCCCCCGCAGCAGTTTTTTCAAAAGCCGATACAGAAGACAAAATGTGCGTCGATAAAATTTGCAAATTTTGTGTAAAATGTTGTCAAGAAAGAATTGAGGTTAATCGCCTTTTCCTCTTTTGTCCCAATCTTTTCTCAAGTCTTTTCTGTTTGAGACGTCAGGACCAGGTCTTGTTCGGGAAAGGGTTACTTTATATATGGTATCTTGAGAGTATTCAGTAATAAGAAGAAATTTTGGGTATCAGCATTTTGTGTTCTTTCACTGTATTCCAAATCTGAAAATTCATAATTTAATACATGTATTGATCAACATTTTCGATTGGTCAAAATAGACAGCAGTTTGCACACAGTCAACAAAATAAAATACCAGAAGAATTCAAAATCTTTGATTCTTAAGTCGAACAACCAAAATTCCGTACCTGCAGCTTATTTAAGCTGTGGTTACGATGTTTTTATTAAAAAGCTACAATATCCTTATCATATGCATTTCTTTCCTACACTGATTTTATTCGTCAGAACCGCACACTGTTTAGGAAAGTGTCGAGCTGTTAGCTGTCAGTATAGGGTTGTTAAAATCTTTGACATTAACAAGATAATGGGCTCTAACCATTGTAATGACCGTGCCCCACAGTCGGAGGTCTCGTATAGTTGAGGATAAATATTTCGTCGGTTTTCAACAAAAACCTCGTAACTGCAGCTTATTTAAAGCTGCAGTTACGAGGTTTTTGTTGAAAAGCAGCGATATTTAGGTTGGTTGGTGGATTGAAAGTAGCTCTATCTGCGGCGGGGAATCACGTGACATAACAATCGCAATAACTAATGTTCCATTAATTAGATTTATGTGGTAGATAATTTAAAGGGACATTTCATTCCAATTTCAATTTTTTAACGTATGTCTTGATGCCAAGATTGGTTATTCTAATGAGTATAAATACTATTGGTTTTTTGAAGTTGTTGCAAATAAGCGAGAAACACGCATTTAAAGTTGAGACATAATCGATAAATTGCATATAAATCCGAACTGTTGTCCACAACAATTTGTTCAATTTTAACACAAAAATATAAATTTCTCGTAAACGGCGCAATATTTTGGCTCGAAATTTTCAGAATTTTCATAAGCAAATATGCTATTTCAGATAAAAATAAAAGTAAAATTTATGACAAAAAATTCTGAAATGTCACTTTAAAAATCAGCTGATAAAAGGTTTCTTTGGTTGGCCGTCAATAAATTTTTATCTGCTAATTTTTAAACGATCATTCACTTTCAGCAATAGGCCTGTACGAGCACACAACGTACTGAAAATAATTTTTTTATCGACATTGTTGTATTAGCAAGATGTAGGGTTTGATATCCTTGGGGAATACAGGAAAAAAATATGTTGTCTCATTCTAGCTTGAAAATGCACCATACTTTGAAATACAAATATTTCCCTTTTCTTTGCATTTATTTTGTCCCATGTTTATGTACAACCATTCAATGCTGCTGTTTGAGAAAGGGTTAATGAAGATTGAAATCAGGCACCCGTCTCGGAGAAACAAATCGTCGGTGTTATTGCAAAACCTCGTATCTACAGCAGTTACGAGGTTTTTGTTGATAAACAGTAATTTGCAGGTTGGTTGATGGATTGAAAGTAGCTCTATCTGCGGCGGGGAATCACGTGACATAACAATCGTAGAGAATCGTCAATAACTAATTTAACTTGGCCAAATTTAAAAAAAAAGGGAATGAAGCAGGGAATGTGGGAACTTCCATTAATTAGATTCATGTGGTAGATATTTTAAAAATCAGCTGATAAAAGGTTACTTTGGTTGGTCGTCAATAACTTTTTATCTGCTGATTTTTAAATGACCATTCGCTTTCAGCAATAGGCCTGTACGAGCACACAACGTACTGAGAAATATCGACATTGTTGTATTAGCAATTCCCCGCCGTTGAAACGGTCGTGCAAGATGTAGGGTTTGATATCCTTGGAGAATACAGGAAAAAATATGTTGTGTCATTCTAGCTTCAAAATGCACCATATGCCTACTATGACAAACATAAAAGATAAATATATTTCCCCTTTCTTTGCATTTATTTTGTCACATGTTTTTGTACAGCCATTCGATGCTGCTGTTTGAGAAAGGGTTAACAAAGATTGAAATCAGGCACCCGTCTCGGAGAAACAAATCCGTATTGTTATTGCAAAACATCGTATCTACAGCTTAGTAAAAGCTGTAGATACTAGGTTTTGCAATAACACCGACGAAATTATTTTAGAGGGAAATTGCTTTGCAAAACCATTTTCTTTATCGCCATCCATTGTTCGGCGGGTAACACTAGACGTCGGTGCACCTTTCACATGTTTGTGAAGTGCTTGTGTCACGCTACTACAGAACAAAGGGTTGATTGATTGGATGATATTTTAAGCAACGTTAAACTTTCCACGGTGGGGATTGTGCATGATGGGATGGATAACGACTACCGACAATAGGGAACGATTTTATCAAGTAAACCGTGACATAATTTCGGACAAATAAATAGTATTTCGTTGGTGTTGTTATAAAATTTCGTAATTACGGCTTGAATCAAACCGTAGTTACGAGATGTTATAACAACACCGACGGTTTATCAAAACATAACGGTAAACTCAGTCTATTTTTTGTACAAAATTTGATGCCAACTCGCCTCGCTTCAGGTAAGACATTTTGCAATAACTCTGTTATTTCTGTATCAATTTTCAAGCGGTTTGCTGCATGTACCCCGCCTTATCGAGCTCTTTCATCGGATGTATGAAATATTAGATAACTCATGATACTTTTTCCAAAATATTGTCCCAACCGACCAGAAAGCGAAATGGTAACGACTACGGCCAAATTAACCACGCTTCAGGTAAGAATTTGTGCAATAACTTTCTTATTTCTGCGTCAATTTTCATGCGGTTTGTTGCATGTTCTCCGTCTTACTAAGCCCTTTCCTCAGATGTATTACTTATCGGGAAACTCCTTGTACTTTTCTCAAAAATCGATCCCAACCGATTAGAAAAAGGGCCTGATTTTTTGTCGTTTTTCTGGTCGGTTGGGATCAATTTTTGGACAAAGTACAAAGATTCTACAAACAAGTCATATATCCGAGGAAAGAGCTCACTAATGCGGGGTACATGCAACAAACCGCTTGAAAATTGGAGCAGAAATAAGAAAATTATTGCACAATTTCTTACCTGAAGCGAGGCAAAATTTGTCCGTATACTCCATATTCGTTATCCATCCCATCATGCACAATCCCCACCGTGTTTCAGTTTAATGTAGTCCACCCCAAATGAGATTATATACGACGTCGGAACTTTTCGTGCGACGTTGTTAACAATCGTTACGTATAGAAAAACCATTCGGCCAACGCCGTAAACATTCGGCGGTGGGATGTTCCACCGCTGAATGTTTACGGCGTCGCCCGAATAATTCCGACGTCGCGTGAATCTCATTATAGATGGCCTACCCTAACAGTTTTAATGTGGTTGTTGGTGCACCTTACAATGTTTATCTGATATTTTCCTATCAGAACAAACCTTACATCCAAGGCGAGTCAATAGCTGCGCTTCACAGGAAGTACGACAATACATCCATTGATGAAAAATGTTCTCGAAAATGGGATTCGAAGATCGTTCTCATACTCTAATCTGAGAACCGTGCTCAAATCCGCTTAAATTTCAATGGAATACTCTTCAATATTGGAGGGTATAGGCCTACCATTGAAGTTGAGCATGTACTCATGTGTATGCACTGAAGTTGTTTTTTTTCTGGGAAACCGGGACCTGGGCTTTGTACTGGTGTATTCGGTTTGCTTTACCTTTTCCCAAACGACAAAACTTTAGATTGTTCCAATTTCAAGGCAGCTGCAGACGATTATGTTCAAGATGAGATGTGTGTACAATTTAGCGCAGAAAGTACTGAAGTTGAAGTAAAAGGGAAAATGTGGATCAGCATTTTCTTCTTTTGCCTCAATTGTATACCAAACCCGTTTGATGTCGGACGTCAACCCAATTCTTTTTGGGAGAGGGTGTTATGTTTTTTTTCTATTCTGAATAGAATAAGACACATTGATGCCGATGATTTAAAAACTTCGTTTCAACACCTTCACAATTTAAACTAAAGGTAGAATACCCGTAATGTGGCCATTTTGAGATTCATAAAGATTCATACGTATCCGAACCTATTCGAGCGCGGTCGGAAACATTCGGCGGTGGAAAGTTTCACCGCCGAATATTTTCGACGTCGCGCGAATCTCATTAGGGGTATTCTACCTTAAACTTAACCATTTTATCGATATTAAATTTTTACAAGCGGAAATATGGAACGCTCCAGTTGTAACCAATTAACAAACGACAAAATAGACTGGTCGAAATTCAAAGATATTGCAGTCGACAATTTCAAATGAATGAAATTTTAAAAGGATGGTGGTCTTTTTTAGGTAAACATTGTGGTAAATGAAGAAATTGCTTGTCATAAGCAAATTTCTTCATTTTCCACAACGTTTCCCAGAGCCGTTTTCTTTGTGGGAGCCAAAAAGAGTAGGCTACATGTGTGGGTGCAGCAGAAGACAACATTGATGTTCGTGAATATCAAATTTGTTCAAAATATAACGCACAAACTTCTGAGACAACAATGAGAAACTGCTGGTTACCAGCATTTTGTATTTTGTGCCTTCATATTTTCTCGAGCCTTTCCAATGAGATTTGTCAAAACAAGGTTTTGTTTAGAATAGGGTTGAAATATCACAAAGGCTGGAGTGGTTTTGAGTGATATTTTATACTTTAAGGCGGTTTTTATGGCAAAATCAATAAACTCAATTTAATTATATCTTTGTTTTTTCCAATATTTATTAGTCCTTTGTGGCCAATAAAATGTTTCAATAAAGGAGTAACTTGTTACATGTTTTAATTAATGTAACCGTAGTTCCAAACTAATTTAAAGCATTATTCTGATTGCGTATACATCAACGGGCAATATAACATATGTTGTAAGCAAACTTGAAATGTGAAGTATTTGAAAAAAAAGCACACAAGCAAATTCAGTAAAGCTTACGGTACTTGTTCATTCCTTCATTGTTCTTGTCTGAAGTAGGTTTACAACGTTCTAAATTGTTACCGTTTGGGACATACATAGGTATATTTCAGATCTAGGGAAGTTTTTCAGACGATAAAACTGAAGGCGATATATATATATATATATATATGGGTTTGTGTACAGCTAAGCAAAGAAAATATTGATACAAAAGAAGAAAATGCTGATCATCGGCATTTTCTTCTTTTGTCTCAATGTTTTCTCAAACCTTTCCTATTGTGAACGTCAAAACCATGCCTTGTTATGAAAAAGCTTTGTCTCATGTGCTACTGTAAGTTCCCGCACTCTAGCTCGGGTTATATCCAGATAAATATTATATTATCTCGGATGCCCGTTATATAATGCGGATAAAACGGATGACAAATTGTCTTATTGTCTCGTATGGTAAATATATAATGAAGATAATTTGTGGGAATCTGTCTGGTCAAATTGCATTTATGTTTGAGACAGAATTGGTATAAAGGTCCCTTATCCCATTATCAGATTGTTCTTTCTGGTTGGAAAACATTGCGGGAAATGAAGAAATCGCTTGTAAAAAGCAATTTCTTCATTTACCACAATGATTTCCAGAGGCAGTATCTTGTGTGGCACGACACAATCTAAGCGACTGACTATATATCAAGCTGTCCTATGTTGTGCTTAGTTTCCGTACTCTAACTCGGATTATATCCAGACAAATTACAATATCTCGGATGCCCGTTATATAATGCGGATAAAACGGATGCCAAATTGTCTCATTGTCTTGTATGGTAAATATATAATGAAGATAATTTGTGGGAATATATCTGGTTTGATTGTATTTATGTTTGTGACATAGGCTAGAATAAAGGTACCTTATTTCTTTTACAGACGGTTAAACTTTAGATTGGTCCAAATTTAAAGATGTTGCGGACAACAATTTCAAGTAAATGAAATTCTTCATTTTTGTTCCTTCTTTTGAAACATTGTCACAAGCAATTTCTTCATTTACTACAGTGTTTTCCAAATTCAGTTTATGTGGTGCCGAAAAAGGCCAATATGTGGGAGTAGGTCATACCATTTGAGGTATAGTATATTGTTTCAAGAGCAATCTTTGCTTAGTTGGAGACCGACAGAGATCCAAACTACTCTTCAATCCATTACCAAACGACAGAATTTTGACCTGTCCAAATTCAATGATGTTGCAGACGACTATTTCAAGTGAATGAAATTTGGCATTTTTGTCATACTAGGAAGAATACATTGTTGAAAATGAGGAAATTGCTTGACACAAGCAATTTCTTCATTTTCCTTAATGTTTTCTAATGCCATTATCTTATAAGGAGTCAAAAAGAGTTATTGTGTTGGAATGGGTTAACGGTTGTTACAGTACACGAAGAAGTAAGAGAGAAATAGCGACAAAGAAAATCTTTGTAAAATATAGAAATATGTTAAAAGACGGAGAGAGATACTTAAACTGAGATTTTGCAGATCACAAAGACAACTGGATGTGAAAAAGAAAGAAAGAAAGGAATATAATTATATTAATGTAGTTGAGACAAATCTGAGACAGTAAATGCATAGGTCTAGAATGATGTAACGTTTTAACCTATTTTACTTAAACCATGAACTAATTATATTGAAAATGCGAAACAGCTGAATAAAAAAAAATGTTTACATCAACAATGTATAATGTTTAGTCAAATGACTCATTTGTCCTTCTTACTTGCTGAAAATGGGCTAGGAATCAAATAATTATTATTATCCAAATAAATCAATAAATGTTATATTTAGGTACGCAAAGCATGCATTAGAATACATTAGAATACTTGTCAATAACGACTGCAATAAACCATGTAAACATTCTCACAATTAATTCTGTATTCATTTGAGCTGCACTATTTGAACGGTTCCTGATTTATAGCTGTACATGTATGACCTTTGACCTTTCTAAACGGAAGCTGATTATGGCCAATCATTTGTATGATTCACGTTGACAAGGCATGTCAATAACGGATAATGATAGCTTTACATGGAATGGTCGGGATGTTTTAGAACATCGTTGCTTTTCATCGGGAATCTCTTAAAGTGGCATTTCACAATTATTTTAGATTTTTTACATAAATTTTACTTTTATTTTATCTGAAAGAGCACACTTTCTTATGAAAATTCGGAAAATTTCAAGCCAAAATATTGAACCGCTCACGAGAAATATATATTTTTGTGCAAACGTTAAACAAATTGTTGTGGACAACAGTTCAGATTTGTATAGAATTTGTCATTTCTGTCTCAACTTTAAATGCGTATTTTTTGCTTATAAATAACAAATTTAAAAAAAAAAAAACTGATAGTATTTGTACGCTTTAGAATACACAATCTTTGCATCAAGACATACTTTTAAAAATGAAATAAATGTGAAATGTCACTTTAAATGCAGTTTTTTAAAAAAACTGCAGTTGCGATATTTTGGAAGACGAGCAGCGATATCATCAGGCAAATTAGGAACAGGGAAGCAGAAAAGCGCCATGGCATTTGAGACTGCATAGCCTATTTCATGTTTAATCCTTTCCCAAACAAGACCTGGTTTTGACTTCCCTAATAGAAAGGGCTTGGGAAAACATTGAAACAAAAGAAGAAACTGCTGATAACCAGCAGTTTCTCCTTTTGTCTCAATATTTTCTATCCCATATTTTACACAAATTCTATCTTTAATAACATCCATTTTGTCATTGGTGGCAGTTTTTGAAATGGATCCCCCTAAAATTTTGTCGTTTGGGAAAGGGTTTGCCTTTGACTAAGTATGCAGTGTGATCAGAATCAATGCTGTTCTTTCAGCTTAGGTACTAAAGGTCATTGGGGATCTGTTAGAGATCGACGTCAATTTTGATCCGACTACATGTATTGCAGAATAATCTGGGTCATTTTTTGTATTTCTAAAATGTCATAAATGCCCATTTTCCTGACCAATGTCCAAATGTATATGTGTCGCCATGGACTAGTGGTAGGATGCAGCACTGGGATCAAAGAGTCTCGAATTCGAATCTAACTGTTGCCATGAATATTTAGTCAAACAAAATGATCAGCAAACGGTATTTCTGTTTAGCAAGAAATTTTATAAACGAACATGCTCTGAGCAATGCAGTTCTATAGAAGTACGAAATTGTGGTATCAAACATTATACCAATACCGTTGATTCAACCTATGTTTTTAATTTGTTTACTCTTTAGATGATTCAAATGATTGTTCATATTCTAGATTCGGAATTAGAGAAAGTAGATAAAGTTTGAGATATCCCATCTATAATGAGAATCAATCAATTTCGGAATTTTTCGAGCAATGTCGTTGACAATCGTTACGTATCCGAACCTAATCGGGCCACGTTGTAGGCATACGGCGGCGGAACGTTCCGCCGCGGAATGTGTACGACCTCGCCCGAAAAATTCCGACGTCATCATGAATATCATTAGGGGTGGACTATCTTAACTCGTATTACTATACATGGAGCACTACAAAATCTATTTCTGCACAGACTAACCCTACATATTTGCGGTGTTATTGCAAAACCTCGCAACTCCAGCTTTAACCAAGCTGGAGTTACGAGGTTTTGCAATAACACCGACGATAAGGATTTGATTCCAAATATAGATAGATGATTGGTTGCATGCTTGGAAGTGACAAGGGAGGTCAATGATGGATAATAATGGTTTTTACTGGCGATTGTTAGGGGCGATAGGGAAATATACGGAGGAGAGTCATGCAAGAATTGCCTGTTGGGGGTGTCATTTCTATAATAGGGGAACATATCGTCGATGTTATAGCAAAACCCCAGTTTAAATCAAGCTGGAGTTTCGAGGTTTTTGTTGAAAAACGACAATATGAGCAAAGCTTTATATTTTATCAGACCTTCATGGATTCAGATTAGATTGTACCTGAATGTTGTCAATGATGGAAAATAATGGCTTTACTGGTGATTGTTATGGGCGATAGGGCAATATACGGAAGTCATGCAAGAATTGCCTGTTGGGGGTGTCATTTCCATAATATGGAAACATCATAAGCAAAGCTTTAAAATTCATTATGCTTTCATGAATCAAGATTAGTGTGTACCCAAATGTCATCAATGAATGATAATGATATCACTGGTGATTGTTATTTGGCTTCTAACTCGAGTGGTCCTGGGTTCGATCCTCGGCCACGGCAAATATCCTTTCTGACAAAAACATGTCACCCACCAATGATTTGGTATTTTCAACCTGCTGTGTGGGTGAGCAGCTGGAGGCTCGGTTATGGTGTTATTATAGTGCTGGTATGAAAAACAACAAGAATTCATGGTTAGGTCTCCGGCCGGCGCGATATGACCATAGCAGTTGAAAAACGGCGAAAAACTCAATAAACTAAACCGTTTAAGCTTTTAGGGCAATAGGAATATTATATTGGGGATTAGCCATGAATGAGTATTCTGTCTATATATATGTCAAAATGTACTAAAGACGGAATACCATGTACTAGAGACGAAATTAGTTTGGCAGTATATTTTTTTTTTCGTTCTAAACATTTACCTAGGGGTCCTCGGCTTAGTGCAAGCATGTAGATATATGTACATGTATATCTAAGACATATAATATGAATAGATCAACCTGTAAGGTTAGATCGTTTCTGTTGTCCAGTGACATCATTTAGGTATTCAGTGTAATCTTGTGACCTATCCGCTCTGTTTATTTCCTTTTTCTTTTACTTTTCTGTGGTTTTCTGAACTGAGAGCAACATCAATTCAGTGGTAATTATTGGCTTGTAATAGACAGAATCTCCCTACTAATCTCGTTTCTACAACATCATGAATATTTATGTTGTCTGTTTATCCCGCGGATAAAAATGTGAATCAAATGCCAATTAGCAGAAGTCTCGATGTCATAACTAGTATAACATGTTATGCATCCATTTTTGTGCATATATGATTTAACGTGGTTTCAAAATAATGAATATTTCCACTTGTCCCTCGAAAGAGGCTCAAATGCCAAATCGATCGAAGTTTCGCCACTTGTTCATATGTTTAAGGTAGAGTTAAAGCTTTTATATACCAAATACTATCCAAAAAGTAACAGGAAAGATAGCGATTGTCAGCGTGAGGCGCTTGTATGCATGCAATAAGGGAAATTGGCGAGAGAGTGATAGAGGAATACATAGCCTATAAACACAGAAAAAGAGGGATAATGAAGAAAGAGAGTTCGGTTGAAGTGTAAAACGTTGATAAACGCGACGTATCAAAGTATATGTAAATAATGGGATTCTTTGCCCTATGAGCAATATTGAATAGAGATCTCGCGTGATAACATGCTCTCTTACCGGAACCGGAAATTGTTTTTGGAAGTTATAGATTTCGTGACTTTGATTGTGACATTAATTCTTCCGCTTATAATGGAAAATTGTTGTGGTGAAACCTTGTAAATTCTAGGATTACATATATACATAATCGTGTAGACAGACTTTATTCTTGTTTGGAGATAAATCCCTGGCCTTGTATGGAATATTTAAAGTTTGGATATATTCTTTATTCTGAGAAAATCTGTTTCGATTGTGTTCTAGAAAAGTGTCATTAGATTCCTATGAACTTTGCCAATACCAATTAAATAATACATCCATAAACTGATATACACACACCCAGGTATAGATAAATTACTGCAATTATACGTACAATAATTCCAGATACCATTTAAAATGACATAGGCTCGTCGTTATTGCTTCGAAACCAATAAACTATTTTAATTTGTACCGTTTATGAAGTGCACATGATAAAGGAACCGTTTAATTTTCTACGCAACCTTCAATTTGTAACCTAATTGCAAAAGTGTCAGCTCTTGCAAGGATATGCAAATTGTTGGATTTACGTATTCTCAGCTCAAACGTGTGCCTACAAACACGACAATGTTTATGAAAAATTTCAAATCCCCTTTTTGCACGATATGAAATAGTACGAGGGCATTCATTTTGTTACCGTAAATCCCTATTGTATGAAAGTGACAGAAGCGATTAGTTCACCACACAATCATAATGTAGACGTCTATATCACATCTGCTCCAATTTGTGGAACCATTTCTAGACCCTTTTTATTTTCTGACCCGTCCTTCGTTTCATCGTTTCTTTTTATTTTCATAAAGGGGCATAACATTCCATTTTTTTCATAAGTATGTCTTGATACCAAGATTGTTTTTTTAATGCTATCATATTTTTTTACAGTTTTTTGTTTATAAGCGAAAAAACGCCTTTAAAGTTGAGACAGAAATTTAAAAAAATCCATATGAATCTGAACTGCTTTCTCCATCATTTTGATTGATTTTAACACAACGCAATATTTTAGCTCGAAATTTTCAGTGTTTTCATAAAAGATGCGCTTTTTTCAGATAAGAATAAAAGTAAAATTTATAAAAAAAAAAATACCTGTGAAATGTCATTTCAACCAAATAAACCATTTTCCGTCAACAATTTGAATGACCAAATAAGCCTACTACTGGGTAAAGCGATTGATTCATGTTCTGTTCAGGAATTTAGCTACTGATTTACCACGTGACATCTGGTATTTTCTTCTCTGAGAACAATGCCTACAAAAAAAGCTTCGTGGATTTGGTGAGATTAAGTTAATTGACTATGGCAGATAAATGTGGGCATAAAAGCAGATAAGGATGCATGGTTAACCAGGACTGGCATTGTCTGATTAAAGAATAAGATACGTAAGGGGTCTGAGAATGTATATCCTTTCCCCTAAAACTTGGTTTTGACATGCCTGAAAGAATAGGCTTGGGAAAATATTTGACCAGCATTTACTCCTTTTGTCTTAATGGTTACTGTGTCATATTGTTCAAAAAAATATCTTCATCAATTAACATTTTGTTTGCAGCTGTTTTCCAACCGGACTATTCTAGTTAACGTTAAATACGGTTTGTTGGAGAGTTAAAAATCAAGATCCTACGTAAGGGGTCAGAATGGCAACGCTATGATAGAAAAACATTATTTCCCTTTTCTATCCTTAGAATTTTTCAAGTAAGCGCTTAAAAACCGTACATACGCAGGTCCTCTGGTACCTTTTGCGCAAGAATAATTATGTGAAATTCTCAAGTACATATGAGCGTTAACCAATATTTATAGAACCGGACCAAAATGGTTCGATACTTGGTTCGGTTAATATTTCCGATTAACCAAACAGTTATTCAACCATTCGATTATAATACTAACAAAATGTTTAAACATTCGGACACAGTGAGACAAAATCAGATTTGGTTTCATTGTAATATCAAATGCTATAAGAGTCACTTGTCTGTAGTTCTCCGCTTAATTCTGATTTTATCTCTAAGGAACCGAATCCTAAATATTGTCACAGACAATCTGGGAATAATATATCGTTTTTACTGTAGGCTATTACAGATAGTCTAACACTGGAATATATTGTCGATATAGGTTGGTCAATCGGTTAACCTGAGTCTTCTCTAGTGCAATTTCGCTTTTTGATATTCGGATGTCGCTATTTACAGAATAGCGACATCTAAATATCAAAGAGCGAATTTTCATCAGAGAAGACTCAGATTAGTCAATCGGTGTGATCAACATATTATTTCTCTTGTTAACCTTTGTAGAACATTGTGACACATGTATTAATGTTGGATGGTTAGGTACATGTAAAATGTCAGAAAATTACGAGACATAGTCTATATGGCTTCGATGGCACTGAATACTGATATTGTCATAGACAATCACGAAATAAAGTATTATTTAACTGCAGAATATGTCGTCGATAAAGGTTGGTCATACGATACATTCACAAAATGGAGAAATATTTGAGAAATGGTTTTAGTCGAAATAACAAATAAATGGTGGATTTTAGAGTAACTGTGCAGATGTACATTACAAATGTGCGTGTAAAAGATCGAGAAAATCACGACAAATATTATATAGTCGGTCTCCAAGGAACAGAATCTAGATATTGTCACTGACAATTACAGAATAATGTATCATTTTTACTACGAGATAAATACAGTCGGTCCAGAATCACTCCGGAATAATATCGTCAAGGACGAGGTTGATCAGTCGGTTGATCAAGCAGATTAGTTTAGGGAATCATTTTGGAACGGGTTTAGGCTTCAATAGCGCGATTGGTCAAATAGCAAAAAAACTCGAAATATTTTGGAAGGAAATGAAAAATTTTGTGCGTGTCGCCTTTGAATTAGGGTCAGTTCGGGTAAATACGGACAGGCGGGTAGTACGGACATCTCACTTTGAGCGTCTATATCAGGATTTTCTACCGTAGAGGCATAAAACGGACCGATTATGTTTAAATTTTAACCATTCTATAAAATCAATCGTTATTAATGATAATATTATTATTAAACAACGTAATTTTTTGTTCATTCGAAGCATCCCCTGCTTTCCTACATTTTCTGACGAGACTTGAAACTGTGGGAGCATTCAAAACATAAAAAATCATTACATGAATAAAGCTAGTTTTACTGACTTCTTTGATGCTGGTTATGTCTTAAACAATTCATTAATCATTCAGATTTGTCCCTATATAATTGTTTACCCTGAGAAAATGATGAATTTTGAAAAACAAGCCAAAATATGAACTGTCCGTATTTTACCACCTATTTTGCTAGGGTAGGAAAAATACGGACTCCATTTTTACAATGGCATTTCGTACGGGCGGAGCAGGTATTTTGTGAACGCGACGGTAGTTGTGGGTGAAGTAATATGACCCGGTCTTACGGGACTAGCAAGTGAGGAAAGCTGCTTAAGGGGGTTTACACGGTCTGCTTTAGCATATATGCTTTAGCAGATGTGCTAAAACATACCGTGTAAACCCCAGATAATGGGCTTTCTGCTAGCATATCTGCTAAAGCAGACATTTTAGAGCATGCTCTATTCTAGTGAAAAAGCAGACGGAAATTGACCAATCAGCTCTCTGATTCCAGAGATATGACCGGTAAAATAAACAAACACTGGTCAGCCCCTCATTAATCATGATAGACCCACAGAATCTCTACAGGTAACTATTAACCCATTACCAAACGACAAAATTTTAGACTTGTCCAAATTCAAAGATGTGGCAGACGACGATTTAAATTTAATGAAGTTTTACATTTTTTGTTCTTGTTGTATGGAAAATACTGTCGGAAATGAAGAAATTGCTTGCCACAAGCAATTTCTTCATTTTCCACAATGTTTTCCAAAGCCATCATCTTGTATTGAGTCAAAAGGAGTCACTGTGTGGTAATGGATTAAAATGGTTTGGTTTATTGGGGTTAACGACGTTTTCAACAGCTAAGGTCATATCGCGGCGGCTGGAGAACCTGACCATGGATTCCTGTCGTTTCTCATACCAGTACTACCACAACACCCTTACCGGCTGCTCCCCCACATAGGTTCACGATATCAAACCCTTGATGGGTGACATTTTTGTCAGTTAACTTAGGGTATTGCCGCCGCCGAGTATCGAACTTGGGACCTCTCGAATAAGAGGCAGACGCGCTACCACTTGCGCCATGGCCGCGGGCGGGTTAAAATGATGATCTTTTATTATTACCTTTTATTACCTAAACATTATTTCTTTTTTTTTTAATTTAGTACAATAATTTTAGTTCTTGTTTTTAAGTAATAAATTTTGATACTTTACCATGAAACTAATTATTAATCTTTATCATGATATCATGCTGATCTTTACGTTAAATATTATCTTTTGTTGAATATAAACGACAAGGTTTAGATCAGACTTCAAAAATATGGTCTTTATACAAACATGTTTTATCAAAAAGATGTCAATAATTTCAATTTTTCATCTTATATTTATTGTTAATTATGATAATAAATGATCTGCAAAAAGACTTATGTTAGTCATTCTGATCTTGACTATAGTAAAGCATGACTCTTGTCATCAGTCCCTGGACTAGGCTCCATTTGACCGAAACCGACTGATATGTGGGACTGATAACACAGAGCACCGTGAAGGTGCTAGTTGGGGAGCCTAGTCTCCTATCTGTCCTAGTCGAATCCAGATTTTAACTTCTATCTTTGAAATCTTTGTAATGGTGAATCTCAAAATTATGCAAACTATTGTTTTGTATTAATCATTTCGCAAACAAAACCTGATTTTGACGTCTCCTGTAGAAATGGCTAGGCAAAACATTGAGACAAGAGAGGAAAATGTTGAAAATCTGCAATAACATTTGTCATGCTAAACCATTGAACTTTAACAGACACTTATGTATAAGATCAGAGTACGTAATGGAAGACTGGTTTCGATTCACTGTCTCTTCTCTCAGCAATGTTTTACGATAGCAAAAAGGATAAAGGCACACAAATTTAAGGTATAATATTTCACTATCCTCCATTCTACAACTGACCAGTGAACTGTTTGACCTAGGTCAGCAACTTCCACCAAAAGCAGATGTGCTAAAACATACCGTGTGAACGCAAAAAACATGTGTGCTAAAAACATACATGCTAAAGCAGATATGCTAAAGCAGACCGTGTAAATAAAATGAATCGCCGACGTGTCAAAAACGTCCGTATTTACCCGAAAAATCATGTTTCTAACAACAATCATGTGTCCGTATTATCCGTATCTGTTTTATATAGTTTTATATAGTGTCCGTATTTTCTCACCCTATGTCCGCACTTTCCCTACCTCGTCCGTATTTACCCGATTTTACATCATGCTCATTTTTGCCGTTTTTTATGAGTTTCTGTCAATATATCGTCTTTCCGCGATCACCAGCGTCAAGACAAGATATTGGTCGACCCAAAAAACTGGTACCCGGTCTTGTGGGACCAGCAGGTAAAGCACACGGCCTAGTGATTCATCGAAGTGTAAATAGCGTCCGTATTTACCCGCATTGAGTAAACAGAAGGCGATTCAGGCAATTTACGAACCAAAAATACAACAAATCAGTTGAAAATTCGTTGTACACATGTAACAACTAAAACCTTATTTTCACCATTAAAGCTCATTGAAATTATCTTGTATTTATCAAAAGGACATTTGCTGGATATTTTAAAGATCACATCTTCATTGAGAAAATCTAAACATGCATTGTTTTACAAAGAAAGGAATATGGTAGCTTTGAAGTCAAAAGAATGGCAAGTACTTGTAAATGGTAACTCCTTGTGTATTGTGTACATGAAAATTGACTATGAGAGAATCGCGACAAATGTAATAAATGGTTTTGGTCTCCTAGGAAATGTCTCCTACATATTGTCAGTGACAATCTAGGAATGGTATATCATTTTTATTGCAAGCTAAATAAATAAGTACCGAGATAGCACCCATGTGATTATATGGTCAATTTATAAAATAAATACTGTACTGATATTTTGAGCTTGGAGTTTGATAGAAGGTTCCTTTGGTATTTGCTTTTCGTCGAAACTCGTAACTTCAGCTGATGTTTTGGTTTAAAAGCTAACAGGGACAATCACAGAATGATATATCATTTTATACCTCACGATAAACGACCTGGCAGAGCAGCCCATGCTAATCGAATGGAATGCTCTGCCAGGTCAATTCTCGTCCGCTATACTGCAGGCTAAATAAATAAGTACCGAGATAAAACCCATGTGATAGTTTGGTCAAGTAGTAAAATAAATACTATAACGATGTTTTGAGCTTGGAGCTGGATAGAAGGTTGCTGTACAGAGTGTCCCAATAAAAACGGAACCCATTTTTGAAAGTGAATTGCTCAAGTATAAAGCGATATATCTCCACCAAATTTGGATATGCAATAGAAACGACAGTTTTCTATCAGTATTTGAAATTTGGTTGAAAAATGTTTATTAGTTTCGAAAATATTGGCATTCAAATGAATGCACCCGGAAACCCATTTTAACACGATATCGATATTTCCGTTCGCAGCGCGCGCCTACATAGTACACTTGACTCTTCGCATTAATACAATACATAAGTGATATTGAAACATTTTACTTACAATAGCGCAAATTCGTTTCATCTTTACCGCTAACAAATAAACTGCTAAAGTAGAGCTGCGATGTAACCCAAACAAAAAATGAATACAAACAAAATATCAAAGTGTATCAAAGATTCATAATACATGTAATCATATGCAGTTATTTTATTACTCTACAACATGCTGGTAAGCCTCAAATGCCAAAAACTTTAACCCTTTCCCAAACAAGACCTGGTTTTGACATCCATGAGAGAATTAGCTTAAGAAAGTATTTAGACAAAAGAAGAAAATAATGGTCACTAACATTTTCTTCTTTTGCCTCTATATTTTTTGTGCAGTATTTTACGCAAATTCTGTTATTATCAGCGTCAATTTTGTCATCAGCAACAGCTTTCAATCCAGTCCACTCTAACTTTTTGTGGTCTGGGAAAGGGTTAAAAATATTTCAAAGAACCACCTTACGGACTCAATTTGCACATGCGGCAATTTTATATTAATATTTTTTTAGAAAATTAGTACGTACTTGTACAACGGTAAAGAACTCAACAGTTGACCGTCATTGCGCTTTTACGAACAAACAAGACGCAAAAATCGATTTCGTGTTAAAACGGTTTTTAGTGTCTTTATTAAATTTCATATAACTTTTGAACCAATACATATTTTGAAGTGAAATTTAGAACACATATGCAAAAAATAATGTATCTTTAGTACTGCAAATTCAAAAATTAGATTCTATGCTTTCGCTTTAAAATATTTGACTTTGAAATAGGGTTCCGTTTTTTTTGGGACACTCTGTAGTACATGTATTTGCAAGCGAAAGTATTGCTGCTTTTCAACAAAAACTCGTAAAGTTCTACAGCTTGGTTAAAGCTGTCGTTACGAGGTTTTGGTCGGAAAGCGACGATATACCAATCGTTTTTTTGCCTTACATTGCAGTCTTTGACATGAATTGAATCAGACCAAAGGCAAAGGCCTATTTACCTACATTTTGAAAATAAAAATGATATAACAAACGACGAATTCTTATAGCGTGATAATAACTACGCTACATTTCTTGCAGACCTATATTTACTCAGAATTACTGGGAAAATAAAGTGTTTATTTGTCATACATGTACATTATATGTCAAAAACAGGCTGACATCCTTTAATTATCCGCTATATTTAGTTCTTTGTGACATATTCCTGTTTTCGTTTCAATAGAACCAATACCAGAACGCGATGTTGCAGAGGAATATAATGAGTAATAAATCATAGAACCCCTTTTAACCCTTTCCCAAACGACAACATTTTAGGGTGATCCACTTCAAAAACTGCCACAAATGACAAAATGGATGATATTAAAGATAGGATTTGTGTAAAATATGGCACAGATAATATTTAGGCAAAAGGAGAAACTGCTGGTAATCAGCAGTTTCTTCTTTTGTTTCAATGTTTTCCCAAACCATCTCTTTTAGGGATGTTAAAACCAGGTCTTGTTTGGGCAAGGGTTAAAACGACAAAATGGAATTTTCATTTTGAAAGTGATCCTATGAACCGAGAGTCCTAATTTTAGGTATTCCAAGCATCATTAGATTCCAAACATTTCGTGCAATTTCGGTGTCATCCATGACAACGGAGATTGGCGAGGTTATCCGGATCTATATAATCCGATACCCTAGTCATTTTCCACTGTCTCGGAATTCGGCGAAGTTGCAGGCGAAATTGCACGAAGTGTTTCATATCCAATGATGAGTGGAATACATTCTTTGACCCCCACCTGACCTCTGTACACATGCAATTAACCCATTACCAAACGACAAAATTTTGGTGTAGTCCAATTTGAAAGAAGTTGCAGACGACATTTCAATGTGAAGAAATTGAATTTTTTTATAGCTTTTTGGGTAGAAAACATTGTGGGAAATGTAGAAATTGCTTGTCACAAGCAATTTCTTCATTTTCCACAATGTTTTCCAAAGCCATTATATTGTGGGGAGTCAAAAGGAGTCACTGTTTGGTAATGGGTTAACAAACAGCCGCTCAAATTAACTAATTTCATTGCAACAAACTTATCGGGTGAAAGATAAATAAATTAACCAGAAATCGAAACAGTTGTCGGAAACTTCTGTTTTCAAACACAGATGAAAAAGAAATCTACATAAAAACGCCAAAAGCCGTAATTCACAATTAAATTGTCTAAAAATCCCAGAGAATGTTCTTGGGATATTTTATCGCAAAGAGTTTTTTCGATGTCTAATCGATATGCCAGTCTTTTGATCCGGTTAATCACGGTGGAAATAAAACGTTTTCTGGATCTATCCTTTTTTTCTGGTGAGCGATCAGTTTTAATTTGTCTCATTTCGGGAAATTATGTGAACAATACAAGTATCAAGTTGAGGTTTTAATGGACGTGTAACATGAGAAAACACTTACGAAAAGGAGCATTTTGCTCCTAACGAGTGTTTTCTTGTTTGCATTTTATTGGTAAAAGTTAATCATTTTGGCGTTTCATAAACTGCTAAAGATTCATAGTTTGCCTTGTGAGGTGAAAGGCTGAGATTATTGATGATCAAAATGTTCTTTTTCGTACGGTGTTTTCTCATTATTCTGCGTAAGGTAGTTGCATTTTATTGGTAAAAGTTAATGATCTTTAGCGTCCCGTTAAGTAAGCTTCAACTGCTAACGATTCGGTTTTGCCTAGTAAGGGAAAAGGCTGAGATTCTAGTCGAGCAAAATGCGTTTATTGTGTCTATCCATTTTCTGATGTGCGATCGGTTTGGATTCATTCAATAAAAGTAAATCCTTTAACGAATACACTAGTCAGGTTGAGATTTTAACCCTTTCCCAAACGACACAATTTTAGGGTGATCCACGTCAAAAACTGTCACATATGACAAAAATAATGTTACTAAAGAAAGGAATTGTGTAAAATATGGCACAGAAAAACAAGCCTTTTCTATTAGGGACGTCAAAACCAGGTCTTATTCGGGAAAGGGTTTTGTGACATGATGCAGGAAAAAATACTAGATACGAAATGGAGCATTTGCTCGTGACGAGCAAATGCTCCTATCGTACAGTGTTTTCTCCAGATTATGTGTAAAGAAGGAGCGTTTTATTGGTAAAAGTTAATGATTTTTAGCGTCTCGTTAAGTAAGCGTTAATTAAACTCCTAACGATTTTTATTTCGCCTAGTCAGGGAAAATACACGGAGATTTACGTCTATGGGTTATAAGGTAGAATGTGGATACTGGTACTCGTAGGTAGTGGGTTACTGCCTTACTGGTGTGCCTTGCCATGTCTTTCTTTCTCGGATTTTAAATATAATTCAGCAGCGTGATCGTGTTTTGTGTCATTTGTTTGTTTTGTTCACTCTTTAATATTTCTGTAAACGAGATGTGATGTCTTATGAAAAGTCAAGGAATTGTTACTAACTTAGCAAATTTATTCTGAATAAAACTTTGAATTTCGTCGAAAGGAATTCCTTTAAAAATGTGTTAATACAATTTGAGAATATTGCACATAATTCTTATTAGTGCGTAAAACATGCATTAGATATACGGCAAAGGCGCAGAAATGTGTCATAAACAGAGGCGTTTAGGTTGAAAAAAAACTCTAATTAAAAGGTAAGTCCTTTGCTCTGTTAGTCAACATGAATCGGCGCGACGTTGCAGTGAATGTGACGTTATGACGTCGACGTCAAAAGTTGGGTCGCTTTACCGACAGTGTGTTCCGTAAATTGCATATAACTCAGGAGTTTGTTTTAATACTAAATCAATATTCATACCGTGTATGTAAAACTATTTTAATGTATGCTTTGAAAAAATAATTACTATATAACGTGTTGTTGAAAAGTTATGAAGACCGTGACGGAACTTATTGAACACCCCTCGTAAAAAGACAGAACAAATGCCGCTGCTAAACTCATTTATTCATATACAAGTGCATGACCTTCGATCTCGCATTCATCGACAGTCCCTTTGGTATGACGCGAGTCAATATGTGTCAAGTTGATTGTTTACAGTGTTATTTTCATTGCAGTGATAGAGCACCCTAGCTACTCCACACGATGTCTATAAAGTTACTAACATCATTCACAACTCCGATAGTATTGGTTAGTGAGTCGAGCTAGATACAGTGTGACTTATTTGATAAATAGTCGAGCAGTGATAGCAAAGTACATGGTAGAAATAGTTTTGGAAAACATTGAGAGAAAAGAAGAAATTGCTGATAATCAGCAATTTCTCCTTTTCTCTCAATATTTGCTTAGCAATTAAGTACACATTTTGACATTATGCATTTGGTTTTTCCGCAAATCATTGTTTTCATTTCTTTTCATTGCAGTTATAGAGCATCCTAACTACTCGACACGATGACTTCTATAAAGCTACAAACATCATTCAAACTCCGATAGTATTGGTTAGTGAGCCGTCGAGAACAGTGGGACATTTCCAGCAAAAACAAACAATGTCGGGGGTCTCGGGTGTGGGCGTCTTTTGGGCGTTCACGTCTTTTCTGGGCTCAGTGGCAGCGAGCATCGGCTTCTACATGCCATATTGGATATCTGGTGAGATGATCTTCTACGCGCAAGGACTCTCTAAGGATCGAATCCCGGTACATTTTGGTGTATTTCGACGTTGTAATTACCCGAGTGTAAATAGTGACGGAAAGTTAACGTATGTGATGCAATGTGGACGTTATACGACGTTTACGGACATACCAAGTATATCGTGGCAAATAGCGACGTTAACGATAGGTGTGGGGTGTGGACTTAGTATGTTAGTGGGGATTCTTGCCATGTTTGGACTATGTGTTAGGGGTGTTATTATACCAACAGTAGCAAGAACTGCAGGGATTATACAAATGTGCTCAGGTAATGTATTTTTCATTTCTCATTTTTCATTTTAGCATTAATTTTATTATTTAACACATATTTTGCATCGCTAAAACCCTTTCTGAAGCAATGAACTATTAGGGCAGAGGTACAGAATAGATGGAATAATGGATTTTTAAAATGCTAAATATTCTTAAAATGTTCCGAGACCCTATGTTGCAGGCACTCATTAGAATATTGAGACGATTTAATTGTTTTGAGTACACACGACAGAGGGTTTGGATTTCAAATGACAAATTTAAAATGTCTTTACCCCCTCTTATTTTCCCTTTGATTTAAGGCTATAAGAAAAGCAGTCATTGAAAATATTGCCAATTCTATTTTGAAGCCTTTTTCTATCAGGGGTGTCAAAACCCAGTCTTGTTTGAGGAAAGGTTCTTTCTTCGAGATCCAATATTATACGTATGTATAGAAGGGGTAAGTATACAAAAAACAGACACTGCTTCCCTTGGTGATTCAATTTTTCAACAGAAACCATGTGTCCTATCAGCAAAAACCAATCTACAGTTAGCTTTCTGATTAATTCAGATTGTTTACCCTTTGCCAAACAAGACCTGGTTTTAACGACCCTGTGGAATGTAAGCTTAAAACCAGCATTTTCTGTCCCACACATACCATAGGGATCTGTTAGTTGACTCCCAGCACCTAATGAACCTTTATTTAGTACTAAATAAAGGTTCATTATGTGCTTGGAGTCAACTTACAGACCCCTATGATCCATACTTCGTGGACTCTTTGCTAACAATGGACATACTTTTTGGTATCCCTTGTCGATTTCCGTTGTCATGGATGGAGCCTCAAAATTCACTAAGTGTTTGGTATCTAATGATGAATGGATTAGTTTTATACTAGTCCTGATTGAATAGACTCGATACTTCCTTCACTTTTTAAAGCTTCTCTCTTACTAGTTGCAGAATATAAAAGCTGTAAAGATATGTACGTGAAAGCATTAACCCAAGCGATGGCTTATCAGTTTCTCGCTTATCAGTTTTATATGAAAGTCAGGAATGCAATGAAAAGTTCTCTAGGAAAAACTGCACCGGAATCGTACTGAACTCTTTTGGGTGTCCCAGGTGAAATAGTTGATGCTATGCCCTTCTGTCCTTTCCTTACTTCGAGAGATTGTGATACAATTTTTATTCCATTACTACACAGTAACGCTTTTTGACTCCCTCACAATAAACAAGGGTTGGGATAACATTGTGGAAAATGAAGAAAATGCTTGTAACAAGCAATTTCTTCATTTTCCACCATGTTGTCTATCCAGAAATAGCAAGAAATCAAAAAACGATTCACTTGAAATTATCATTTCAACACCTTTGAAATTAGACAATTCTAAATTTTGCCGTTTGGCAATAGGTTTATACAACCTTACGCATTTCCCAAACGACCAAACTGCAGACAATTTTATGTTATTGAGGTCTAGTACAATTACTGGTGGGAAATCTTGAAGTAATATCCGAAAGAAAATATAGGAAGAAAATGGTGAAACTCCAATGAGGCTAAGTGATGAACAGAACTTAACTATTGAAATTGCAAAAGTATATTCTATCAAGAACTGGTCCTCTCAGTTTTCCAAAAGGTCTTATCCTTTAAAACGGAAATCATTACCCTTTCCGAAACAAAGTCTCGGTGGTGTGTTGACGTATCAGTTTGATAAGATTGATAACAAGCATTTTCTCCTTTTGTTTCAATATTTTCTGTGCTACTATCATCGTATCCAGACGCCGTCTTTATAAGCACCCATTTTCATTGTCTGTAGCAACTTTCTAAAACATTGGCGCTTTTCGAAAGGGTTGAATTATGAAAAGATCCTGTCTTAAAATTGCGCTTCCTATCAAGAATCGCATTTTTTTCAATTTTCAAAGCAATTCTTATCTTGTAAAACGGAAATAAAGTCTGGAGGCTTGAAATTCAATCAAGGATAACATGCACTGAGATAAGACAAACTGAAAATTATCTCAAAACTGCTTTTCATGTGGAGAAAATTATCAAATTTCTTTTAAAACGTTTAATTTTAGATAGAGAAAGAAGCTAACCTTATCTCAAAATTAGTCCTTTGACATACGTAAAAAGTCATCTTAATTGGGAAACATCGAGGGAAAAGGATAAAAGATTCATTTACCCTCAACATGTATACGCAATATCATATTAGTTTCGGCCTTTTTCCATAGTTCTTCTATCTCCAGCACTTTTTAAATTTAGATCGACTTAAAAGTTATTTGTGAAACGCTTCGGAGAGTTAAGTTTATTGGGGTTTTACGCCGTTTTCAACTGCCAGGGTCATATCGCGGCAGCTGGAGCACATAACCATTCATTCCTGTTGTCCTAAATCAAGTCGTAGTTACGAGATTTTATAACAACACCTACGAAATACTATTGTTTGTCCGAAATTACGTCATTGTTTACTTTATAAAATCGCTCCCTATTCCATTACCAGAATAACATTATTTCGGGGTCTTTGTTCGTAACAGTGCTCACCCTTTCCTAAACAAGACCTGGTTTGACGACGCAAATACACATAGAAAAACATTGGTGAATCATTTAGGCAAAAGAAAAGATGCTGATGATTGAAATTTGTCATTTTGTAGTACTATTATTGTGCTATACAGTACACATTCATGTCAACATCCATATTGTCGTATTCATTTTTCACAGATTTTCAAATTGAAGCATTCTAAAATTTCACCATTTAGAAAAGGTAAACCTTTACCAACCTGCAAAGTTGTACGGTGGTCTTATTTGGATACTGCTACATAATAACGAAACCATCTTTGATAAGGAATGCGTTTGTGTAAAATATGGCACATAAACTATTGAGGAAAAAGAAAAAAATGTTGGTTACTTTTCCCAGCCCTCACTTCTAGGGACGTCAAAAGAAGGTCTTTTTGGGAAAGGATTAATGGGTTAATAAATTAAACGATTGTTTCAGGATCGGGACTAAAATGTTCTGGAAAATAGAAAATTGTTTGAAATCCCCACGAAACAATAATTGAACTTGTGGTTTTACCCTTCCCCAAACATGACATTGCTTTGACGTCTCTGGTAGAAATGGACTGGGAAAACAATGCGACAAGGGAAGAAAATGATAGTTACAGCTTTCTCTTCTTTTCTCTCAATACTTTCAAGTCACAGAATTCGTATCTATTCATGTCCATTTTCTCATCTTTGGTCCTTTACAAATTGGAAGAGTTTAAACGTTTGACGTTTCGTAAAGGGTTAAGGCAATCACAAAACAAAGAGCATTGTTGTTCAAGAAAGCTTTTGTTCCGGAATTAAGATTTAGAAACAATGTATTCGTTGCACAATTTAATTTGGACAAAATGTGAAAGCAGAAAGAAAATCGAGCAATACTCTAATCAGATTTTACTTGAGCCTAGGTTGGCCTGATACTTTGGTGGTCCGAAATGCAAAAGGGCTCCTTTGTCTGTCTATAAATTTGAACCTTCTCCAAGCAGCAACATTTTAGGGTGGTTTAATCAAATAGATGCTGCAGACCACAAAATAAATGTTGATAAAGATTGGATTTGTGTGCAGCATAGCATGGAAAATATTGAGACAAAAGGAGAAAATGCTGATTACGGAAATGTTTCGTAGCACTTAACATTAGATAAATAATAAGTCTGGTAAATTCATCAATCATTTCATTCCCACCTAAATACTTGTTCTAATCTGACAGGCGTGAGTCTACTGACTCGATATCAATCGATAAATCATGGTTCATTTGATATAATTGGTGATGCGCCCCTTCCATCAGACGATGTCACTGAAAAGTTGGACTTGCTACGTGCATTATTTGTAGCTTTAAACAATCTGCAGTAACGATTTTTTTGAAAAGCATCACGTTTCGTAGCATTTAACATTAGATAAATAATAAGTCTGGTAAATTCATCAATCATTTTATTCCCGCCTAAATACTTGTTCTAATCTGACAGGCGTGAGTCTACTGACTCGATATCAATCGATAAATCATGGTTCATTTGATATAATTGGTGATGCGCCCCTTCCATCAGACGATGTCACTGAAAAGTTGGACTTGCTACGTGCAGTATTTGTAATTTTAGATAGCTACTGTTACATGTACAAATGTTTTGTTGAAAAGCACCATGTTTCGTAGCATTTTTAAAACTTTAGACAAAAAATAAGTCTGGTAAATTCATCAATCATTTCATTCCTACCTAAATACTTGTTCTAATCTGACAGGCGTGAGGCTGTTGACTCGATATCATCGATAAATCATGGTCCATTTGGTATAATTGGTGATTCGCCTCACCCATCAGACAATGTAACCGAAAAGTTGGACTTGCTACGTGCATTATTTGTAATTTTGAACAAGCTGCAGTTACAAAGGTTTTGTTGAAAAGCATCATGTTTCGTCGCATTTATCATTACATCAATAATAAGTCTGGTAATTCAATCAATCATTTCAATCCCACCTAAATACTTGTTCTAATCTGACAGGCGTGAGGCTGCTGACTCGATATCAATCGATAAATTACGGTTCATTAAGTATGATTGGTGATTCGCCTCTTCCATTAGACGATCTCAATGAAAAGTTGAACTTGCTACGTGCATTATTTGTAATTTTAGATAAGCTGCAGTTACGAAGTTTTTGTTGAAATGCATCAACATATTTCATAGAATGTAACATTGGATAAATACTAAGTCTGGTAAATTCATCAATCATTTTATTCCCGCCTAAATACTTGTTCTAATCTGACAGGCGTGAAGCTGTTGACTCGATATCAATCGAGAAATCATGGTTCATTGGGTACTATAATAGGTGATTCGCCCCTTCTATAAGACGATATCACGGAAAAGTAGGACTTGTTATGTGCTTAAAGGGACATTTCATTCTCATTCCATGTTTTTAAAGTATGTCTTGGTGCCAAGATTGGTTATTCTAATGAGTATAAATGCTATTAGTTTTTTGAAGTTGTTGCTGATAAGCGAGAAACACGCATTCAAAGTTCAGACAGAATCTACAAATTCCATATAAATCCGAACTGTTGTCCACAACAATTTGATAAATTTTAACGCAAAAATATACATTTCTCGTAAACGGCGTAATATTTTGGCTCGAAAATTTCAGTATTTCCATAAGAAAATATGCTCTTTCAGATAAAAATAAAAGTAAAATTTATTACAAAAAATTCTGAAATGTCACTTTAAGGTAGTACATCAATAAATGATACTCACATGACGTTGGAATTATTCGGACGACATCGTAAACATTCGGCGTTGGAACGTTCCCTGGCCGAATACGTATTTACGACGTCGACCGAATAGGTTCGGATACGTACCGAATGTTAATGACGTCACATTAAAAATTTCGACATCGCGCGAATCTCAATCGGGGTGGACTACATGTGCCTTAATTTGTAACTTAAAATTGCCAGAGGTCATACAATTTATAGACGTCGTCAATGAATCTGTCATAATTATTTATGATGATTCAGAGTGCACAATCTGGTGTTTATTGATTTTTCCGCAAGATGGTACTGACACTTTCTCATGCACGTGCCATCTGGCGCGGTTAGTCACTGAGGACAAAATGATGACAGCTTGCGAGCTATCGACCAAAAATAGATTTTAACATTTCCGAATCAATGCATGATTTTCACTAGCCTATGGGATGTTGGTTTTGAAATCTCGAGGAAAAAGGAAAATGTTGATTATCTTTTTTTTTCTCCTTCCCCATAAAGAATATCTATGGTACCAGTTTCATTTTTCAGTCATTTATTTCATTCAAATGCAAAAGCTTTAATTTGGACTAGCCTGAAATTCTTTTGGCTTTGGGAAACTGTTAAGAAAATGATATCAAAAATAAAACCAAAAAACATCTTTCCATGGCATATGCTGTTCCTTCTTATTATAACTCTTGTTGAAAGAAGACGGTCGATCTTGATGATTTTTCCCGTATATGTTTTTAGCTCACCTGAGCACGAAGTGCTCGAGGTGAGCTATTGTGATCGCTTTTTGTCCGTCGTCCGTCCGTCTGTCCGTCTGTCCGTCTGTCCGTCTGTCCGTCTGTCCACAATTTGGTGTTTACACTCTAGCATCCACAAATATTAGTCAATCTTGACCAAACTTTGTCAAAACAAGTATGGTCATAAGTTCTCGGATGAGTTCGATTATGGGCCAGATCGGACCAGAAAGTGTGGAGTTATCTGCCCCTGAATGACGAAAAATGCTGTTTTTAACTTTGTTTACACTCTAGCATCTACAATTATTGCCCAATCAATACAAAACTTGGATATAATGTTGGAGACTATAGGATCTTGGATGAGTTCGATTTTCAGTCAGATCAGGCGAAAAAGTTAAAAGTTATGTGCCCTTGAATTTGTCAAAATTGCCGTTTTCGACCGTTTTTGACCTTGTTTACACTCTAGAATCTACAATTATTGACCAATCAAGACAAATCTTGAACACAATGTTGGAGACCATAAGATCTCGGGTGAGTTTAATTTTCAGTCTGATTAGACGAGAAAGTCGAGAGTTATGTGCCCTTGAATTTGACAAAATTATCGTTTTTGACTGTTTTCGACCTTGTTTACACTCTAGAATCTACAATTATTGACCAATCAAGACAAATCTTGGACACAATATTTTAGACCATAAGATCTTGGATGAGTTTGATTTTCAGTGTGATCTGACAAAAAAGACTAGAGTTATGTGCCCTTGAATTTGATAAAATTGTCATTTTCGGCTGTTTTCGACATTGTTTATACTCTAGAATCTACATTTATTAATCAATCAAGACAAAACTTGGACACAATGTTGGAGATCATAAGATCTCGGATGAGTTGAATTTTCAATCTGATAAGACAAGAAAGTCGAGACTTATGTGCCCTTGAATTTGACAAAATTGTCGTTTTTGACTGTTTTCGACCTTGTTTACACTCTAGAATTTTCAATTATTGACCAATCAAGACAAATCTTGGACAAAATCTTTGAGACCATAAGATCTTGGATGAGTTTGATTTTCAGTGTGATCTGACCAGAAAGAAGAGAGTTACGTGCCCTTGAATTTGACAAAATTGTCGTTTTTGACTGTTTTCGACCTTTTTTACACTCTAGAATCTACAATTATTGACCAATCAAGACAAATCTTGGACACAATGTTTGAGACCATAAGATTTCGGATGAGTTCGATTTTCAGTGTGATCTGACAGTAAAGACAAGAGTTACATGCCCTTGAATTTGATAAAATTGTCATTTTCGGCTGTTTTCGACATTGTTTACACTCTAGAATCTACATTCATCAATCAATCAAGACAAATCTTGGACACAATGTTAGAGATCATAAGATCTCAGATGACTAGAATTTTCAATCTGATAAGATAAGAAAGTCAAGATTTATGTGCCCTTGAATTTGACAAAATTGTCGTTTTTGACTGTTTTCGGCCTTGTTTACACTCTAGAATTTTCAATTATTGTCCAATCAAGACAAATCTTGGACACAATGTTTGAGAGGATAAGATTTCGGATGAGTTTGATTTTTAGTGTGATCTGACCAGAAAGACGAGAGTTATGTGCCCTTGAATTTGATAAAATTATCATTTTCGGCTGTTTTCGACCTTGTTTACACTCTAGAATCTACAATTATCAATTAATCAAGACAAAACTTGGACACAATGTTTGGGACCATAATATGTCGGATGAGTTTGATTTTCAGTCTGATCCGATCAGAAAGTTGAGAGTTATGTGCCCTTGAATTTAACAAAATACCCGTTTCTGGCTGTTTTTCGATCTTGAATCTTCAATTATTGACCAATCAAGACAAATCTTGGACACTATGTTGGAGACCATAATATCTTGGATGAGGTAGATTTTCAGTCTGATGTGATCAGAAAGTCGAGAATTGTGTGCCCTTGAATTTGAAAAAAATACCGTCTTTGGCTGTTTTCGACCTTGTTTATACTCTAGAATCTGTGATTATTTATCAATCAAGAAAAACCTGGACACAATGTTTGGCACCATAAGATCTCAGATGAGTTTGATTTTCACAAAGTTATTGACTATAAGTTAGTTTTCAGTCTTATAGTCATAAATGTTTATTGAATTGAACAAAAGTGTTGCTCATATCATTTTGGTTCAGGTGAGCGATATAGGACCATCATGGTCCTCTTGTTTCACAAGCTAAAGATAAGAAAGGGATCACGTTTAAATCAGATTGTTTGTAGATCTATATTACAGTTCTGGCAATATTTCTGTTCGATTAGTCAGTGTAATAAATGGGCGAGAAATAACAACCATATTGACACTATCGATGCAATAAAACCACTGTCAGCGCTTAATTGTGAATAATTTGCATTAATAGCAAACAATTTGTTTGGAATAGGATAATGTTTCAGCCCATAGTGTATTGATGTCTGACAGGCAACAATGTTGCTATCTTACGTACGCCACAGAAAAATTTGAAAAAAAAAAAAAAAAAACAAAAAAAAAAAAAAAAAAACAAAAAAAAAACAGATGAGCATTGGCTTTGATCAGACTTTGTGTGTACAAAGACTGATACATATCCATGTTACTCTGTACTTTTTAAAGTGACATTTCACGATAATTTTTCATGAATTTTAGTTTTATTTTTATCTGAAAGAGCATATTTTCTTATGAAAATTCTGAAAATCTCAAGCCAAAATATCGCGCCGTTTACGAGAAATATATATTTTTGTGCTAAAATTAATCAAATTGTTGTCCACAACAGTTCGGATTTATATGTAATTTGCCATTTCTGTCTCAACTTTAAAGGCATATTTTTCGCTTATAAATAACAACTTCAAAAAACTGATAGCATTTACACATATAAGAAAAATCAATAATTGCATCAAGACATACTTTTAAAAAATGAAATTGGAATGTTATGTCCCTTTAAGGATCTCAGCTGTAATGATTTAGCCCATTACCACACAATGACTCTTTTTGACTCCCTTCAAGATAATGGTTTTGAAAAACATTGTGGAAAATGAAGAAATTGTTTGATGCAAGCAATTTCTTCATTTCCCACATTTTTTTTCTACCTAGAAAGATCAAATAATGTGAAACTTCATTCAATTCATATTTTCGTCTGCAGCATCTTTGAATTTGGATAAGTCCAAAATTTTGTCGTCTGGTAATGGGTTAAACGGTTTCATAATATTTCTTACTTGTCTAATATTTCAAGTAAAACCTCTCTTACCTTTAGAATTACATAACAATCCATCCGATTGACCGAGACGTAGTCCAATTTGATGGCTTGTTACAATGTAATGTTTCTTTAGACAACGTTGGTGAATACTGTCCTTATTTCTTTGATAATGTTCTGACATAACTGCCATGTTCACACGCGCATATTACCTCTATTATGCACTAATCAAAACGACTTTTGTAAACGTAAAGAGAAAAGGCTGAAATCAGCCTCCTCCTTTTTAAGGTTTTCCATGCTATATTTTACAACCTATATAAATGAAGCATTATATAAAACGTATTGTCAGGACCTCTGTTCATTTAAGGACAGATCCTCCATTTATTTCCTACGGTAAGATTTTTTTTATTTTTTCTGCACTGATGTTTAAATATATGAGAAGTAAAATAATGACTTAAAAACTATAGGTCACCAAGCGAATTAAAAAGTTATTGGATTTCAAGGGAGACTTCCCTTGTCTAAAATTGCAAAAATGAGGTGTCACTTAAATACCCACAAAAAGGTGTTCGAAATGACTAGGATTACATAAATAAGTCTTTACTGTGTTCAATATGTTTTAATCTGTCTAAATGAGTATCAATTTGGGAAAATTTAGTGATGATTTTGAAATTTTTAGTAAAATATTCTTTCAAAAGTAGCTGAAATTTCTCTTTTTTCGCAACATTTCTGATAATAAAAAATATTCCAGCGGTAAGATTTTTTTTCTTTTTTGGTATAGAAATAGTACTTGGTCATGCCTACAAAAACAAAAAAAGAAAAATATACCAAACCAAGCGTTTTTCTTAGTTATAAGTAAAATTTGGTTTACTTTTTGCAGCTCTGTCCGAAATTGTTTCACTTCTTTTATCAATTTTCTTCCTTATTACCAGCTTTAGATAATAAAAAGTGTCGTATTTTGTGTCCATCTGAAGCGGACTAGCTCATGAAGACACCACTTTGCTTTTATTGCTCCGTTTCCTATCGCTAACGCCACATGTTGAACGCGTAACAGAAAGCGAAATGTACCATCCGAGTACTATTACACTTTAATTGACCAAACAGAGAAAATTGAAATAACCGAAAAGGGTCTTGACATTTATCAACCAAACATTAACTAAATGTAAAAAAATATATTTGCTGAAAATGCCAATTATTGAAACAGCTTTATTTCGTTATTTAGGATATGCGCAGTAAGTTGCGCAGTAACAACTGGAGGATCTGTCCTTAACTAATTTTGTATTCTGTAAATACATTTTCATTCAATTTGGTGATAATTTGACCGGAATTTCTTTTTTTTTTTTTTCTTAAAAAAATCGTTGTTAAATGATCGTGTAATTTACCGGATAAACATATTGGACCAAAAACCATCAAATAACCGGGACGAACATAATATTTACATGTATAGTAGAATTCTCTGGATAATTTCTTTCTAGAATTGAAGTCGTAAAATAAAAAGCATTTTAACTACGTATTGCCGAATCAGTTTTTACCATATTTTTGCCTCGATTCAGCTACATTTTATTGTTTTTTCCCCAAGAACAAAATGAGTTCTAATGTTTTATTCATAGAAAAATGACTCCAAATTGTGATTTATTTGAAGAAGTTCTTTCAAAATTTCAGACAGAAAACACAAGAACCCCTTAATTGGGAAAGTTTACTACACAACAAAATATCTCTGCTTTAAACAATCTGCAGTTACGAGTTTTTTGTTGAAAAGCGACGGTTTTTTATGTTACAAGGAAGGTTATATTGGAACTCTTGCCCAGCAATGATGCATTTCTAAGTCCTTTCTAAAACGACAATAATTTGATATGATCCAATTAGGTTATTTCATCCAAGACTCCCCCCCCCCACCCCACCCCCACCCCCGCACACAACAGCCTCCGGAAGTCGTCCTTGGAGTCTTAAAACGCCGCTAAAACGTTTAAGATTTGTTATTCTAAATAACAATACTCTCCATCCCAAAGCGTTTTGGTAACAATACTCTCGAACCCAAAGCGTTTTAATAACGATACTCACGAACCCAAAGCATGACGTACATACGAAATCAACAATGAAACGGGGAACGATTGACTGTAAATCCAATGAAATAACCATCTTACAGGCTATTAACGAATTCATTCAATTTCATAGTTTTTTTTTTTTTTTTTTTTTTTTTTTTTTTTTCAACTTAAAACTTCGCTTTATCGCTGTACGAGGTATAGTCAAAAAGTTCCCGGACTGCCTTTGATTTGTATTTTGTCCGACGTATTTGATTCAAGTCTTTATTCAATAAGTAATTTCGAAATGTAAACTACCACTTTGATACGTTTTTGTGGTTTTAAATTGTTAAAAATCAATATTTTCTAAGGCGTAAGAGCATGGTGTTCAAGAGTACGGATCACTTTGAAATAACGCTTGCTCCCAATATTCTTACTATTATTCAAAGGACCATATCTTATAAATTACCGGCGATTTTACATGCAGCCTAAATATGACATCACATCAACATATTTTCTGAACAATTTCAAAATTTTAACGTCGTGGCATAAAAATTCTGCGTTTCATACATGCTTCTCCTAGCAATGAATGAAAGACAACTAAAATCAAGGCGACGTCACCACAGCGTACGGAACAAATCTGCGCTATTATATAAACGTCTATGTGAAGGCCGGAATGGCGCCTACGGAAATTTAGAAGTTCTTTAATCCAAGAAACGGCTTCAGTGCATATTTTTGGACATCTTTGTTTAATCGACACAAGAAATTTGGGATCTACCGCGCGAAAATAAACGATGATCTTAGCAATGAGCGGTCTAAACACGTGCTTATTTAGACATGAAGACCGATATTCTCACGGACCGGTGGAAATCATTCGGCGATTTAGCTAATATTGTTGGAATTTGATGTGGTGCAATTCATAAAATAATTTTGATAAAATAAAATACGTCAAAACTGTACACAGGATTGGAGGTGCGGCTTTAGACGGACGATGAGCAAAAGGCCCGTGTCGTGTACACAATGTCTTATCTTGAACGTTTCCCAAGAAGCGTGTGAATGCCGATTTTACAAGGATAATATACCTCACCAACCCTATGCATCCATCTTACCGATATGAAAACAGGAACCACATAGTTATGTTTTAATCTATGAAAGACTGTCCCGCACGCAATACAGTCCGGACACAGTAAAATGTAATTTCAGCATTTCCCTCGTTTATCGAAATGTCCCCGATGTAGCAAGTTTTAGTCAAACGAAGAGCTATGGCCTGCGACCAGGTCAGCTGTGAAATGTTATGACACCGAATTCATTCGTTTGCTCCATATGTGTATCGTGATGGAAAGTATCAAGATCATTCTGATGAATAATTTGAAAAGTTGTGAACTAACCCGAAATCATTGATTTTCGCTCTGTAAAATACGACGTTATGTAGACGTCGCTGTGCGACGTCAAAGTGATCCGTACATTGTTTATGTATGTTTTTGCAACTGTAAAATATTATGTTATATGTATTGTATCAATATAAATGATATATGTACTTATCGGACATGATTTCCTCTTTTTAGGAATATAAGTTTTAGAAAAATCCGAATGCATATAATTTACGTACGAAGGCAGTCCGGAAACTTTCTGACTATACCTCGTATATCGAGTGCAGGTGCTCTTTATCGCTGTATTTTGAATGCACGTGCGTCGTCATTGTTTTCTCCGCATATTTAGGCAGCCTCGTTTTGATAATGTCCATTTGGGACTATTTTTTTAAACAATTCTCATCTATACAATGTTAATTTCCCATAAACCCATTTTTGCCTCGAAAAGTGTGATCTGCGGGTACAGACTAAAACATAAGTGAAAGGACCTAATTTGAAAGATCCTTCACGCAATTTTTAAAAAAAGATATCGATAAAAATATAGAATTGGTGCACAATATACCAAAGAAAAATACATAGGGGAAGGAAGAAAATGCTAAATTAACGAGGATGTCCCTCGTCAATTTCCGTTACCTAGGATGACCCCCGAAGTTGCATGAAGTGTTTGGAATCTAATGATGGATGGAATACCTTAAGTTTCTAACCCATCTCTCAAATACCGGGTTATTTTATGGTCCGTTTTTTAAACTTATAACAGTTTAATGTTAAACAAAACAAGAATCCGTTGTTTTATATCTTGATTTAATTCCAGTTGCTATGGGAACGGGTGTAAAAAAACGTTCTTATCGAGAGAAAAATCGCATGTTGCTAAATATATCAAAGAATTATTAGAGTCTGACCTGTTTTCCCTTTCTATTTTAACAATACTGTTTCTGTAATTTGAATGTGAATTCAAATCACTTAGAGTTTCAATCCATTCTCTGAAAATTTCCAGAATAAAAGAGATAAAGAGCGTCAACTGATTCCTTGTTCTTCTTGCTCTATTTTGAATGTATACTCAGTTCCATAAATAAGTGTGCACTTTCTTTCGTTTGATTTCTTCCCTTATTTTTCACAAAAAATAAAGAGTTTGCTATCAAATTGTAGCTTATAGTTTCAACTAAATGTCAGACATTTGAAATTTGGGCAAAATGTCGATTTAAGTTTTTTTTCCTAAGGTTCAACGAAGGTGGTACAAAAATAAAAGTTGCAAAAGTACACAAAACTGGTCAATTTAAAATTGTGTTTATCTTGAATTAATCGGAATTATTCATTCAATACCTTTCAATTATTGAATTTAATTGTTTATTTCTTAACAGAAGCAATGTTGACGTTCTTTCCTGGCCATCTTTGGCATGAATTAACACGTGTGGGGTCATTTAGAAAGGAACGTCCAATAACAGCAAAACATCAGCAATATCCAGAATTTGCTATTTCACTCAACCAGGAATGAATTAGCATTCCAAAGGTAGTGTTGATGCGTTGTTTGAGATCCATGCAACCGTCACATGTATACTCCAGTGTATCGACAGCATTTGTGGGCATACAAAATATTCAAAAGCAATCCCAATGAACTTTATCAAAATTTAAATTTTAATGTGACCAGTTTTTGTGTACTTTTGCAACTTTTATTTTCATACCCCGTCCATTTAGACTATGAAAAACAAACTAAAATTGTCTTTTTGCCAAAATTTAAATAGTGTATCATTTTCGTCAATCTCTTCGCTACAATATGATAACAAATTGTTTTATTTTTAGTTAAGAATCGAAGGAGAACTGAAACGAAATAAAGTTCACACTTATTTATGGAACTGAGTATATGTGATACTCTGGCTGAAAAAAGTATCAGAGTTGATCAACAGATTAGAGGATAAGGGTTATTTTGGCATTCTGAATTTATTATCCAAAATCTATGTTGTGAGTATTCGTTTGAATTGTCGCGGTGAGACACGATGTTTGCTTTTACCTAATCAAATAGGCCTTATGGAAAAATATGATTTAAAAGACAAACAGAAGGGCGAGATAGATAATTCATTCAATCTATCTCGTGTTTAGAAACCATGAAAATAGAGCAGAAACAATTGACCCAAAATTGAATGAAAAATTTTCCGGTTAGACCAGTGAACTTCCAGACTATTAATTTTGATATTGGCATTCTGTATGTAACAAGCGTCTCCATTCTACCGTTGGCTACATTAGAAAAAGTCGTAACTACAGATTGATTAAGATGTAGTTACGGAATCTTAGAAAGTATCTGATCATGATTATTTATGCATTCACATTCAATTGATAATTCTTATATATGCTTACAATTATACATAAGACAATAGTTATGGCATCTGAAATCCGTTTTGCCCACTTAAGACTTTCATTCTATTGATTCTAACGTTGACATTATTAAAACATTTAACCCATTACCACACAGAGACTCTTTTTGACTCACCACAAGGAAATGACTTTGGAAAACTTTGTGGAAAATGAAGAAAGTACTTGTGACAAGCACTTTCATGTCCCACATTGTTTTCTACACAAAAAGACCAAAACGATAAAATTTCATTCATTTTAAACTGTTGTCTGCAACATCTTTGAGTTTGGAACAATCTACAATTATGTCGTTTGGAAATGGGTTAAATGAATTCTTTATATCATTTTAGTGCATTGAGTCTATATTTCCTATTTAACCCATTAACAAACAGCAAAATTTTAGCCTAGTCCAAACTCATAGGCGTTATAGATGACAATTTCCATTGAACAAAATTTGACATTTTTTGGTCTTTCTTGGTAGAAAACATTGTGACAAGCAATTTCTTCATTTTCCACAATGTTTTCCAAAGCCTTTATTTTGTGGGGCGTCCAAAAGCGTCAATGTGTGGGAAAGAGTTAATTCGATTTTGCGACATTTGTACTTGTCGGCATGAATTTCTGTCAATTTGAACCGTAATTAATATAACTTATATGGTTGAACGATAGTCCCGTGCTATCTGTAATGTGATGCAAGATTTGAGCTTTTTTTACGGGGGGGGGGGGGGGGGGGGTCTACATTTTGTCGCTTTTCAACAAATATTTCGTCAATGCAGCTTTAAATAAACTGAAGTTACGATGTGCTGCAATTACACCGACAATATGCTCTTTTCCTATTTTTTAATTCGATCCAAATGTCCTCGTTGTAACCAACTTACTTTCACTCTGTTATCGAAAACGTCTTTAAGCCAAGACTATTTATGTTCGTCTGAGACAGAATTAAAGTGTTTCCGGCTAGACTTATATGACCTTTTCGACTCCTCAATCACGACATTTCTGTAACGATTGTTTTCCGTTCTAGCCTGCCCTAATGAAAACCTTGGCGTAGATTTGATTCGGAAACCAGATAAACACAAATAAACCGGAGATTGGTAGCCATGTTTGTCCTCCCGCGGGGACCGAGGCTCTCCAAATTACTCCGTGTAATCGGATTGCTTCTATTGTTTTCGTCAAATACATGCGTCTCGCCATAATAAAATGGACAGTGCAAAGTACGCGGTCCTTGAGGGCAATGACATGACTATCCATGAATGGAAATGCAATTAGATCTGCGTTTTCATAAAAACCTATTTATTGAGAGTTGATTCTTAAAACGATCAAAGTACAGTTTATCATAGACATCAAATTGCCGGTCCTTGTGTCAGTTACCTAGATCGAAAATGAAAAATGGACCTCAGCCCAGTCTTACAAACGTCGAAATAAGTTGCTCTCTACGCGCAGCAATGATACTCACAGGATCAGCGCCTATCAACGACCTTGCACATCGTATATAATTGTGACCCGTCACGCTAAAAGGGACCTTATCCGAACTCCAAAAATCCAAATTTGACAAACTTCTCAGACTCAGTACAGGTCAACCAGATACTTCTTGTGACAAATGAAGATATATTTAGATAGAGAAAACATTCCAAATTTAGAAAACTACATACAAGTGAAAAGTGTCGGCCCTGGTCAGGCTGCGCGGACTGCGCAGACTGACTAGGGTCGATATTTTTCACACACCCGATAAGGTCCCTTTTAGCGTGACGGGTCACATATTCTGTTCAAAATCATAGAAAGTGGTAAAAGAAGGAAACAAATAGTGGATTTTAGCATTTTCTTCTTTCTCGTAAATGTTTTCCAAATCATTTTCATTATTAGAGACGTCAAAACCATGGTCTAATTGGAAAAAAATACATGTAGGCATTATAGACTAAACTTTCTTCTTAAACGTGTTTCAGGTCTATTAATGGGTGCTGGTGTTGGTGTTTATCCAAATGGCTGTGACAGTAGAGAGGTTCAACAAGCGTGTGGATATGTCTCAAAATCATACAGCATTTTCTCCTTTCACCTCAATATTTTCTATAAACTATTTTCTCACAATGTTTCAGGTCTATTAATGGGTGCCGGTGTTGGTGTTTATCCAAATGGCTGTGACAGTAGAGAGGTTCAAAAGGCTTGTGGATATGTCTCAAAATCATACAGCATTTTCTCCTTTCACCTCAATATTTTCTATAAACTATTTTCTCACAATGTTTCAGGTCTATTAATGGGTGCCGGTGTTGGTGTTTATCCAAATGGCTGTGACAGTAGAGAGGTTCAACAGGCTTGTGGATATGTCTCCAAATCATACTACATTTTCTCCTTTCTCCTCAATATTTTCTATAAACTATTTTCTCACAATATTTCAGGTTTATTAATGGGTGCTGGTGTAGGTGTTTATCCAAATGGTTTGGACAGAAAGAGAAGTTCAGCATGCTTGTGGATATGTCTCAAAATCATACAACGTTTTCTCCTTTCTCCTCAATACTTTCTATAGATTATTTTCTCACAATGTTTTGCAGGTTTGTTACTGGGTGCTGGTGTAGGTGTTTATCGAAATGGCTGGGACAGTAGAGAGGTTCAGCAAGCTTTTTGATATGTCTCAAAATCATACAACGTTTTCTCCTTTGTCCTCAATATTTTCTAAATGATTATTTTCTCATAATGTTTTCAGGTTTATTAATGGGTGCTGGTGTTGGTGTTTATCCAAATGGCTGGGACAGTAGAGATGTCCAAAAGGCTTGTGGATATGTCTCAAAATCATACAACATTTCCTCCTGTTTCCTTAAAGTGACATTTCACATTTGTTTCATTTTTAAAAAGTATGTCTTGATGCAAAGATTGTTTATTCAAATGCGTAGAAATGACATCAGTTTTTTGAAGTTGTTATTCATAAACGAAAAATACGCCTTCAAAGTTGAGACAGAATTGACAAATTCTATATAAATCTGAACTGTTGTCCACAACAATGTGTTTAATTTTAGCACAAAAATATATATTTCTCGTAAACGGTTCAATATTTTGGCTTGAAATTTTCAGAATTTTCATAAGAAATCATGATCTTTCAGATAGAATAAAAGTAAAATTTATGTAAAAATAATTCTGAAATGTCATTTTAAATACTTTCTATAGACTGTTTTCTCACAATGTTTTGCAGGTTTATTAATGGGTGCTGGTGTAGGTGTTTATCCAAATGGCTGAGACAGTAGAGAGGTTCAACAAGCCTGTGGATATGTCTCCAAATCATGCAACATTTTCTCCTTTCTCCTCAATACTTTCCATAGACTATTTTCTCACACTGTTTCAGGTTTATTAATGGGTGCTGGTGTAGGTGTTTATCCAAATGGTTGGGACAGTAGAGAAGTTCAACAGGCTTGTGGATATGTTTCAAAATCATACAACATTTTCTCCTTTCTCCTCAATATTTTCTATAAATTATTTTCTCACAATGTTTTGAAGGTTTATTAATGGGTGCTGGTGTTGGTGTTTATCCAAATGGTTGGAACAGTAGAGAGGTTCAAAAGTCTTGTGGATATGTTTCAAAATCATACAGCATCTTCTCCTTTCTCCTCAATTTTTCTATAGACTATTTTCTCACAATGTTTTGCAGGTTTATTAATGGATGCTGGTGTTGGTGTTTATCCAAATGGTTGGAACAGTAGAGAGGTTCAAAAAGCTTGTGGATATGTTTCAAAATCATACAGCATTTTCTCCTTTCTCCTCAATATTTTCTATAGACTATTTTCTCACAATGTTTTGCAGGTTTGTTAATGGGTGCCGGTGTTGGCGTTTAACCCTTTCCCAATCAAGACCTGGTTTGACGTCCCTAATAGAAAAGGCTTGAGAAAACATTGAAACAAAAGAAGAAACTGCTGATAACCAGCAGTTTCTCCTTTTGTCTCAATATTTTCTATGCAATACTTTACACACATTCTATCTTGAATAACTTCTATTTTGTCACTTGTAGCAGTTTATGAAGTTGATCACCCTAAATTTCGAGGTTCAACAGGCCTTTGGATATGTCTCCAAATCATACAGCATTTCCTCCTTTCTCCTCAATATTTTCTATAGACTGTTTTCTCACAATGTTTCAGGTTTATTAATGGGTGCTGGTGTAGGTGTTTATCCAAATGGTTGGGACAGTAGAGAGGTTCAGCAAGCTTGTGGATTTGTCTCAAAATCATACAGTTTAGGTAAATAACATTTTAACGCATGCACAGAGCAACATATGAGAAGGGGTTTTGAATTTATAAATGCAATATCTCATTAATTATTTATACAATCCTGTGAAATTGGTAGTCATTGGAAGTGAAACGATTTAAATGAGTACCCTTAATGATATCATAGGGTTTGGATTTAAAATAGCAAATAGAATTCCCATATCTCCCTCTTATATGTTACTCTGCTCATATCTATAAAGTCAATATTTAACAACAACGTTTATGCCTTATTCAAACAATATAACAGTAAGCAAGAGGATCAGACTGCACATATTGAAGAGATTGTAGGCCTACTATTCCACAATGAATAAGCTACTTGAAAATTCACTGATGTACACGTCAATAAGAAATATACAGAAACTGACAAACAGTGCACTCTTTAACTCTTTAACATAATTTTGAACATAACAATAGCATATATTGTAAAGGCTCTAGACTCACAAGACATCATAATGTTTTTTTTTTTCTCTCAAACGGATAAATGCTTCACATTTCTCAGAAGAATGCATACTACACCCAACGTTGTATGAAACCATGATAATACGTCTCTCTGCACATCGTTTTCCCCATCAAATTATATCACCTCTGTAGTCTAGTCAGTCAACATTTTCAAAAAAATGCTATTTTGACGTCATCAATTAGATTCTACGTCATTTCTGTTATTCAGCACTTTATCACTGCTTTTCAACAAAAAATCTCGACACTGCAGCTTAAACAAGCTGCAGTTACGAGGTTTTTGTTGAAAGCTAATGGTTTGTTTGACCAATTTTCATATTACATTTTATTTAAATCTAATATTTTTCAGGTGACTGTTCTCTATCCTGGTGTTTTCATCTGACGTCAGTTGGTGTTGGGATTACGTTAATGTGTTCTATATTGGCCTTCCACGCGCCAAAACGGAAACAGTTTGTCACTGGATATGCGCTCTGAAAATATGACGTCATCTTCTATTGTTACATCACGTGATCGCATATTCAGTTGGGCGATATAAAACGGAATCAGTTTGTCACTGGATATGCGCTCTGAAAATTTGACGTCAATTTCTGTTTTTTAATGACGTGATTTTATAATTATTCTGGTAGATCTAGACGATCTTAACCGTAATCATTTTGTCACTGCATATGGACGGTTTCCATATTTAATCACGTGGACACTATAGGAAGACGATGTGTCACGTTACAAATAGTTGGTTACTGGAAAAGCGCCATGGGCGGATCTAGAGGGGGTTCGGGGGGGAGGTCCGGACCCCCCCCCCTGGCATTGACCGAAAATTGAATTTTGACTATATAAATCTAGTGTAACGTTACATATTTACTACATTTTAAGCCAGAATTTGGGCTTGGACCCCCCCCCCCCCCCCTGGAAAAAATATTGGGCTTGGACCCCCCTGGAAAATCCTGGATCCGCCCTTGAGCGCTATGAGAATATGATATCAGTTTCTGTTTTTAACTCGCAGGAGCGCATATTTATGTTGACGATACAAAACGGAAACAGTTAGCCACTGAATGAACGCTTTGATAATATGGCGTCGGTTCCTTTCTTAAAATCACGTGATCGCATATTCAGAGTGACCATGTAGCCCAAAACGGAACCAATTTCGTTATTGGACTATGCACTTTGAAAAAATGACGTCAGTTCCCATTTCTAAATCACGCGATGGCATGTTTAACCCTTTCCCAAATGGCAAAGATTTAGACTTCCAATTTAAAAGCTGTTACAGAGGATATATGTAGGTGTAAATTCACACGGAAATGTGTAAATTATAGCTCGAAAAATATTGAGGCAAAAGGAGGAAATGCTGGTTATCAGCATTTTCTTCTTTTGTCTCAATGTTTTGCCAGGCCCTTTCTAATAGGGGCGTGAAAACCAGGTCTTGTTTGGGAAAGGGTTAAAAGACCGTTGTAAAACGGAAACAAATAACCATTGGATATATATGCACTGTGGAAGAAGGACGAAATAGCCTAATCTATTTCTGACCTACAACATCGCATCTTTATAGGTGGACAGTGTAGGAGGAAGACTATATAAATTATAGAAAACTGTGAATGCATGTGACGTCAATTAGATCTATATTTACGCAATGCTATATTCAGGGACAACGTTGAAGAGACGTCGCTGTCTTACACAGTTTGCTTAATCTGTTTGGCCGCTAAACCATTACAAATATCTGCATTTATATTTTAGATGATGTTAATGAATTTATTATAAATATTAAGGTAGAATACCCGTATTGTCGCCATTTTGAGATTCATAAAACATAATATTTTATTAGCGTCGTCGTTACCTATCCGCTATCCGAACTTATTCGGGCGCGGTCGCAAATTAACATTCGGCGCTGGAAAGATTCACCACCGAATGTTTTCGACGTCGCCCGAATAATTTCGACGTTGCGCGAATCTCACTAGGGATAGACTACCTTAAAGACTTGTGATCTTGAACAATTTGTGCGTGTACGTCGTCTGATTTGAATTTGGTCTCAAATAAAGGGTCTAAATCTAAAATCCGCATCAACGTGCGAATAAAATTAGAATCAGAACATTAACTCTTGCCATTCTTTGTTTTTGTCGTTTTGATTACTTCCCTTGTTAAGGATTACGAACTGAGAATGAAAACACCACTTTCTAGCCATACTAAATGCATCAAATTACACACACTTATAAATACACTTCACATAAGTTGATTCACCATGCCGGATTTCAAGATTATGCTTCAAGAAGAAAATATTTTACAAATATTATTTTACTCTATATTCATATGCAAGGGAGGTAATTTTGAACATTTTTGCCAAATATTTCCATAAGTATGCATTAAGTCGAAATTCCAAACCATACAAAATGCTTATGTTTCTATTTGGAATGGAAATGTAACACAGTTTAGGAATAACTGGCACTTTTCAAATTTCGCCTCTGGCCCGGCATTTCATTCTCAGTTCGTAAACCTTAATAGGTTAACCAAAGGTCTCAGTCCACAGTTTTTCCCCTCCGTACTGTGTTGTCGGCTGTCGTGATATGTTGTCTCGGGCTGTATTCTATCAAAACACTATTCTGCAATAGAAGAAACATGACATGTTCTTTGTCAGAGTAGGATATAAAACTATCTACAATCAAAGCGCTGAAAGCGTTGAAGGCCTTGAAGAATTTGAACACATGCAGATCATTTATATAGATTAAGAAAATACATGGTCAGAGCACTGAACCCTGAGGGACACCTAAGAGAACGGGTAGAGTAGTTGATGAGTGATCATCAATACCTACTCTTTGAGAACGATCCATTAAGAAGGATTATATCCATCTTGAGATCAGTGGAAGGACGCCCAGCTTATTCAATTTGGAAATCTAATTGCTGTTATCAACCTTCTTCTTCTTCCGGTGTAGGTCAGGGTTCATAGAATGTATATTTGACCTACGATGGGATGAGACAATCACCACTTCCATTGGTTATGTACAGCTAAAAGTCTATACGGTACAGTTAAAACTATGTACACCCATCAACCGGTTACTTGCTACTGGGTAGGGCCGCAGCATGCTGTGGTAGGGCGACCCTGAGCCCCTGAGTGTAGTAGCATCTGAGACGGCTATAGGAAGGTGGTTCCAAATCAAATGCCTTACTAAAATCCATTTCAAGTATATATCCGCTTGTTGACCATTTTCAAGATTGTCGTATGCTTCTTGGGTAAGGCTAATCGATTGAGATTCACAGGTATGTTTTGCTCTGAAGCCATGCTGGTACTGGCTAAGTAGATTATTCTTATCAAAGTGGCCCATGATGTTTTTTATCAGGATGCGCGCCATAATTGTTGATGCTATGCAGATTAAAGAGATTGGCCTATAGTTGCTGGCTTTATACTTTGGACAGCTTTTTATAGACGGGTGCTACTGTTTTACTTCTCTAATCTTTGGGGACAATACCTGTTTCTATAGAAAGATTGGAGACGACCTTGACAATAGATCAACTGTATATCTTGTAATATTTCTTTACACCTCTGGTAAAATATGTTTTTGGAAAACAATGCGGCATTATTAGGAAATGTACGGTCTGCTCTGTATTTTTTTTTCTATATTGAGCATAATTTCCAAATTTATTAATGCCCATTATGTCGTCTGCATTAGCTTTGAAATTTGACAAGTCAAAAATTTTTACATTTTGGAATGGGTGAGATAATGGTAAATTCCATATTTCATATCTTGTTCAAACAATCAAGATGAAGTAATGGATTGGATAACGATTTATTAAATGAAGTTAAATCATTGCCGACAAATCGTGATGTTATTTCTATATATCTTCACAATATATCATTTAGAACCTTATTAAATCATGAATCTGCCTATTAAAACATAACTATCTAACACATACAAATACATAGATATATAAATAACAAAGTTTTAAGACAGATTAAAGAATAACAAATCGTTACTATTACCTACGGTATTGGAAAACCAAATATTTCAAGTGTGTATCGGTAATCACTGACGCGTTCCGTGCGTTCCGGTAATTACTATGCGTTCCATGGTGTTCCGGTATTTCTATAGACCCAATAGTTCTTTCGCGGGGGAAAACGAACATTTACCGAAAATTTTGCAATGAACGAGTTTCTTTAAATATTAACAAGGTATCAAACTGTCACAAGATACGCCCGTAACACTGCTTTATGTCGACAGGGGGAGCAGGTTGGAAAAAGTTTCATGGTCCTAGCTGTTATACTTTTCGAGATATGCCCTGGACAAAAATGAAGTATGAAAAACAACAAAGGGCAATAACTCAAAAATAGGCCAGGTAGAGTTATGGTTCTTTTGAACTGCACTCCCCCTTGTTGAGATCTATACACCCATGAAATTTCATGATCCTAGCTATTATACTTTTAGAAATATACTCCGGACAAGATTCAAGTATGAAAAACAACAAAGGGCAATAACTCAAAGAATAGGCTAGGTAGAGTTATGGTTCTTGTGCACTGCACTCCCCCTTGTTGAGATCTATACACCCATGAAATTTCATGATCCTAGCTACTGTACTTTTAGAGATATAATCCGGACAAGATTCAAGTATGAAAAACAACAAAGGGCAATAACTCAAAGAATTGCCCATGTAGAATTATGGTTCTTGTGCACTGCACTCCGTAATGATGAGAAAAATATAACTGCCAAGTTTAAAGTCAATCGAACTTAAGGTGACAGAGTTATGCTCCGGACAAAAAAGTGGACGCCGCCGGACGCCCGGACACCGGTCCGGGCGTCCCGGACACCGGACGTCACGGGTGATCCCATAATACGTCCCGTCTTTGACAGGTTTATAATTAGCATAGTAAGAGATTACAATATGCCGCAATACGTTGAGTGTTTTAAAAATTCACAAATTGCCATACCCATATAAGCATTACAAAGCAAAACCCAAGTGCTTAGAGCTATACATTTCCGTAATTGATCTTACGGGAAGATTCATCGTCTTCAGTCGATCTACGCGTATTAATATACGAGCGCGGAATCAGGGACTTTTCCCGGGGGGGGGGGGGGGGGGGGGTTGGTCAACCCATGCGCAGATCGAGACGGGGATAAAAAAAATCATGAAAATCATATCATCGCGGCTCGTTTGGATTTACTTCTTTTGTAATGTACATGGGTCGAAATTTACAAAATCTGCATAAAGTAGTATAGATCTAATCCAGTTCCGATCTACTTTTCATCGCGCAAGAACACTATCTATCTGCGTTCAACGTTTTCACAAGATAAGGCCGACTAGTAATTCTGCACGCCCTGAGAAAAATGGCATGCTAAATTTGGCCTTCTTCAAGGCCAAAAACCACAAAACCATAGTAGTATCCTATAAAAGTGACAAATGTGCAGCTTTATGGATATGCGGCCTTATCGACAAAATTGGCCGAAAATGGTCTATTTTGTGCTCGACAAGAGTTGCAGCAAAGGCCAAGTTGGAAATGACGCTCCCTAAAAGCTTGCTTTCTATACAGCAAAATAAATTTTAAGTCAGCCAATGCAATCAAAAATACCATGTATACAGCTACTTTTTCCACTATCTTGGCCCATAATCATACCTTTCAAAAATAGCCTGAATTAGCGACAAAACCCGGCAATTCCACCTTTTTGCAATTCTGGTCACACGAAAACTGATGACAATCTGTGAGAGCTAGCCTACTTTGTTGCTAATTTGCAAAATGTCTACGAAATACTACTGTTTGTCCAAAATTAGTTCACAGTTAACTGGATAAAATCCATAAATAAGTGTCCCTTTAGAACCAAATTATTCTGGACCTACTTGTAATCTAAAATGCTATAAGGTACCATGATTAAATCCCACCCAAACTTTATTTTTATAGAGGATGTATATTAAAACAAATCACGCTAGATCTAATCGTCCGCTTTTGGGTCGAAATCTGATTAATATTTTCTATCCTACCAAAGGGAATATTCACTGTTACCGATTGATAAATTTTATTGCCTGCAATAAGCCCTATCTCCGAATTTTATCGTTTGTGAAAGGGTTAAAATTCCATCTACCAACCGTCTACTTGGAATGTAAATGTGGTGATCTTTGATTGCATGTTTGATTTGTAGTCGTTAGGAAAACAATTGACGATGTGCCCCAGTTGCCGGGAAAATAACCGAACAATTTGTTCCACTTGGTAACCAGTCACATTCAAACAAAATATGGCGATGTTTAAGTATTTCAATTGTAGGGGAATTAATCGAATATTTGCAAAAACGAAAATGAAACGATGGATTGTCTCCCTCGACTCATACTCCAACAGAACATTTTCCAGACCAGAGTCAAAGTGAAAACTAATTATGCAGACAACAAAGTCGTCATAGACAAAGATCACGGTGGAGATTGTGCATGATGGGATGGATAACGAATACGGATAAATTTGCCTCGTTCAGGTAAGAAATTGTGCAATAATTTTCTTATTTCTGCGTCAATATTCAAGCGCTTTGTTGCATATATCCCGCAATACTGAGCTCTTTCCTCAGATATATGACTTGTTTGTATAATCTTCGTATTTTGTCCAAAAATTGACCCCAACCGACTAGAAAAAACGACAAAAAATTCAGGTCCTCTTTCTAGTCGGTTGGGATCGGTTTTTGAGAGAAGTACAATGAAATTCCAGATAAGTCATACATTTGAGAAAAGGGCTGAGTAAGGCGGAGTACATGTGCAACAAACCATATGAACGCAAAAATAAGAAAGTTATTGCACACATTCTTACCCGAAGCGTGGTTAATTTGGCCGTAGTCGTTACCATTTCGCTTTCTGGTCGGTTGGGACAATATTTCGGAAAAAGTATCATGAGTTATCTAATTATGTCATACATCCGATGAAGAGCTCGGTAAGGCGGGGTACAAGTACATGCAACAAAACTTTTGAAAATTGACGCACAAATAAAGAAGTTATTGCAAAATATCTCCATCGTGAAAGATAGTGGGTCCGTATTATCATCGATAGTATTACAAATTCTCTTTTGCAATATTCCTTAAGATTGTTTGTAAATTTCGGGCTGAGAATTTATGTACCATATAATCAAGAAAAAATAGGCAAAACGAAAAAATACTGGTCATAGACATCTTTCCTTATTTATCTTCTTGAACGTTTATTCTGTTCGATACTTCAAAACCAAGTTTGGTTCGGAAAAAAGGGCAAAATACAAAACAGCGTTTACAACGTTTAATATATGAAGTTTTGTTTACGTAGTCATACCAACGCTTAAAGATGATATGAAAATAAATTGATAGAGATTAATATTAAAAATACGAGAACATGATATTAGATATCTCACCCTATACATGTAGTTAGAAATCTCACATATGACTACATTTGAGCCGGGATCTGGAAAAAGGTCCCCTATGGCATTTGAGATTTTCATGTTTCAATATCAGACCCTGCCAAAGTACAGGCTGATCTGGACCTATCAAGCACTCTAATAATCGCTACAGGACAAGGAAAAGCAATAAAAGAACAACATGGGTCCTGATAAGTCTTCATGTAGACGCAGACTGGTCTGGAATTATGTTGGTCTGAAATACTTTAACTCTATCCCAAACAAGACCTGGTTTTGACGTCCATAATAAAAAGGGCTTGGGAAAACATTGAGACAAAAGAAGAAACTGCTGATAACCAGCAGTTTCTCCTTTTGCCTCAATATTTCCGGAGCAATTTCAAGCACAAAATCTATCATTCTCAACATTGATTTTGTCGTCTGCAGCAGCTTTCAAATTGGGCCACCCTAAAAATTTGCCGTTTGGGAAAGGATTAAGGGCCTTTTCAGATTCCGGCTTATTTGTTATTAAGTATGTTACAGACATTTTGTTCAGCATTTTTTTTTTCAAACAAAACTTGGTTTTGACGACCCTTAAAGAAAAGGTTCTGAAAAACGTTGAGACGGAAGGAGAAATTACTGGTCGCAAGCATTTCCCCTTCTTATCGAAATCATCTTGGCTACACAAATTCAAATTCAAATTCAAATTCTTTTATTCAAGAAAACTCAATGAGAGCATAAAAAGAAACAATATCAATGCATAACATACATAAATATTGCGAAAGGACCAAAGTTGAGAATATTTCAGTATAACGTTGAAAAACGTTTCTATCATATATCAAGGGAGACAACCTTGATCAATCTAATAGATTGTACTACAATAGTAATTCCCCTTAGTTCAATATATAGTTAATGGGCAGCAATTATCCCCCACTACAACTTGGAAAGTTGTAGCAATGGGACCACATCTGCCCATCAATAACAAATATAATTAAGCAAATTCAAACTCTGCATTAACCCTTTCCCGAAGAGCAAAAGTATAGAACTGCCTTATTCAAAAGCTGCTGGAGACATCAAAATGGGTATTAAATTGAGACATTGGATTGTGTGCAATATAAAATAAGAAATATTGAGACAAGAAGGGAAAATGCTGATTTCAGCATTTCCCTCTTTTGTCTCAACATTTACTCACACCTTTTTAGTTTGGGACGTCAAAAAAGTTTTAATGTATATAAAAACGGGTTAAACTATACCAAACAGTGACCAGTTTTTCTTCTAAAAACCGTGAAGATTATTTGCTTTTGATAAGTAATAATGTACAAAACCACAAATTATTCAACTCTTTCCCAAGCAACAAAATGTTAGGGTGATCTAATTTGAAAAGAGCAGCAGATGACAAAATAGGTGTTGAAACAGATAAGATATATGTATAATATATGTACAATATGGCAAAGAAAACATTGAGAAAAAGGGAGAAAACACTGATTATCAGCATTCATCTCCATTGCCTCAATGCTTTCCAAAGCTTTGGGGACGTCAAAAGCAGTTCTTGTTTGGGAAAGGGTTAGAGGTTTAGAGAGATAGATAGGGGGGGGGGGGGGGCTAGATTAAAAAGATGCTGCTGACAACAGAATGTTAGCACTGGTCTGGTTGTGTATAACCTAGGAGAAAATAGTGGATACCAGCATCTCCTCCATTGTTCCAACTTTCCCTCAAGCCTGCTCTATCAAGCATAGCTAGAACAAATGTCTCATACAGTCCCTCCCCTACCAATAATTCATGCAGTCCAGTGTTTTATCACTTTGTAGGTTAGTCAAAAAAGGGTCAACACAAAGTTCAAGTCTACTAATTAACAGAAAATAAAGTTATTATGTTGATCATGTGTTAGTGTTGAATATACTGAGACTCAAATATCTAGCTATTTTTCTACAGACATTGGCATCTTCATTACTCATTAGCCAAATAAATTTAATGTTATTATTACATGTTGTATTCAAAAGATTTTTGTTTAAACAGTTGTCAATATATAACTGTCTTAAGTATTCATACTTTTCACAAGAAAATAACACATGTATTTCATCTTCAATTTCTCCAGAAGAACATTTCTTACATTTTCTGTCACTAACTGGGGTCTTGGGTACTGTGTATCTTCCTAATTCAATCTGTAGCCTATGATTGCTGGTTCTATATCTACTCATATTAACTCTATCATTAAAATTATGGATATCCACAAGGTAGCTCTCAAATTTAAAAATATATTTGAAAGTTCTATATGTTCTAAGTTTCTCACTAGTTTGCAGTTGTTGGATCCAGTGATTTTCAAACTCTTTTTGGATAGATTTTAATACATTTCTAATCTTTGTCTTACTTAAAGGTATAGCAAGTTCTTGTAACTTTATATCATTATACTCAGAAACTTTACAATATTTCTTAATAATAGCTTGAACTGAACTTAACCAACAGTTTTGTTTATTTTGAGCCATAAGCTTGTTTTCTACAAGTGCATGCTTAAGGAGAGAATCACCAGTTCTACCACTTTTAAGTCTATCCCAATATTTCAGCATAGAGGAAACTACATCAATATATAAGGGATATCTACCTAGTTCATCATATAAGGCTAGCTTGCTTGTTTTTTTATTTACTGATAGAGAATACCTGCATAACCTTAAATTAAGCTTTTCTATGGGAAAGTATTTATAAGCTTTTTCAAGAAAGTTTTCCTCTGATGTAGGTTTAAACATCCCTATTATCTCAGATGCATTCAAGAGTATGGGTTTGACAGTGTGATCAAATACATATATAAACTTATCAACATCACAGGGCATATTTTTAAATATATTTGTAAGTTTGAAAAAAGCTTTTTGACCTCTAGTGTAGAGGTCATTTAAAGCATCATTAAAACTACCATTAATACTAAAGATAATACCAAGATACTTATAATGTTTTACCGCTTCTATTTCATACTCTCCAAAGTAAAAACTAGTTTTGGGAAGTCTACTTCCTTTGTTGAATACCATAACTTTGGACTTTTGGGGGTTAATATCTAACCCCCATTTGTTACAATAGTCAAAGACTTTATTCATACTATTTTGAAGGCCATTTTGAGTTTCTGACATTAGCAGTAAATCGTCTGCATACAATAGACAGTTGATAGATTTTGTGCCAATAGTGACTGGTGTACAATTATGGTCAAATATCTTGGTAATATCATTAATAAATACATTAAACATGTTAGGACTAAGGTTGTCTCCCTGGAAAACTCCAATATTTGAAGGAAAGGCAGCGGTCATTTTGTCTTTATTAACTTTCACTCTCAGTTCAATATGTTTATACATTGACTGGATTATAGAAAGATACTTCCCGCCTATACCAATCTGGCTAAGTTTTACTATAAGAGCTGGATGGATCACCGAGTCAAATGCCTTTTTTAGGTCTATAAAACAGGTAAAAAGTTTTTTTGATTTATTTAAGTACTTATCTATAACAGTTTTTAATTTAAAGATATGATCAGATGTTCTGCATCCTTCTTTAAAACCAATTTGTTCGTCTGCAATTATATCATTCATTCTTAGGAATTTAACGAGTCTTTTATTCAATATTGAATTGAAAACTTTGCTCATACAGCTAGTTATAGTGATTCCCCTGTAATTTCCAGGATCATGTCTATCACCATGCTTAAAGATAGGAATAATTACACCTTTAGACCAGCTTTCTGGGTAAATGCCTGATGACAAAATATTATTGAATAATTTACATAATGCTGGTAATAAAGCAAACTGGCCATATTTCAACATTTCATTTATGATGCCATCAAGGCCACTGCTTTTATTGTTCTTTAGCTTTGAGCAAGCTTCTTCTATCTCTTTACTAGTTATATGTTTGTCTAATATATCGACTCCTTTTGGTAATAATTTTGATTCTAAAATATTAGTAAAATCATTATTGGTACCCTTTTTGTTACCTGTGACCTGATTTAACTCGGTGAAGTGATCCAGAAGTATTTTGTTATCAATCGGTAAATTTTCATCATCCTGAGTATCACTTTTAACCCTTTCCCAAACGGCAAAATTTTAGGGTGATCCACTTCAAAAAATGCAACAAATGACAAAATGGGTGTTATTAAAGATAAGATTTGTGTAAAATATGGCACAGAAAATATTGAGACAACAGGAGAAACTGCTGGTTATCAGCAGTTTCTTCATTTGTTTCAATGTTTTCCCAAGCCATTTCTATTTGGGACGTCAAAACCAGGTCTTGTTTGGGAAAGGGTTAAGTGAGTTAAGGATTCCCCAGAATGCCTTGGGATCCTTTGTGGATATAGTTCTCATTCTGTTAACTATATCTTTGAAATAATTCCGTCGCCTTTCCTTCCTTACCCTATTATATTTCTTATTCAAACAAAAACACCTATGTCTGAGCTCGTTATCAAATGGGCTAAAGGCAAGCTGCTTACTTAAGTAATCTAATGAAGTCTTTAAACTATGAAGATCATTAGAAAACCAGGGTTTATCCTTTTTGACTCTTGTTTTTCTTATCACCCTTTTCCTTGCATTTAGAGACATTTCAGCAGCCTGTAAAATACAGCTATTTACATCATCAACAGCTTTCTCAATGCCATTCTTATCTAAACTTATATCACTCTGTGTAAACTCAACCAACTTTGATGTAACAGAGGGACTAGCAAGTGCATCTTGAAACTTTGAAATTGAGTCATCTTTCCAGATGTACTTTAATGGTAATGGAAAAGTTTGGGTCATATCAAGGACATTATTTTCATTAAAATTCACAGATAATACACATGATAAAAGACAATGGTTAGAAATAGACCTTTGAAAATCATGTACTTTCATACTTAAAAGTCTGTTTAAAATACTCTCACTTGATATAATATAGTCAATTACACTACTACCCAGAGAGCAATGGGCTGTATATTTCCCTGAAAAATCTCCTAATGTTCTTCCATTTAGAATCCTAAGTTTACTTTGGATGCATAATTCTAACAGGCTTTTCCCTCTGCTACATCTTACTTGGTCCTCACTTAATCTATTTATACATGTTATATCTTCAATATAATTTTCATCAGTAACAAACTTTGAACAATTATCATTTGGAATATAATCAAACTCAACACCAACACGTGCATTAAAGTCACCTAACAAAGTTATATCCCCTTTATCATAAATGTTGTTAATATCACTTACAAGGTTATCAAATTGGTCACCTTCTTTGATTGAATATGTAGAATTTTCTGGGGGAATATGTAAAAAACAAATGTACAGGTCTCTATCAAGCGAAAAGAAAACCTTGTTAAGTTTAAACCAGATATAATTTGAGTTTGTTACTGGTAAAGGAGTAACTCCGCTAGATATAGATTTTCAAATCAAAACACTTATACCTCCAAAAACCCTATTACTATTTCTATTTTGGGTTCTAAAATTATGGTAGATTTTGTAATTGCTTAGAGGTGACTGAAATGATTCCTTGCAGTGGGTTTCATTTAACCCTATAATATCATATGTACTTATTTGTTTTAACAAACTAGAATTGTTGATTTTATCATGATTTTTGGTTTTCAAACCATCAATGTTCCATGCGCACAAATTTAGTTGCCTCCTTTTTGTTTTCGCCATGGCTTCCTATACACAGGCCGTTTGTCTGCTCTATAGTTAGGAATACCTAGAGTTTTATCAATGCACTTTCTCAAGTTGGAGGCTAGGACCTTAGCTCCATCTGTGCTAAGGTGGTAGCCGTCGGTATGAACGAACTTTTGTTTAATTTCGCCAGATACGGATAGATTGTCATTATCGCAAATTATGAAATCGTTACAATCTTCTCCTAGCTCCTTCACAAGGGAGTTGACAGTATTTGCCTTCAGATTGTGTTTATACTCATCCTTGCGATTTGTCGCTAACGATACTATGATTTTGGAGTCAGGTTTCTTTTGTTTTGTTTGTTTCACTAGTTTTTCTAGTTTTGTTACACATTCTGGTGATTTAGTATTCTTCAGTTCGTTCGTTAGTATGTGAAAGGCGATTACATCTGGGTTGTAGGTGTCATCTAGTTCGCTTACCACTTTTTCTACGTAATATACGTTAGGGTATAAAAAAAATTGTTGAATCCTACATAAAAGAGCAATGAATTTATTTATCCATTACTAGGCAGCCAATATTTAAACTGATCCAAATTCAAATTTTGATTTTGTTTGGGAAAGAGCAAAATGACAATTAAGTAATGAGGGTTTGTTTTAACTGCCAATACCCCTGCGATCTGTAGCTGTGAATTATAGCCTAAAGGTCTAATTTCATGATCAGACAAAATCAAATCACTATGTATACTGGAAAACGACTGCAGACTTTTTTACCTTATTAAGGTGGAATACCCGTAATATGGTAATTTTTTGGATTTTTTTTTTCAGGCCTCAGGCACTTTGCCCATTTTTGAATGAGTGTTTTTCTGTAAGGGCGTTATAGTAACGTTGAAACTTTGATGTTTGGGAAAGGGTTAAAGTGCAAATACCAATTGAAACATTGTATCTGTATGAGTAATTATAACCTAGAGGTCTAAATTTATGATCATATGGAAAAAATAGACTGGCTCCAGTCTGACTGATCTGATTATTAATAAAAATATATATAAATAATGTACATCTGATTTACCTCACTATCATACTCTCTGTAATTGTGGATCAGACGTATTATAAGGAGAAGGGCAGTAATTTGAGTAAATGATTTTTTCCAGTAGGAGTGAAGTACCTTTGTAAATATATCGGCCTATTAAATATATCTGCCTACATATTCTCACGGCTTAGGAGCCAGGCTAGGAAAAAAAAGATAATCAACTATTTATACTGGAGCACGCCTACAGAAATGCCTTTGACTTATACATTTACATTCATGAAAGTGTGTATACATAATATCCGTTCTGTGACTATTTTGGAAATATTTCGGACGACGTCGGAAACATGCGGCGATATCCGATCAATGCGGATCAGTTTTGAAGAAGAAAAATTCCGCAATTTATGCTGCCGAGTTATTACGACATCTTTCAAATAATTCCGACGTCGCGTGACTCTCAATGACATATTTACAGGTATTTTACCTGGAAGGGGGTAAATGTCCGTAATAGAATAGGTTTGATTTATTTGGGTTTTACGCCGTTTTCATCTTCTATGGTCATATCGCGGCGGCTGGAGCACCTAACCTTGGGTTCCTGGTATTTCTCGCACCAGTACAACCACAATATCCAAACCGAGCCTCCAGCTGCTCTCTCACATAGATGATTCACACCCATTGGTGAGAGACAAATGACTTTTGTCAAATGTCAGAATGGATACTGGTCGAGCTGGGGTTCAAACTCGAGACCCCTGGATTGCGTATTTAGAATAGGCGATGGGGATTTACACAAAAGAAGAAAATGCTGATGATCAGCATTTTCTCCGTTTGCCTCAATAATTACTGTGAGCTACATTTTATACAAAGTGCAATAGTTTTCAGATTGGAACATTTATATACTTGCTATTTTGGAAAGGATTATATACTGAAGAGCGCCTTCAGAATAACCTTCGACCTAATCCGAGTCTTCTCTGATGTAAATACGCTCTTTGATATTTAGCGAAAAATCAAAATATCAAAGAGCGTATTTACATCAGAGAAGACTCGGGTTACCTACGACCTACATGTTTATACTTACCTCGTTAACCCATTACCACACAGTGACTCTTTTTGACTCCCCATAAGGTAATTGCTTTCGAAAACATTGTGGGTAATGAAGAAATTGCTTGTGACAAGCAATTTCTTCATTTCCCACAAAGTGTTCTAACCCCCTCCCCCCCAAAAAAAGACCACAAAATGTTAAATTCATGGACTTGAAATTGACGTCTGCAGCACCTTTGAATTTGGACAAGTCCAAAAATTTGTCGTTTGGTAATGGGCTAAAGGGATATGACTCTATAATCCTAGGATGGACAATTCCAGGAAAGGACCGCCTTGCAAGGAAAGGACCGCCTTGCAAAGTTTGGCATCTCATGAATTTAAAGTAAATTAATAGTTTCCCGTAAATCAAATAAAAAAGGATCAGATGGTCAGAATATTTTTTTTTGGAGATGAACTACTACTAAACGATCCAGATGTCATATGTATGAGTGGCTAACATGGTCCTTAAACGTAATGTTCAACTCCTTCCGGGGAAATCTAGAACAGCAACAGCAACAACAACTAATTTCACCAGCGTCTCATCACACGTTGACAACTTATCCGCTGGTATGCCTACATGTAAGAGGCGAAACTTTGTCGTATATATTCAAAAAGAAAATTTCGATATAGTAAGAATCTCATGAAGGCCACCTTACGTCAAAAGACGGAATATTGTCCAAGCCGGTATTCGAACTCTCCTCCCAATCCCTTTATTCACAGTCTCCGCCATATTCACTGGTGGTGAACTCGGCCAAAGCGAGGGACGTTTTTTCGCGATCAATGTATTCCGTCGGTGTTGTTATAAAATATCGTAACTACGGCTTTATCGAAGCCGTAGTTACGAGATTTTATAACGGCACCGACAGTTTGTCAATACAAAACGGTAAACCCGGTCTGTTTTTAGAACAAGGTCATTGTCATTAGAAAAAAATCTATAAACTCACATTTAAACGCAAAATATATATACCTTGTTGTAACGAAAATTGTTTTAGTTCACCACCAGTGATATTCGAACAAGGCCAATCTGAAATATGAAATAATTTCCTTCATTTCGTTTACCGAAGTATAGAGGATTAAAAAGCTATTAGTGACCTTGTCTTTGACAACGGTCTTTTGATGTCTAAAATAAGCTAATCCAGCTTTTAATTAACCATGAAGAGAAATGAGACATCATCTCGTCGCTTTAAAAAATCTCGTAACTGCAACTTAAAACGAACTGCAGTTACGAGGTTATTGTTGGAAGGCAGCAATATGTATATTTTGCGCTAGAATCTAGTAAAAGGGCTATCATGATATGTGAGACCAACATGGATCCAGATCAGCCTGCGCCTACGCGCAGTCTGATCAAGATCCATGTTGTTCTCAAATAGCCTTTTTAACATTACCTGTAGCGTCTCTCGGAAGGCATCATCATTGGCCACCTATGTCTTCATTTATAGGCCTACATTTATTTAGAAACATAATAAATGCCCTGGTTTTCTTTTGAGACTCTTTAAGTTCCAAGGTAATCTATTACTTACGGTCAATGCGCTAATAGGAAGCGGTTAAAATCTTATACTTCAGAATCCTTAAAGTGACATTTCACAATTATTTTTACACAATTTTTACTTTTATTCTATCGGAAAGAGCATATTTTCTTATGAAAATTTCAAGTAAGAATATTGAACCGTTTACGAGAAATATATATTTTTGTGCTAAAATTAAACAAATTCTTGTGGACAACAGTTCAAATTTATATAGAATTGGTCATTTCTGCCTCAACTTTAAAGGTGTATTTTTCGCTTATAAATAACAACTTCAATAAACTGATAGCATTTCTACGCATTAGAATAAACAATCTTTGCATCAAGACATACTTTTAAAAAATGAAATAAATGTGAAATGTCACTTTAAGGTACATCACATGTTTTTCGTCATGTGAATAAAAAGTCGGTGAAAATTCTGCTTCATTTTTACCAAAATATTATGGACTCAAGGGTACGCATCATCAAGGATCAAGCGACAGACTTCAAACACGGTGGATAATCACATGACATTATCTTTTAAGAAAATCTTCAAAAACTTTGTTAATACGAGGTCGATTTGAATTCAAGTTGAAGCAGAGCAGATAAGCAGATGCCAGGCATAAGATGGTCGTGGTATTTTTTTTTTTTTTTTTTTTTTTTTTTTTTTTAACCTCGGGTGATTATAAAATTATTGACGATCAACCAAAATTTTGGTTAATCGTCAATTAGGCCTAGTTTTTTATCGCTTTTTGTCAAACTGTCGTAATTATATACTTCAAGCTAATGGATTGTTTCCAGGAAAGCGTTACGGAAGCACATTGATGCAAGTGTCTTTCACAAAATAGGAAATGCGATAATGGCTTTGTAATAGGCCTATTTATTAAGCCTTTACCCTTTTTTAAGGCCTCACAAATGAAAACTTGTCGCCTTAAGATAGAATACCCGTAATGTGGCCATTTTGATATTCGTAAAACATCGGATTTTTTTCGAGCGGCTTCGTTACGTATCCGAACCCATTCGGGCGCGGTCGTAAACGTTCGGCGATGGAAAGTTCCGACGTCGCGCGAACCTCATTATGGGTGTACTACCTTAAAATTAGTTTAATACGACAGAGCGGAAACGAATATGAAAAATGTAAGCATCGCGGAAAGTATTGAAGACAGAGATCATTCTTTGTAACCAGCATTTTCTCCGATGTATCTCAATGTTTTCAATTTAATTTTCAATGTTTCTTTTCCATCATCAAAATCAAACCTACGTAATTCTTTGAAAAGGGGTTTAATGGCCCGATTATTAACTCATTTCCAGACAGCAATATTTTAGACCTGTCTAATAAATTTGAAAGTTCTGCAGACAAAAAAGGATGTTGAAAAAGATGGGAATTTAGTTCAATATAGTATGGAAAACATTTAGAGAAAAGGGGAAAATGCTGATTATCAGTATTTTCTTCTTTTGTCTAAATGATTACCTAAGCCTATTTTTCTCGGGTCTTGTTTTGGGAAAGGGTTAAACTGTGATTCTTTGGCCATACAATGGCGTTGTGAAGCATGATGATCTTAGAAATGACGGCGTATTATGGTAGAATGTCCGTATTGTCGCCATTTTGAGATTCATAAAACATCGGATTTTTCCGAGCGGCGTCCTTACGTATCCAAAGCTATTCGGCGATGAATAGTTCCACCGCCGAATGTTTACCACCGCGCCCGAATAATTCCGATGTCGCACGAATCTCATTAGGGGTATTCTGTCTTAATTACTAAAGCTGCTCCATCGCAGATTTGGACCTAAATTTTAAAAAAAATCTTCGTGTTCTACAATCTTTTTATAATCTAAAATTCATATTATTTTAAAATTTCATCGACTTGAAATTGTCGTCTGTAACACCTTTCCAACTGGAACTGTCCAAAATTTTGCTGTCTCGGAACCAATCCAGATCTAGTTAGGTCTATCTAGTGCTGTACTGGTGCAATTCTGGTTAATCAGTTTAAAAAAAAAAGTCTTTCCAAAACCAATGACGCCTTTTGAAAGACACATCTCTATAGATCTATCAAAGATTAAGAAAAAAACAATGAGGTGAAAAACATGAATACATGTATAAATATTCAAATCCTCAGTGACATTTCAGAATTTTTTGTCATAAATTTTACTTTTATTTTTATCTGAAAGAGCATATTTCCTTATGAAAATTCTGAAAATTTCAAGCCAAAATATTGCGCCGTTTACGAGAAATTTATATTTTTGTGTTAAAATTGAACAAATTGTTGTAGACAACAGTTCGGATTTATATGCAATTTATCGACTATGTCTCAACTTTAAATGCGTGTTTCTCGCTTATTGGCAACAACTTAAAAAAAACTAATAGTATTTATACTCATTAGAATAACCAATCTTGGCATCAAGACATACTTTAAAAAAATTGAAATTTGGAATAAAATGTCCCTTTAAGCTTGACTTATACGATACCTAAAAGAGCATTGAAACGGCAGTTGCATCTTTCAAAAAGTTGCTACAGAAGATTTTTGAGAAATGAACGGATCTTGATCAGACTACGCTCTTCTCTTAAGCAATGACATCCCTTTTTCTATATTCCGGCTTAAAATTTAATCAGTTAATGTACGCACGAAATGTATGAAGTTGTTAATTTTGAAATAATTACCCCTTTCCACAAAACAGCAACAATCTGAACAGTTCCATTTTGAAATCTGCTGCCAATGAGAAAACATTTGTCGGTAAAGATGGAACTTGTGTACAATATAACACAGAAATTGTTGAGACAAAAGGAGAAAATGCTGGTCACCAGCATTTTCTCCTTTTGTCTCAATGTTTTCAGAAACCGTTGCTATCACAGGCGTCAACATGTGCCATCCGTCGGGAAAGAGTAACGTATGATACTTTCACGGTTCTCAACGCCAATAGTGTGAAACGATCTCACTTTTTATTCAATGTGTTCCGTGATTCTATGAAATGAGATATCGGTAGACAATGTCGGCGTGATGGAGTGTAGATTTTAACCCTTTCCCAAACAACAAATTAAATCGTCGCTTTTCAACAAAAACCTCGTAACCGAAGTTTGTTTTAAGCTGCAGATACGAGGTTTTTGTCGAAAAGCAGCGATAATGCTGTTCCTATTTGAAAGCAGTTGCGTAGATAAGTTGATTGATGTTGACAGTAGAATGTGAGTAAGTTTTAAATTTCATTTAAAAACAGTGATATAAAAGGTAAAAATTCTAAATATCAACTATATCTTAGTTTCTATGAATGTTTTCAAAAACCTAGGTCTTCTAATAGGAACGCCAAAACATGCACTTGTTAAGGAAAAGGTTAATTATGTAACGGTATGAAATACGAGTAATATATATAACAAGGCTGTATCAGAGACTGTCCTAATTGACCATCAAGCAACCTTTTCCCGAATTGTAAAATTACGGACAAACAATAACGTGTTTTTATTAATTCTAAAACCTTGTAACTACAGCTTGATTGAAGCTGTAGTTAAGAGTATCTATAATTACACTGACGGGTTATCAATCTTTAAAAGCATAATCAGTCTATTTATAGCACAAAATTTATCCTTATTTGAAAGATGTGACAGTTTATGAATGAATGTTGACAAATATAAAAAAGATTGAATAACAATGTAAGACAAGAAATGCCGACGAAAAAATAGAAAATTCTTCTTCTGTCCCCATGCATCTCATTCGATTAACATGGACTGCTCTGCCAGGTCATTTATTGTGAGCTATAAGACGTTTGAAATTCTTCCATAATGTTTGCTCATAATTTAAAAACGAAACTCCCTTTTCAGTAAATCGGTAATTTATCCACCTCTTTGTCGGGGGACTGTATCCCTTTAAACGACTTCATTCAATATGAAATATCACGGTGGAGAATGCGCATGATGGGATGGGTAAATCTACGGACAAAATTGCCTAACTTCAGCTAAGACATTTTGCAATAACTTTCTTATCTCCGCGTCCATTTTCAAACGGTTTGTTGCATGTGTCCCGCATTACTGAGCTCTTTCTTTGTTGTATGAATAACACAGAACCTTCTTGTACTTTTTGCAAAGGATGGTCCCAACCGACCAGAAAACGATATAAAATTCTGATCGTTTGTCTGGTCGACTGGGATAATTTATTTGATGAATTTTCAAATAGGTCATACATCTGATGAAGCGGCTCAGTAGAAATTGTGAAAACTGACTCATGAATAAGAAAATTATTGCACAAATTCTTACCTGAAGCGTGGCTAATTTGTCCGAAGTTGTAACCATTTCGTTTTCTGAACTGTTGGGATCAAATTTTGCAAAAAAAGCAAAAGGATTCCACATATACTATGTCTGAGAAAAGAACTCAGTAATGCGGGGTACAAAAACAAACCTTTTGAAAATTGACGAAGAAATAAAAAAAATATTGCGAAATATCTGACCAGAATAGAAATTATTTTGTCCGTAGTCGTTATTCATCCCATGATGCACAATCTCCATCGTGAATGTCCAATATGCGAATATTGTCACATTTGATTGGCCTCTTCATTAAAAATAGTGTGATCAGTATCAAAGCATCTCACACTCAAAGAAAATGTGAAAATATCATTATCATCATTATCATTTATGCTGGTGATGTGATATTATTGTTATGAAATTTAACCCTTTTCAAAACGAAGCCATGTTTTAACGTTTCTTATGAAAATGTTCGGGGAAAACAGGAGGAAATACGGTTGCTGAAAATAAAAAGATTTCTTTTGCCCCGATATGTTCTGCTCAATGTTGTATACGAATCATATCTATTTCAAAATCATCTTTAATGTACTTCGTCTGTCGAAGCTTTGAAATTGAAACAGTTCAGATTTTTACCGTTTTGAAAAGGGATAACGATTTGGCGTCCCTGGAATAAAATTTATTTTAGCATTTAATTTTGCTATTGCCCAGCATTTCCACATTTTTCCTTAATATTTTCCTAGCTATATCAAAGACATTCCCTACTTTTGATAACATTTTTGTCGTCTGCAAAGGCTTTTCAATTGGACAAGTCTATATATTATGTGTCATTTGCGAAAAGGTTTTACCAATTTTCACAGCTATATTTCTAAGTAACGCGACACACGAGTGCTAGAATAGTCATATCACAATAATTTGTCGCTAGCTATAAATCATTAGTTGTCTGGCGGACTTCTTTCATTTAGTTAGAATCGGTATTTAGTGCATTAAGCTAATGTCAAATAAAAATAATTTTAAAAATGTCTTCAAGATAGTTTTTGGTTCACGCGTCTCACGTGCGCAATACACGAGAAGAGTATTCTGTTAAGAACTCTGAACATGTACTAACAGTGTGTTAACGATTTTCCAAAACTGCAAAACGTAGGACTGATCCAATTTAAAAGCAGTTGCAGACAACATTTAACAGTAAACGAAATTTTACATTTCTTTGTCTTTCTGGATAGAAAATATTGTAAGAAAAGAACAAACTCAAATTGATACTAAAAAATAATGTTGATAGGGCCTACATGTTTTCTGTTCTCAACAAAAAATCGTGTGATTCATTTTTATCAGTAACACAGTGAAGAAATGAATTTATCATGGATTAATGGTACAAGATAATGAAAATGGTATATTTGTGAGGCACCCGAATTAAAAGAAGATGACAGAACAAACAAGTGTTTAAGGAAATGAACTATTTTAAAACGGCGTTTCCAAAGAAGACCAGTCCGTATTATGCTATTATATGGGTGTTTTAGGGAAAGTTTGTGACATGTGTATCTAACAAACATTAAATATTACATCAACTGTATATATATCAACTTATGATTTGCAAACAGAACTTTTGTTCCATATCGTTTAATTGATTCTGCTCAGAACTAAAAATCAAACATGGCGACCGTCGACGAAGGAAATGGTTCAGCAGCGTATAATGGGACATCAAATTTCTCAACGAGAAGTCTCGTGTCCTTGATACCACCCTGGATAGTAACATTTGTTGTCGTGTTTCTCGTTTTGGCCATTGTGGTTGGCATCTTGGGAAATACGTTGGTGATTGCAGTTTTGGCGAAAAACAAACTGAAAACCTCCACAGATTGGTTCATCATTTTTATCGCCTTAAGTGACGTCACTTCCCTTGCTGTGAATGGGCCGATTGATATATTCCGGTATCAGACGGACCTCTGGTCCCGGATAGGTTCTCCCGGATTATGTAAATTTCACTATTACGTGTTACACATACTTTATATCGTGTCAAATTTTTTGTTACTGTTTGTCAGCATTGACAGATTCCTGAAGACATGTCGACCACATGGAGTCTACTTCACCCCACGAAGATCGTTCTGGTTTTGTATTGCTGTGACAGTGGGATCCATGGTATGTGCTATACCTAATGTCATCACATCCACCGCGTCCAGTAGGGGTACCTGTATATTTGACAAGAACTATAAAACACTGAGGTCTGTGTACGCAATGGCTTTGACAATAGGTACTGTCATTTGTACATTCATACTGATCCTGATATACGGAAGAATAGCTTACGTGTTAAAGAAAAGAGAGCAAGCAAAACAGGAAAGGCGGGAAATGCTACGAAGGGCTCTTCAGAGTGGCGAGTTTGGTTATCTTTCGTTTGATGGACGACGCAATTCGAAGCGATTAAAACGTGCCTTCGAAACCCAATCCGAACAATTAGAAGATATTGACTCGAACCAGGAACTCGAGTTATTCAAAACAAGCCCAAGGGTGCCAAGACCAGGACCTAGTCATGAAGAATCTGAATCCCAACTTGCACATGGTATAAGTAGAATATCGGTGGTCCTACAGTCGTTCAGGAATCACACGAGTAACAAGGGCAACAAAATTCACCCCACCGACTTGAGCCCGTTACCATCAAGTAACGCACAAATAGACAGACCACAAAGGACAAGTAGCACTGTGGTCTCGAGTTTAAACACCGGGAGCTCAATGGATTACGATCAAACGAAGCGTGCAAGGAAGACGACAAAAATGATCTTCGCGATTACGCTGTTCTATATAGTGTCAACCATGTTGCCGGCAATTTTTGCTCCATTCCTGACTGCGACAGATCTGCGTAACTACGCCGCGGGCCAAACTTTGATATTTTTAGTGCTCAGACTGTATACTATAAACAATTTTGCTAATCCACTTCTGTATATGTGTCTTAGTTCCAACTTCAGAAATAAGTCACTGATTATTCTGAAATCGTTCAAAATGTGCTGATTTCGTGACATTGGCCTCGCTAGAAATTCGAGATTTATTGAAATGTGTTTTAAGTGAAGTGGACGTCTAAATGAATGTCATAAACAGCAGAAAAAGTATACTACAGCAGAGAGGATTTCTGCAGAAAGACGACAATTATAAGTAGCCTATATAGTCGCTTTTCAACAAAAAACTTGTTTTAAGCTGCAGTTACGAGGTTTTAGTTGGAAAACAGCGATATTTTGTATCAGTATCACTGTCTATTTTCTGTCGTTTCTGTTGTTTACTTGAAAATATGTTTTGTTTTATTTGGAGCAAATGGATTCTTACATGATCGGTAATTGCTAAAATGTAAAATGTTACATCATCGATTTTCTTCAAAAACTTCATAACTATAATTTGTTGTAAGCTACAGTTACGAGGTTTTTGAATAAAATTATCTATATGTTAGATGTACATTATCTTGCAGGTGTATGTAAAAATAAAAGCCCTCCGATTATTTCCGCAGAAAAAAGGCTTATAGCTTTTTATAAAGAAAGATAATTTCCATAATGTTCCCCTTCAAGCAATGAAGCTAGCGGTCAGTAATTATTACTCTGTCATTGATTATATACCTACTTGGATATTATTTTCATTAGCTTTTGTCACACAACGCCATTTCAGACCGGTGAATCTAAATTGAAACTCACATCGTCGCTTTTCAACGAAAACCACGCAACTGCAGCTTGTTTTAAGCTGCAGTTACGAGGTTTTGGTTGAAAAGCGGCGACATATTCTGTGAGTAGGCGTATTAATTACAGATTGTAATTGTATATGTCTGTCCGTTGGTCTGTTAGTCCGTTGGTCGGTCTAAAAGCTTTTCCTCTGCACTATTTCTATTGAATTTCAAACCCGATTGTATATAATGTTGCTAAATTCTAGTTTTTCGGTTTGTGCTAAAATAATTTCAAAATGTAACAGGTGCACTAGCTGCAGTTAAGGCGCAAGTCTTTTTCCTGTATAATTGTATGCAAACCAAAGACAATAGCCCAGATACAAAAAATCCACAATAGAATTGGTACCAGCTTACATGATTTTAGCACCCTGGCTTAATCAATTTGGCCAAAAATGATAATGTTAGAAACCATCTACCTAACCTATAAACTCTGGCGGTTTCCTACAGTTTGAACTTGGCAAGCACTTTCAGTTTTAAGCATTGGTGTAGTTGTTGTCAAAAATGGGAACATGCATGAGATTTTGATCATTGATACCTCTGAAAACAGCGTATCTGGAATAAACGTTAATTGTGACGTCATCAAGTTACGTCACGTCCAAACTGACAAAAACATTGAAAATTGACTACACTGTAACCAATTTGTTCAATAATGACATTTTGTTTTAAAAAAAGTCTGTCTCTAACTTGCCTGGCCATTTACCCGAGAGTTGGCTATTCGAGCATTGGCACAGCCAGATCTCAGACATAGTTTGACAAATATTGAATGTCAGTTATTTTTTTCTAATTGTCTGTCTACAATATATAACTTTGTATCAGTGGTACACCAGCTACTGGTCCTGATAGAACGATTTCTTGAAAACGCAGTAAAATGCCAGGAGCAACAGGTTGGGTGCGTAAGTCACCATAATCTACTGTAAATTCCATTAAAAAGAAGTTTTCTCACTCACAGTCAACAAAGAGACTTCTATTCTACCAAGAAATGATACAAAGATCGATTTTTCAAGTAAATTACCAAGAATTTAGACTCTACAAAAAGTCACTCCTAAAGCTGTGACTTTTCAATTTGACCCCTTTTGGATAGATTGTCGAAAAGAAGGTTAAGTAAAACATGGATGCCAATTGAATTTCACCGACTTGTTCTAAATTGATTGAATATTGTTATGAGTAAAAAAAATTGCATTGTAAAACGTTTTAGATAAAATCATTGACCCAAAGCTTTATACTGACTAAACTTTTTCATCTCAGTATATATATATTTTGACAACAATCCCCCGTTAAATTTCCTGTTTAAAATTAAAATATTCATGAAAAATGATTTAAAATCACGAACGTTCTCAGCATTGTCAAGGAACTGAGAGTACATCTTGATATCAAAATGAATCGAAGAGCATGACGGGTACCAAGTCGGTCTTTCAATGTGGGTAATATAGTCTTTGAATGCAAATTCTAGAAACATGGATGAAGCATTTTTTAAGAGTTTGTTGTTTGTTAAAAGGTGAGTGTGCTTCGTAAAGATTTGTATATTGGGGTTTAATGCCTCTTTCAACTGATAGTGTCATATCGCAGCGGATGGAACGCCTTAGCATAGATTCCTGTAGTCTCCCTTATACAAGTACTACCACAACATCCTTATCGAGCCTCCAGCTGCCCAACCACATAGGTTGACACGTTTTATAAAAGAAGGCAAAATATTTCGTCATTTTTTTCATCATCATAATTTCTTTCAAATGAAACAATTGTAATGAAAAGGTCAAATTCTACGATTGAATCTGATATTCAAAAAACATTTCTCCTGATGCCCTTGAAATATTTTTTCAATGATCTTTTTTTATTTTTCATTTTTGTTTATTAATTTTTCTCGTGGAAACTGAATGCCAGTATATTGATATTTCAGCTAATAAAGCCACATCTAAATCAATAATAATTCATATGGTTTGGATACTATATAAAACAAATAGCAATACTGGCAAAGAACGAAATCTGTTCACAAATACATGTATATTATTTCATAATCATTCTATTGACGTTGTATTTGAATTTGTGAATAAAATATTAGATCTGTTAAATTAAAAAAAAAACGAAATAAAAATATAGCCTGGCATCCCCTTGTAAGTGAATTTGCCGATTTGTGATCGGCCACTCTTTTTGGGACGTATACACGGTACACATGCATGTACAACCAAGGATAATTAAAGACGTTGATCTAAAATAAGGACCCATATGCATTTAAGACTAACATGGATAAATGCCTTTTTTCCAGATCCCAGTTCTCATGAAAGGTTTGGCACTTTCCCAAACAAGAGCTGGTTTTGACAAAAAAAAGTTTCGTGGAAACATTGCCCATGGCAAACGAAGAAAATGTGAATTATCAGTACTTTTGTCTCAATATTTTCTTGACTTTGTGGTACACATATTCCCTCTTTATCGAAATTTAATTTAGTTCTGTAATCTGCAGCAGCTACCAAACTGACACACAATAGTCTTTAGATGATAATGTTTAGATAATATTATGAAAATTAAATCAAAACATGACCAATACTGTTTGTTTTTGTCTATTTCTGTCTAACCAGCTGATGTTCGTCTAGATGGATTTTTTTTATCCAACCCTTCCCCAAACGGCAAACTTTCAAAATTTCCATTTCAAAAGCTGCTGCAGACCGCAAAAGGACTTTGTTTAAGATAGAATTTGTTTACAATATAGCAAGGAAAATATTGAGACAAAAAGAGAAACTGCTGGTTATCAGCAGTTTCTTCTTTTGTCTCAATGTTTGCCCAAGCCTTTTCTATAAGGGACGTCAAAACCAGGTCTTGTTTGGGAAAGGGTTAATTCTTTTGGGTGTCACGTTGATCCGTTGCAAAACAGTATAGTTTACAGAGCAACATATAAAGAGGGAATAAAGATATCTTTTATTTCAAATCAAACCCTATGTTGTGGTTACACATTAGAATCGTCTCGATGAGACGATTCTAATGAGTATCCATAACACAGGGTTTGGTGGGGGGTCAATAGATTTTGTATTATGAAAGCCAATAACACTACGTCGGTGGGGAGTCAAAACCTCGTAACTCCAGCTTTTTCAATTTGTAGTTACGAGGTTTTGACTCCCCACCAACGACAAGTTGTCTGCTTTCAGTTAAAACTGACTAAGTAGTTATTGATTAGTTACTGCGCAAGCGTGAACTTTGGCGGACGTGATTCTGAGATCTGGAGATTTTTTTTTTCTTTTTTGTAATATTTTCCAAATAAATGCTTGATTTTGATGTAACGAATTATCAAATGAATAATGTATGCAAATATCAAAATCGAGGACAGATCGCCGAAGATAACCAGCATTTCTATGCTTTTCACCAAAAACCTCAATTATTTCCTACGGTAAACAAATCTTAAATTTACCAATCATCATTTTGAGATAAGTAGATCTAGCATGATTCTAATAGAAGAAGTTAACATGCAAACGCGGGTTCGACACGGGTGAACCGAGTTTCATATGAACAGCCTCGGGTTCGTCGCTAGGTACGTCATTTCACCATTTTGACGTCGACTCTAAGTACTAACCGTGAACCAGGCTGGTGTTACTCGGGTTCCTAGTTGGCGCCAAAAGACGAACAATAACAACAAAAGCTAAGTCCAAATGGAAACTCGTGAATTTACTCAAAACAAACTTTTTGTCATAACCATTCAATTTCCTTGCCGGGTCACTACTGTAGTAGGGATCGATTTTATCACGTAGGCCTAAACAATCATGTAGATACGGACAAACACATTGATAAAACTATATAATGTACATATGTATGTTGAAACCGATCTATTTTATTATGCTCCCCGAAAAAATTTCGGGGGAGCATATAGTCGCCACGCTGTCCGTCCGTGTGTCCGTGTGTCTGTGTGTCCGTGTGTCTGTGTGTCCGTGTGTCCGTCCGTCCGTCCACAGCCATATCTCAGCAACCCTTGGACCAAATTCAATGAAACTTCACATGTGAACTCCTTGGGTCAATACCTAGGGACCTTTTTCTCCGTTTGTAAATTTACGGCTGTGTCATGGAAAAAGGGGCCTTAGTGTAAAAATTAGTTTTTCTCTTATTTCTCTTCATCTAATGGGCAGAATTTAATGAAAATTTGTGCTCATGTAATAAATAGGATGTTCTAGACCATATTCTACAAATAATGTGTGTACAAAAAAGCTGTCATGGGAAAAGGGGGCTTAATGTATGATAGTTTTTATTTTGTGACAAACACTTATTCGGGGAGCATAATCCGTCTGTGACGGCTCTTGTTACAATGTACTCGCGGGATATATCCCTATTGGACCATCCTAAATTTGTGTCGTTTGGGAAAGGATTATTTAACGGCCATTTTTCCTAGAAATAGCTCTGTAATCAGACGACAAAAAATAAAAACAGACAAAAATGCAATCTGAAAAAAAACTACTTTCTATTTCAAAATGTCGGTAAAATCCTTTCCCAAGCGACTATTACGGACTATTCTAACTTTTTCACCCAATAAAATAAATATTACAAATTGCAGAAAACCAGGACTGATTTGCAAGGTTTACATAGATAGAAAATAAGAAATGATGTACTGCTGATATTTTTACATTTCTCTTTTACTTTTTTATTATTGGATCTATCATTTTCAAAACGTTGTCTTAAAAGAAATAAACCACAACTCTGGTTGTGGAAATAGTTACAGGCATTTGAAGTTAGCTAATGAAGCTGTTATGCAATGCAGGTCATAGTTTTAGACTTGTTAGGCCTTTGTGTTCGTTATTTCCAGAACACCACAAATAAAAAAGAGAATTGCGTTCATTTTCAATTTGTGAGCAGGTAAAAAAAAATATGCTGTTCATCTTCTAAATGTTTGACTTCACTTTGATCAAAGCAATATTTTACCATTCTTCTTCATAAACCTAGTAACTGAAATTTGTTTTAATCCGCATGTACGAGATTTTTAAAGAAAGGTAACGATATACGAGTTTGTTCGTATCTAAGTTTAATCCTAGTTTTCTCTGATAAAATTCGCTCTTTGATATGTTGATGTCGCTCATTTAGCGACATCAACATATCAAAATAGCGAATTTCATCAGAGAAAACTCGGATTAATCTACATGTAAGTTAATCGTTTTTCTTAGCAAAATTATTACTGCTGCACCTTTTTTATATATTTCTATAGAACTATGTTTCGTAATATTTTTCATTCAATGAAGGATGAGGGAATAATCGTATTTCTTAAACCTTTACCAGTCATCGCCTGTCTTTGATGTGCCTAATTTAGGAAATCTTGTGATGTAGCATATTTAGAGATAAAAAAATATTAATTTCAAACACACATTCCATTTCTTCCAAGACTTCTTCTATGTTAAGGTAGAATACCTGTTATGTGGTCATTTTGATATTCATAAAACATAGGGTTTTTCTTTCGGTCGGAGTCGTTACGTTTCTGAACCTATTCGGGCACGGTCGTAAACATTCGGCGGTGGAAAGTTCCACAGCTGAATGTTTTTGACGCCGCCGAATAATTCCGACATCGCGCGAATTTCATTAGGGGTATTCTACCTTTAACATGTCTATATTGTTTATATTGGGGGGGGGGGGGGGGGAGTGATTGACCACCATCCAGACGACAAAATTCCAAACCAGCCCAATTTCTTAGCAGTCGCAGAAGGGAGAAATGATATTTATTTATTTATGCATTTTCATACATTGTCTTATGTTTCAAAGCGTTTTATATCAGGTCTTGTTTGTGACTGGTTTAAAGAAAGGTCATTTACTATTTCGGTCAGGAAATTCTAAAACTGTGAGAGTTTTTATTATGTTATTTTTTTCTTGTCTTTTTTGACGAAAAATGTCATCACGAAGAAGATCTTAATAGTTGTTTAATTATTAACTAGAATAATATTGTCTACGATATTGTGACATTTCCGTCGTCATTTTCCCCCAAGCAAGAAAAGAAATTTGAACCCTGTAACAGAAACAGTTGATATTCAGTTTTTTGTTGTTTTTTCCCCTTTCGGCTCAATGTTTTCTGCGCTTTTTTGTACAGAAAATTGTAGAATTGCTTCTAACAGGTAATTTCTTCATTTCCAACAATGTTTTCCATAAAAGTTTTAAGCGCGTGCAAAGTCCTGAGTATTTTAAATATTGAAAACAAGGGAGAGAAATTATTCGACATGGATTTGTTTACAATATTTCCATGAAAAACCAGCATCGTCAGTAATTTGAGTAAACAGAAATCGAAATAACAATAATGAAATGAATTTTCAAAAACTCAGGACCAACAGATCAATGATGATATTTCATGCCAGTGACAAAAAAGGAAGACAACTCTAGATAGCATAACTAACTTCAGCGAAAGAGCGGTTATCTCGCTTTGTTCTAACCGACGTATCGAATAGTATTGCAAAGTTTGCCAGGAAAAGAACCCTTAACCCATTAGGGTCATTACCAAACAGGCAAATTTTGGATTTGTCCAAATTCAATGGTGTAGACGACAATATCCAATCCATTTTGTCTATGTAGAAAACATTGTGTGAAATGAAGAAATTGCTTGTCACAAGCAATTTCTTCAATTTCGACAATGTTTTCCACGGCTATTATTTTGCAGGGAGTCAAAAAGAGTCAGTGTACGGTAATAGGTTGAGCAATTTCCGAAATAAATGCATACATGCTTTTGGCAAATTTGTGCAGAAAAATTATTTAGAAACATTTAGACAATTAAATTTATCAGAACATTCAGACTAACAGCATGTCCGCGTGTTCGCTAAAACATTTCCCAAAACAGCATCATTTTAGGGGGCTTCAATTAAAAAGCTCCCGAAATATGCACAATGGAGGTTATTTTAAATGTTTTTGTGTATATCATAGCTCAGACCATTTTGGTTCAGAAGTATAAAATTCTGGTCGACAGCATTTTATTTTCATTTATTTATATTATTTATTTAATTATTATTTTATTTATTTGGCTCAATATTTTTCCAAGCCTTTTCAATCAGGGGCTTCAAGAGGTTGTTGACTCGGGTCGCACGAAGACAACTAGCCATATTGGTATCAGTGCCACAATAAGGTGGAACACTTGCAATACCGCCATTTTGAAATTGTTACGAAATCTGAAAATTTCGGGAGACGTCGTAAACGTTCGGTTATATCCGATATATACGGATGAGAAACGAAGATTTAAAAAAATCCAGACTTTCTGATGGCGAATGATTACGACGTCTATCGAAAAATGCCGATGGTGTATGAATCTCTATTGCGGGAAGGTATAGACATATTCTACCTCAAACGCAAGAAACCAGTTCATGTTACACATTCAAATTCATCTCTTTCGATTTTGCGTCCTGGTAACTGCACCAATACTAGCGCCAAATAAGTCAGCAGACGAGAAGTCTAAAAGAAACATACGTCATCGGGAATCAACTGGTGGAAAAAAGGGCGACACTACCTGTCTATAACGTCTCCTCGAAAGTAAATTACAGTTGACTCCTCTTATGTCGACATAGGATAAGTCGAATTCATGCGTAAGTTGACATGAAAATGTGGTCCCGTCCTCACAAATGGATATAGAAATGTTAATTGAAACAAAATTAATTAAATTAATATGTCCACTGAAAAAATAGTAAGAAAATGAGAGGAATTGTTCGTCTCGAACGATTTCTTTCCTTTACCTACTATCTTTCAATCATGGGAGCACTTAACCCTTTCCCGAACAAGACCTGGTTTTGACGTTCCTAATAGAAATTGCTTGTGAAAACATTGAGACAAAAGAAAAAAAAACTGCTGATAAACCAGTAGTTTCTCCTTTTACCTCAATATTTTCTGAGCAATTTCAAACACAAAACCTATCATTTTCAACATTGATTATGTCGTCTGCTTCAGCTATCAAATTGGACCACTCTAATATTTTGCCGTTTGGGAAAGGGTTAATCTGTGCACAGAAATGGTTTCATATCATTTTGATAGAAACTGAACAATATCGGATGAGTCGAACTCTGGATATCTCGAAGTAGATAAAACGTTCCCCAAGAGTTCGACACGAGTTTCAATAATAGTAAATGTATAACGTGGAATAACTGAAAAAGTGATGAAAACGATATGAAATACGTAATAATCAAGTAAGAAAAGAAAGAACTAAGACAAAAGAATGATATGAAAAGTGACCTTTAACCTTTTTTCCAAACATAACCTGGTTACACGTCCTTACAAGAAAAGTTTAGGCTTTGGAAACATAGACGCAAAAGCAGAATATTTTGATACAAACGCCGTCTTTTTTTTTCTTTTTTTTTTTTCTCAATATTATTATACACTATAACCAACAAAGAATAATTTTGTATTCCGAAACAGCATTTGAAACAGTCAAAATGTTTGCGAAAAACCTGCTTTTGACGCACATGGTCTAAATAGCTTGAGAAAACCTTTTGCCTCAATATTTTCTGTTCTTCAATTGGTATAGATTTACTTGTCTGTCTGCAATAGTCTTTAGTTGAAACAGTCCAACTTCTTGTCATGCGGAAAGGGCATAATAGAAAAGGATGCTAGGGACCGGTTGATTATCTACATAATTGATCACGAGAACACGCATTTTTACGCGGTATAAAATTGAAGCATCACGCGTTAATTATTTTAGACAATCAAACAATTTGTTGACTGAAAAATGGTAATCTAACTTCACTGTGTACAACTGGATAGGTTTCCCAAACGACAAATTTTTAGGGTTGTCCAACTTGCTGCAGACGACATATTCCATGTTGATGAAGAAAGCATTCGTGCAAAATATCACACAGAAATAAATGAAGCAAGCAGAAAAAATCCCGATTGATAGATGATTTCTTTTGCGATAGAACAGCCACAGCAAGGAATCATATGACCAAACAATTAGAGAAATTCTTAAATAATTCTGTTAAAACTCGTACATGTCCGATTTGAAAAAAAATTGAAGCGAGGAATATGGGAAACACCAGGGGTTTGCTGAATACAAATGATATTCTAAAAATCAACAGATAAAAATGTTATTGAGGACCAACCAAACATTTAGTTGGTAGTCAATAACTTCTTTGTCAGTTGACTTTTAAAAGATCTGCCACATCCAGCCATTATGGCGTATTTTGACTCATCTGCTTTAAACCGAATTCAAGTTGGTAAAATATTGACAGAGTTTTGGCGATTTTCTGAAATTATTGTTTCACGTGATTCTCCATCATGATAACAGTGCCGGTTGCTTACAGTGATGCAATAAAAAAGTAACAGATCGCAATTGACACGAACTGTCTGATTGGTCCATATAAGCTTAATTAATCATTCATTGAGCCAATCAGATAGCGTGATAGAATTCCCCCTGTCACGCAAATCCCGGCACCTTTAATATCGTTTTGTTGATTACCTGGCGATTCCCAAACCCGCAACCCTGTAATTGAATACGAACAGTGTAATAATGACAGGGTGTCCAATTGAACAATATTGATTCATTTATTATAATTATGAGGTTTAACGTATATTTAAACGATGTTTCAATTATATCTTGCTACTGGTGCACCTAGGCATGGTATTCTTCACATATAATATGAATATGCAAAGGCTGGCCGTGACCAATGTTAGTCTACAAAACCAAACTCATCTTTATTTCTTTGAACGTAATTCAGACAACTTTCTTACTTAACAATTCCAAGTTGCAATTCTAAATAATTATAATCCATAACAATTCTCGTCGGATCATTTATTGGAACAATTCAATTCACGATTAACATTGATATTTTGGGAGGTGTTTCAAAGTCCCCCTATCCGCCCCCTCCAAAAAGACTTTTAGAAATCTGATCTGAAAAGCGTTTTATTCATATCAATTTCGGTTTTATTGCCGATTTATTTATTCGATCGACCCCACATTGATAGAGGCGATTGGAAACCTGACCTAAAATTTCCTAATCCTTTTAAAAAGACACATTTCAAAGCCTGGTCAACATCCAAAGAATCGTTGTTGTAGATTAAAAAAAACCGGCTCTTTACGTATACCTAATACAAAATAACAATAACAAATACCATAACATGATAAACATTGCGACAAAGGGTTTGCCAGCATCGTCTTCTTTCTCTCGAAACCTTTTCTAAATTTGTTGGAGTCATTGTATCAAGGAATCGTGTGGGAAAGGGTCAAGCTGTCTGATTTATGTTTCTCGCACGAGCGGACGTTTTTAAATTTCAATCGGCCATTTTAATGGCGACACTCAGCAGCCGTCTTGTCGTTATTGCTCCTATGCCGATATAAAAAAGTCTAAAGGTGTTTTTTCCTAAAGATATAATGGTCGACGCTCGTTGTGTCGAATTCAGAGGGGCCGTCGAACTATCTCGACATATCCGGAGTTCGTGTCAACTGAGTTTGCCTTGTTTCGATTTAAATGACGTTTGACAGTTTTTATTGCTCATCAAGTGCGTTCATAATTGAAAATTAATAAAGTAAGAGAAGGAAAGAAATTGCTCGCAACGAGCAATTTCTATCCTTTTCCTACTAAATGCAATGGCTATATTTAACTTCGAAACCATTTCGGTTTTTAATTGGACGTCCGAAAGGACGTACAATTCTTATAACCACTTTTGGACAGGCGAAATAGGTTTTCATTACCAAAAAACCCTTTCTCAGACTCAATTGCCAGTTGACCAAAATTCAAAATAGATTTTGCGACCATACAGGAAAACTGTCGTATCTTTTCCTACTTTCTATGTGTTCTCTAACAAATACTATAAGATTCATTGGCCGATTCAATTCATGCCACGTCTTAACCAACTTTACGATCTTTTTTCGATCTAATCATTTTCTTGTAGTTTTTTGACTTTCGTAATATTTATTATGTAAAGGGTACGATCTTTAGAAAGCGATACATGCATACACTATGGTTATAATGTAAACAGACACCCTATATCATCAGCAGCAGCGATAGCTCAAACGGGAAAGGATTAACCTCGCAACCTTTTTTCAGTTTGAAATTTGGAACGCCGTTGGTTCAAAACCAGTTCGGATTATTTCTTCTGTAAAACGTTTGTTTTTCTTGATGTGTTTACTGAAAACACACATTTTAGAATGATTACCCAATTTAATGCACGTATTGTGTATGATAGGTTCCTTTTCTTTGATCATTGTTGTTTAAGTCTTTGACATATTTAAAGGAACGGGGTTTCCACGAGACGTACTTTGGAACCAGGGTTTTGAAATTGATTATCGGGGAGTGAGTTCATTTCGCAACTCGGGTTCGACTCGATGACAAATCGGGGTTCCATCTGAACAGCCTCAGATGAGACACTAGTGAAATCCACCTATTCAGAAAAATAGTTGCTCTTACGAGTTTTTTCTCCAGCATCTGTATCACTGATATTCGACAGTATCATCACCTATTTACATACTGATCAATGGTCATGACAACAATGATTATTACTAGTATAAGACTAAGTGACAGCGATCTGTATTTATTTCGTTTAAGCGACCCGTTTACGTGTATTGAGCTAAGAAGATGAAGCAATGGGTCTGCAACAGATGGTACCTGGATGATCGTATGAATATGTTTACAGATAGGGACATTGCTATTCTCAATTTTCGTTGATAATGATATGAACATTTAAATTGCTTATTGTACTCCACTGCCATTTTCCCGACGGCACGTTCCCAATTTCTTCTTTTTATGCACATCTGTAGATGTAAGGATGCTGCGGTAGTACTTGTATGAGGAATCCATGGTTAGGTGCTCCAATTCATCTGGTATTTTGTTTCAGGAAAAGTATGTATTGAATTTGTTTTGTAACCACAACCAGGGAAAACTGCTACCGTGTTTTTTCTTTTTTTACTCTAAACAGGAATAAAAATCAAAGTGCTTGGAGCACTATATTTAGACGCTTCTCATTGATTGAGCGGAATTGTATGTAAATGATCGGCGTTTCATTACTTTATTTCGTTGAATTTGTGTTAAGATCGATTCTAAATCACTGCGGTCGTTTTTTCGCCAACGATGGTGGAGATAGAAGTCGAACAAGAGTGCCATGGTCACAATATACGCCGCCACTTATAAAACTTGAGACAAAAAATGACATTGACAAGGTTTTATAAATATTCACACAAAAACCTGTAAAAAGTTGTGTTCACAAAAAGGTTTTCATAAATATCCAGTCAAAAACCTGGAAGGAATTGCGTTCACGAGACTGAAATATCTTTAAGCCCTAGAGACTAAGATTGAAGGGGGCATAACTCAGGCAAAAATCAATGAACCATAAAATCCTTACTTCATGCACATCCACCAATTAAGGTAATAACATCCACCAAGTTTCATAAGGATCCAGTCAGAATCTTAGAAGAAGTTGTGTTGACAAGGCTGCAATTTCAATCAGCCCCAGAGACTAAGTTTTAAGGGGCATAACTCTAGAAAAAATCAATGAACCATAAAATCCTTCCTTCATGCAAATCTACCAATTGAGGTGATTGACCAAGTGTCATTAATATCCAGCCATAAACGTAGGAGGACTTGCGTTGACAAGGCTGCAATTTCAATAAGCCCCACAGACTAAGTTTTAAGGGGGCATAACTCTGGCAAAAATCAATGAACCATAAAATTCTTCCTTCATGCACATCTACCAATTGAGGTGATAACATTGACCAAGTTTCATTAAGATCTAGCCAGAAACTTAGGAGGAGTTGTATTGACAAGGCTGCAATTTCAATAAGCCCCAGAGACTAAGTTTTTAAGGGGCATAACTCAGGCAAAAATCAACGAACCATAAAATCCTTCCTTCATGCACATCTACCAATTGAGGTGATAACATTGACCAAGTTTCATTAAGATCCAACAAGAAACTTAGGAGGAGTTGCGTTGACAAGGCTGCAATTTCAATAAGCCCCAGAGACTAAGTTTTTAAGGGGCATAACTCTGGCAATAATCAACGAACCATAAAATCCTTCCTTCATGCACATCTACCAATTGAGGTGATAACATTGACCATGTTTCAAGAAGATCCAGCCAGAAACTTAGGAGGAGTTGCGTTGACAAGAAAAGTGGATGGACGGACGGACGGACGGACGGATGGACGGATGGACGGACGGATGGACGGACGGACAGACGGAGAAGATGACGCCAATATACGTCCGCCTCTGGCGGCGTATAAAAAAAGATGATTAAAAAGAACAATGTCTGAGTAGAATTCGAACCCAGGGCCTTCCGGATATAACATGTGTAAAGAGTACAAGGTGAGTGCTCTGCTAAGTGAGCTATCGCGGCTTTCATTTATGTAGCGCGTTGGCTTACATTTTGAATAAATTGCTTTGTAGCGTACTTTTTAAAATCAATGAAAAGTATAACTGACGACAATACTCATAGTAAACCGAAACAAGAAGACAAAAGTGCTAATCGCATGGCCTTAATTGAATTTGGAAATCAAATTAATAGTGATTATTCATAGCGACAAATCAGTTGTCTTGAAACGGCAATCAAATCAATTTGAAGCCTGAGAAGGGTTTTCTGGTATTAAAGCCGATTTCGTATGTCCGAAACCGATCTTATAGAATTAAACACAGAAGAATGAATAAAATATATTTCGTTCAAGTACAATCCCGCTCAATCAATCAGAGACGTCCAATTACAGTGCTCTCAGCACTTTGATTTATAACCGTTGGTGACAATGGTATCAGACTCATCCGATGTCGACACAATAAGGTTTAACTTTAAGAATTATGGAGTTTTATTTTTTTACTGTTCTCGTATAAGATATACGTACCGTTCTCATAAAAGAGCTGTTACCCTCTCATGCCTCTGAATAATATTTTTTCAATTGATAACTAAATTTATTTTATAAAAAATATACGGTTAATGCAGGTTTTTAAGGTCGCTTACATTCACAGATGCTAAGAATATGTTAAAGTTGAAGTGCGAAGCGCGAGGGCGCTTATGTTTTTTGCGGACCTTTACGATTGTTAATGACTGAAAATACGTAAGTTGACCCTTTAAAAGCATAGAAAAGCATCCAATTTCAATGATTACTTACACCAAACATCTTGAGACGTGAGAAAGAATTTACTTTGGCCAGAGCAAAAATGTCCGCAATTGTTGTTTTGCTTTGATTAATCTTCAGGGGATAATATTCTATGCATGACGTCATCAAATCGACGTTTCGTCATAATACAAGAGCCAAATGTATAATACCATAAGACGTTGAGAATTTGTGGGAAATGGACAATTTTCTTTTATTTTGAAAGCACAAATCGTGAATATTTGAGGACAAAGCCGGGCGTCAACTGCACGTGAATTTCCTGAGTTATACACATTTTCTGCTGATAACCACCCAATTTATTCCAGTTAGTCCATAGACGTCGCGCATGTTATTGCGACCAGTCGTGAAAAACCCGGATCATCAACGAGAGATGCGCTAGTTCAAGAAGCATATTTCGTGAAGAATAATTTTATTGATAGAATCTGATTCTGTTTATATGAACCTGTCTGTATATAGTTTTACATGGACACGATACACCGGAAAGTCATAAATTTCGGTACTTATTTTACGAAAAAGATACCAGTTTTTAAGCGTGACGTGTAACATAAAAATTCGACAAATTTGATTACTCCAAATAAAACGTGTATTTGCAGCATAAATTCATGTTTAAAGATTTCACTTTTCGTTTTGTTATCCTATTCGCTATACAAAAATATATTTTTATGAAAAACATGCAAAAATTAAGGTCAGTATAATGAAAAAACAAACTCGCTTTGGCGCGTGACGTGAGCTATTTTCTGGATTTTTACAATAAAATGTCATTTTTCATTTTCTTTGGAATGAAAACAATTGTATCATTTTCATTTAAACTTAATTCACAATCAAGTTCAACAAATGAACTTTAGATATATGAAATATGAACAATCTATTACGTCGTTTTCATGATTTATTTTGAATTCTCCCAGGTAAAACAGAAATGTCCACCCCTTGCGTTTTTTCGCGGAAAAATGTTTTAGCGCACATTTCAACATTAATATGTTTAAATTCGTCAAATTCTAAGCATCGATGTTTTGATAATCAGTTAGTTCATTACAATATCTTCAAAATGGTATAACATGTAGATGCGTATCATAATTATACGAGAAACGCCAAAATTTTTCCCAGGTAAAACAGAAATGTCCACCCCCCTAAATTTACGTCAAAATGGACGTTTAACGTCGACGTGAAATGTGGTCGATTTCTATTGTATTGAAAAGGTTTTTAATATCTCGGAAAATCTGTAACAATTGCGATTAGAGGCAATGGCATCGTTTATAATAAATAGTAATGGGGTTTTGTCTTTTTTCGCCGACTAAAATGTTAAATAGAAATCATGCAATTTAATAAAAGTTTCTTCGTGCGTCTCTTTCAAATCATTCGCTCATGATTACACGAATCATACAATAATAAATTTTTGCTGTAATGGAAGACCTATGATACATTACATCCAACCATAAAATTGTTTTACTAGTTTTACTTTAAAAAGCAAAAATAGTTATTATTTTCCATTTTTCTTTTTTTCGCTATCTTTAAACAAGAAACATGTTCTACATGACACAATATTTAAGATGTGAAATAACAAACAGACAACAGAAACTATTCAGATGTAGACCTACAACTAAATTTTCCCCCTCATATTGAGTGATATGATGTATGTTTCGCAAATGTAATTGCAAAATATGTAAAAAAAAAAATATATGTATTTTCAAAATTTGTTGAATAACACCAGCGCGGCGTTTATAATGTAGCGACAATACTCAAACTGCATAACATTATTCATCAACAAAATCAACAAAAAGTAGAAATTTAATTGAACTATAATTCAGATATATATTCATTTCTTTTATCCATGTATTCTTCTGCTTTCTAGAGATCTCATTAAACGACACCGATTGAGCCTTTTTCTTGGATAAACGGGAAAGAAATCGCGGATGACAAAGAATGTTCGTTGCACGCAACGTCTTCCCGTGTATTTTGACGAACTACATAAATTGGTCGCAATACCGTGCGCGACGTCATAGCAGTAGCTCTAACAGCCCAGAAATAAACATTTTATGCATCAATGAAGAAAACCTTTGAGAAGGTATGCGAGAAAGGAAGATTATTGCATTTCTCCACATCTTCTCTGAAAACCGTGCTATCCAAAGATATAGAAATCGTCATCGTTACTTAGGAAAGAATTCAAAATATATGGAAGGGTGTCAAACTACGTCTGTGCATGCAGGGCCAGCGTTATATTACAACCATCTAGTAGGCGACGAGGTCCTCTCGCCTAGTCATAAACACGACAGGACGAATTACCTTTCAAATTTTATGTTCCTTTCACAAGCCAGACTCAATCTAGTAGACGTATATCGCGTAGTTAACTTCATATCACTCGCCTTTTGAAAAATTTTATAAATATTTAAATTCTATCATCTCAATGCTGTTTATTTACGTTTTAAAGCGCCCCCTGCTGGCCGCTCTACAGCAAAGCGCCAGTGACTCGGCAAATATCGCTCCGCATTCATTGGACATAGGCGCCAGAATTGTAACGTTACCGTATATGAAAGTAGTCCGAAAATGAAGCCCCCGCCGATTTGGTCATGATTTATGTGTTCACGCTTTTTCAGAGCTAAACAAAGTAGTACCTAATTATGGTTAGTTCCTTTTTAGGAAGTTATGACTTTTTAAAACACTTATGCAAATTCAAAAATTGTCATTTTATTGAAGATTGATATAAGCTTGTATTTAGCCCACATAGAGAAAAAAGTCGATGAGCAAACGGTTATATCCTCGACTTTAACCTAGATACAAAAGTTGAACATGTTTGCCTTTTTTTAACTACATCACATTGTTATCTACATTGATTTAGCAAATCAAAACAAACATTACAGGGAAATAAAGTTTTAATGTGTTGCTTATTCTCTAGTTCTTCGTAGATTTGGTCCATACTTGTCCAACAATAATCAACGGGTAGTTTAAGGCCAGCAAATATAGAATTCCTCCTAAGATTTCTGATATCTTTTACAATACTCTCCACTGTTATAACCATGTGATGGTTGGTCAATTCATGATTACCAAACGGAATGTGAGATTTAACGTCCGTTTGAACGAAGTTAATTCCTATATCATCATCATGATTATAATTGAGCTGGGATCTGGAAAAACGTCCCATTATAGCATTTTAGAACAACATGGTTCCAGATCAGCCTGCGTATACACGCAGTCTGACCAGGAACCATGTTGTTCTCCAATAGCTTCAACATGTTCTGTAGCAACCATTTGAGAGCAACATGGATGCTGGTTAGACTGCATCAATGCCCAGTCTGACCTAGAAATCTGGCTGTCTCAAATGCTATAGGGGACGTTTTTTCAGATCCTGACTCAATTATTAATATTGATAGCCTATCAAAATTACCTGTAAGTAAAATTAGTACTGTTGCAAATTAAAGTCTATAGAAATATAAACCATATGGAAATGTTTCTAAAACATTTTGCTCGGCATATTATACTTCACACTAAAGACAAAGATAGAAGTCGAAAATGTAATTGAAACAAGATATGAAATTAAAATCGAATACCGAAACATGTCATTATTGTCTTCATTTCATTGTTTCACACCTTAACTGATAATTTTTCATTGTTTTAAACTGTAACTGATTACATTAATAAACAAAAAGAGAATCATAATTAAGATAAATAATTATTCACAGAGCGCTCATTAAAGTTAAAGTAATATAAGACCAGTTTGTTATCACGGCATCGCGGGAAATCAGTTCTAGCATCGCTCGTTTTAGACCGTACCTTGGAGGTGACTTTATTACACCAGTCTCAGGTACGCCGGACAATGAAAAGACAATCATCTCATTAAATATTCATCCAATTATTGTGTTGATTTTACAGGAATATCTTTTATGAATTTTGATCCGTGTTTCTCCTTGTAACATTTTTTAAAGAATTTACAACAAATCAAACACTAAACGAAAACATTTAGCATAGAAAAGGACATATGAAATAGGGAAAAACGGCTTTTCCAATTCAATTTATTTTTTTCAAAAAGACAAACTAACTTTTTCCCTACTACTTACCGCCAGGTTGCAACCAAATATACAAACCTTATCCAGTTTTGTCATTTTGAGATATGAAAAAAGTACATGGAACTACTTTCAAGATGTCAGCGCCCTTAAATGCATACAACTAGCAGAATGACGTCAGAGCAAATTAACAGACGTCAAGTAAGATTTCATGAAATAACTTGATCGATAAAACATTTATTTTATTCAATACATTTGAGGCGACAAGTATGCTTGATTCTGTAAAAGATAATCAAAATACAGTTTTTATTGCTTTTTCTGTTTGCCACTTTTTAGCGACATAATTATGCGCACTGCAAATGGTGCGTCAAAACAAACAGCAGTATATATTTCAAAGAAATAGACTGGATTGACCTTAACCCTTAATCCAAACTAATAAACATAACAAAGACCTATACCAACAGTTTCTATTCTGGACAGGCTGTGCGAACTGCACATTCTGGTATAAATACGATACTTTGTATTAGATAGAGGCTGTATAGCAGATTCTACGCGATATAAACGTTCAAAAGGCGCAGAACGTTTATGTCGCGTAGAATCTACTATACAGACTCTATCTGACTTAGTGTTCGTCAACCAATGAAAACATACGCTTCTACTGTCATTCTTCAAACCACGCCTCCGACCGGGGATACTATAAAGCGGATCTTACTGGAATTACATCATTTTCCCAAAAATTACATCATTTTCCCAAAAATTACATCATTTTCCATAACTGCACAGGAAACGGGGGGCGTGGCTATGTATATCCGTGAAATAAACTGACCGGCAGTGGGTTTATGTGAAATATAGCGCCGAAATTTTCAAATATACTGCAATTTCATTGGTCCAAAAACTAGGACGAACACTAATCTCATGTTAGATAAATTTTGGAGTTGGATTGCGTGACGCAAGAAGCAAATTTTCACCGTAAAAAAGCGTTTCTATGACTGCGATTGCGTCTTAATTAATATGATGGTCGGGTCTAAAACTTGTAACGAAACAATCAAAAGTTTGTCGTTATCGTCATCTAGTCACGAATCTAATTTACAAAATAGGGTATTTTATGTCGATTTTGTGTTTATTGGAAGGTGAAGAAGCAATCATGTTTTTGTTTTCCGGAATCAACCGTTTCGCAAAAGGCAAAATTTTCTACTGTTCCGATGTGAAATCTTGAATACGGTAGATACTTGAATGTCATCCGTGGCAACAGAAACTGACGATGTATTAGGAATCTAACTTGGGATACTTTCGACAATTTTCAGGCGTCATTCGTGCCAACGGAAAATGACGAGGGGTACCCTCGTCAATTTCCGTTGCCATTGATGACACCCGAAGTTGCATGAAATATTTGATATCTAATGATGAATGAAAAACCCTTAATAGTGCTGAGTCACTCAAAATCTAGCAAAATCTTATGCATTTTTTCACTTGTTTCATAAGGCTTTAACACACATTGTGTTTTTAGCCAACAAACAATTCAACAGTACAAATATATAGCGATTTACAAGGATCTTAACAAATTACGAATGGAGAAAAAATAAGAAAATAATATGTCATATAATACTGGCATGGTCAACGATTTCACAATGATTTTGAAATTAATTTCTCACAAAGAAAATGTATTTCGATAACTGTATTATTTCATTTTTAGGTAATTGTCAGAAGGGTTTTGAAGTTGTGAATTGTAGGCCAAATAAAGTAATATTTTTCATGAATCTTTTCCTTAGTTCTAAATATTTTGGACAAATGAGTAAGAAATGGTATTCTGTTTCTATTGCTTATGCTAGGTTCCCACTGCCGATCTGACCAACTCGATCAACACGACAACCTAATTTCCCTGATCAAGCCCGACCAAATGTATGTACACGACTTCTTCTGGATCTCTAGTCGATCAAACTAGACCCCCACCCGAGCACTCCCGATCATTTCCCGATTGAAGCCCGACTATCTTTCCGATTTCTACCCGATCACCCCGTCCTTAATTCGAGCCCTACACGATCAACAACAATCTCGACAATCTCGATCTTTACACGACCAGAACGATCTCGTGCTGTTTGTACACATTCATTACCATACGATCTAGTGTTCCCACTGCCGATCAGATCAACTCGATCAAGCGATCGAACACAGGTCGAGCTCAGTCTGCAGGGGTGATCTGGAGCGGTCGAGGTAATCGAAATGGATCTACATCGCTCGGGCTTCCTACACGAGTATTTTCGACATTCAAAAATAGTCGGGTGCGATCGAGTACAAAAATGATAGAGAAGCGATTGTGTATTGATCGCGTAGAAGATCGACCTCATCAAGAATCAGTCGGGTCAGAAGATCGAGTGTGATCGGGTTGATAATCTGTATTCCGACCTGCACCGAACGTGCACTTGATTACCTCGACTTGTACTCGAGTAATTTCCGACCACACCCCGATCAACTCGACCTCTAGTCATCTATTCACTCGATCTAATCGGGTGAAGAGGTCGGGTTTGATCGACTAGAGATCGAGAAGAAGACATGTGGCCGGGTTTGATCGAGGGCATTTAAGCGGTCGAGTAGATCGAGATGATCTGCTGCCATAGAACAACTAGAAGCACTCGATCATCTCAACTTGTACGAGCAATTTCCGAACGTTTTCTCCATCAGCTCGACTTCTGCTCCATCTGTTCATCCAATCAAATTCCGGTAAAAGATATCGACTCGATCTCACACAATCTCTACACGAGTGATTGTCGATCAGCTCGATCTTCTGTACGATCGATATTCGAGCAACTTCCCGATGTGTTTTCTACTCGATCACTACACGGATTTCTTTTGACGTGTCAAAACAAATTGGCAGGATTACCGATCGATGCAGACCAAGCTCGACCATCTCGACTAATCCCGATCACCATTGCCGACCGACCTCGATCGGTACTCGATCGCTTGATCGGGTTTGATCGAGTTAATTTGATCGGCAGTGGAAACCTAACATTACATAATACAAATCGAGCAGTGAAGGCAATATCAACATATGAGTTTCAGAAAGTATTTTATGGTCGTTTTAATTGGGGTCACCTGACCCCCTTATCGATCCAGATCTTGTTAGCTCGTTTATGTCTTCACCATAAAGTAATCATCCTTGAATCTCAAAGTGAATGCAAATCATCACTTTTATTAGTGTAGGTCATTAAAATGTAACGGTTTAGGGGTATTTGATTTTAAATGCTGATTTTATATTTCGAAAACCAATGTGACCATATGCCGGTTTAAAAGTCTAATCATATTTCTAGTTCCATATTTTTTTTTATAAAAAATGTTAATTATATTGTAAGGAGAATCGCAAAAATGACAACCAATTGCAGTTGATATTTCAGTTAAGAAATATACACTGAACTGCACAGCTAACTCCCGACTTCTGTTGTTGTTTTTTTTGTTTGTTTTTTTTTTTTTTTTTGTTTTTTTTTTTTTTTTGTAAAACTAAGTTATCGCTCATCAATCGCTCTGAGTTTTCATATTTCAGTAAATGACCTATTTCCCATCAATTTACTTTTGAGCAATAACTTAGTTATACGAAAAACAGAAGTGAGGAGTTAGCTGTGCGGTTCAGTATAAATCTATGCAGTGGCGGATCCAGAGGGTTCGAAGGGGAGGTTCAAACCCCGTCTGAAGCCTTATTATTTCATTTCCATGCAGAAATTCAGTCAGATCTTTTTATCATAGTAGGAAAACGAACTGTCCTACGAGTATTTGTATATTCGAACCCCCTCACAGAAATCCTGGATCCGTTGCTGCTATATTCTAAACTGTATAAATATTTCAGAATCATTACCAACAACGACTGTTGCATTGTGTAGCATAGGGGAATATTTGTAAAATAAAACGTCTTCATCTATTTCATTTTCTCCCATTTCTCATTTCGTGTCTAACTACGTATTTATTATAACGAAAAAAGCAAGTCTTCCAAAGTAACTCAAAGATGGAGTTTAACAGATTTTCTAAAACTGCTTTTCACCGATAAGAGAACTCGAAAACTGTGGCAACCCCTAGGCGATATAATACACTATGTTAAAACTCAAACTTCATTCGAGGTTTTTCTAACTAACAAACCTTGAAATGTACCTTTCTAATAAACAGAACTACATGTAAAGAAGATATCATGAAAATTATAATTTCCAGACTTCGATTTCATTTTCATACACCTTTAACATTGTGTTTAATTTTTGAGAGGCATCTAATTAGAAACGGCGTAAAATATGGCCGATGCGACATATGTTTTCTATTATTAACCGTGTCCTTTTTATACCTTGATGAGTTATTAATAATTTGTTAATATTCAATAACTTTTCTGATAGTATTCAATATCAATGTTTTATGGTTCAAGATATCATCGTGGCGCGTGCCTAGTATTTTCATGGCGTATTTAACAGTTTCTTTTTTGTATCCTTCTTGACTCTTTACCAAATGACGCATTTTGAATTGTTGAAATTGGAAAGAGTTGCGGAGAACAAAATACTGATTCAACCCTTTCTCAAACATGACCTCGTTTTAAAGTCCCTTATCATGAAGGCTTATTAAAGTATTGATGTAAAAGATGAAGATACTTAATTACTAGTATTTCTTCTTTTCTTTCAATGATTTCCATGATATGACATTTAATTTCCACAATAGGTACAATCTATATTGTCATCGATCGACGATGTCTGTAAATCATGAACTGGTCTTGGTCTAACAGATGAAATTTCGATCGACTAATTGCGATCATAGAAAATCAAAGTATATTTGATACTCGTGGGTCCGTGCTTCGATCTGGAGCTCGTGACCAACAAAGTGATAATAAGTGTCTGTAGTTACAGAATCTGTTCAAATTAAGGTAGAATACACGTAATAAGATACGCGCGACGTCGGAATTATTCGGGTACGATCAAAAACATTCGGCGGTGGAACTTTCCACCGTCGAATGTTTACGATCGCGCCCGAAAAAGTACGACGCCGGTCGAAAGAAATACGATGTTTTATGAATCTCAAAATGGCGACATTACGGGTATTGTACCTTAATCACAGACTCCCTACATACGCTACGTTATGTCTCGTCCAGACCACTATGGTATATTGGTCTACAAAATAATGATATCTAAAGCCTCTCTTACAACCGGTCGTACGTGCTCCTACGTGCGGTCTGCGTCTAAAACGTACGTTTAGTCGTGCGATGCACACACGTTCAACGTGCGATTTTGGTGGACGCAACCACGACGCAGACTGCACGCAGCAAAGAATTGACTGGACAATTATTTGCTACGACCATTCTGCGTCTTTTAGAACGCCAGGAGCACGTAAGAGAGGAATACTGAGCACGTACGACAGGCATGCCAATCTCCGAGCAGAGTTGTCGTTCGTTACACTCACCATACATCTCTGCAACGGGCTGGGCGGCTGAATGACAAGAATCTTGTCAAACCGAGGAAAACGTGAATTATTACTGTTTAACTGTTTCATGTGTAACATAATAAAGTGGACAAAGAATTGATGACTCTGGGTACATTTGAAAGTTATCATAACTGATGAATTTACCCATATAAAATGGAACTATTTTCTCAAGCCTCCTTACCAATGGCAGGAATTTTGTGCTAGAAATAGACTAGGTTTACTGTTTTGTTTTGATAAATCGTCGGTGTTGTTATATAATATCGAATCTATGGCTTGAATCAAGTCGTAGTTGCGAGATTTTATAACAACACTTACGAAATACAATTGTTTGTCCGAAATACGCCACGGTTAGCTGGATAAAATCGTTCCATATCAGACTGAAACGTACAGAAAATTTGAATGAATGACATCAATTTTAAAAAAATCAAATTATTATCGTTGGAAGATGATATTAAATTTTAAGCAACGAGAAGTATGATATATTTTGGACTTCGGAAAAGAAAAAATATTTGTTATTGCCATTTTGATGTGATAGAAAGTGACGTAATCTAGCAGATGATGACGCAATACTCTCTGAGGCAACCACAGAGGTGAATGTAATGAATGAACCGTGTGCAAGAGAGTGCAGGCATGCGTGTGACGCACGGAACATTATACTAAAATTCCACAATATTCTCAAAGAATGCGTACTTTTCTCGAAAAGGATTCATACTTTTGACCTGCTTTGAATGTAAAATATTTTGAGCCGCGCTTACAACCTGTCGTGCGTCTCTATAAATCGTGCGATATTGCAGAGTATTAAAACGTACAATTTATAAGGACGCACGACGGGTTGCAAGAGAAACTTAAACACCAGCATGCCGACAATTATTGTCGAAAATTTGATAAATATAACGTTCAGTGAAAACAAAAGATGTCAATATCTAGTTCTCAACAGGTTTTTTTTTTTTTTTTTTTTTTTTTAAGATAAATACCATCCGGCTAACGCAATATCATTTTAGAAAGTTTAATATTTCAATCAATTTCGGTGGACACGATGAGCATAAGTTTGATACTTTGCGACATATCAACTTTGTTCTTTCTTTTCTCGTCTCATTCCAAAATATTGACAATCAATTCAAACGACAATCCATCATGGGCATTGACTTAAAATTGTCCAGGTTAATACTATAATTCGAAAAGGTCAACGGACAGACCAAGGAAAGGGAAATCCAATAAACGTTGTTCAAAGTACCAACACATGGTCAGTGGTATCAATAGCCGAGAAAACAATCTAAAATGAATTATTGAGATCATTAACGATAAATGGACAACAAATTCCGCATTGTCACCCGAACAAGTCCGAAATAACGGGAACACAATCTTCGGACAGTTCCGTTCATTTCCGTGTAAATCCGATACTCGTGGAAAGCTTCGTCAACTTGTTACCTGTCTCTCCGGGAAACAAAAACAACACAAACAATGAAAAGGAACCAATTTTCATTGCACGAGTGACGAAAACGTCGTAAATGCAGCTTTCCAAGCTGCATTTGCGGTGTTTTTGTCACTCGCCGAAGCGCCGCGCTCGATTTTCACATCCGTGACATTTCGGAATCGGTATGAAGATTAATCGAGTATGGTGTGACAGTACTCGATTAACGTCTTATTATTCCGTTGATGGGTTGCGTATTCAGAGGCCATGTTTTCCGTCAAAGCAGACGACAGGTAGCACAACAGACGAAAATTGCCAAATTTGCCGAGACAATCCATGGCCGATTGGTTTCCTTTTCCCTCTTGTTCAAATTTTAAAAAAGCCTTCAAGACTAAAATCACGCAGAATACAAGTTGAATTAGGCTACAAGAACGATCTTAGTAGTTCCGAAAGGACAATATTTATGACTGGTCCAAATTGAATAGTTACAGACGACAAAACAAATATTTATTTGTGAAAGAGAATTGCAAGGTATATAATTTATTAGCATAGTTTCGGACTTCAGCAGTACATGACTGATGAAAGCCATGTAAGAACAACAGTTACTTATTGTAACGCCAGTGAAATCTTTATGCTTGTAAGAAAGCATACAATTTACAATATAATATTTTTTTCAAAATGACTAGAAAATTGGAATGGTAATATTTTGAAAATAGAACATGCTATAGAATAGAATCAGCGAAAGCTGGTCAAACCCCTTTTTAACGAATTTTTATCGTAGTCAAATTAAAAGGTGCTGCTGATAACAAGATAAGTCGACACTCGTTGTGTCGAAGTCGGAGGGGCCGTCAAAATACCTCGACATATCCGGAGTTCGACTCATCTGATTTTGTTTGGCCTCGATAAAGTTGATATTTGACCGTTTTTGAAACTAATCAAGTATGGTTATTATTGAAATATAGAAGGAAAGGGAAAGAAATTGCTCGTTTCGAGCAATTTCTATCCCTTTCCTACTATATTTTAATAGCTATATTCAGTTCAAAAATATTTTGCTTGAAAAAATTATGTCCATTGATGAGGACGGGCCCAGATTTAAACTTCGACTTAAGCGAAAATTCGACTTATCCGATGTCGACATAACGAGTTTCGACTGTACATCCATGTACATATCATACATGTATTTTTTAGTTTAAAGAATCTTGATTGTGTATGGTAGATATCACCATTTTCCCAATTTTTGTCAATGCTGAAAATATCTCGATCGACGGCATTGAAGTCAGCAAAATAAATGTTAATGAAAGCATTAAACGGCCGTGTGACAAGGCAGTCCATGAAAGACCAAAAGGTTCACAATATTAGACAGGTCCCCACGTTTTGCAGAGGGGATTGATTTACAACATCACAGCAAAATCGAAAAAAAATTGACTGATTTGTTAATTATCGTCGCTTTTCAACAATAAATTCGTAACTGTAGCTTAAAACGAGCCGCAGTTAACCCTTTCCCAAACAAGACCTGGTTTTGACGTCCCTAATAGAAAAGGCTTGGGAAAACATTGAAACAAAAGAAGAAACTGCTGATAACCAGCAGTTTCTCCTTTTGTCTCAATATTTTATATGCCATATTTTACACTAATTCTATCTTTAATAACATCTATTTTGTCATTTGTGGCAGTTTTTGAAATGACTCACCCTAAAATTTTGCCGTTTGGGAAAGGGTTTTTTGATAAAAACGACGATATGATTGTTTTGGAATGGTTTTTCATCTACCATCTATCTTATTATGTATCTTTTCTCCCTTTCGCTCTGCACTTAGTGGGCCAAGCCCTCAGTGAAACATAATACATATTTTTATTTTAAATAATGTCGCAAATGATGACAAAAAACCATTCGCCTACATTAATATTTTCATCAAAAGATGATACAATACATTTCTTGGAATTCATTTTGGCTTTGTAGTCTCGTATGTCTATGGTAGAACAATCAACGAAAGAGGGATAAACCTTACGAAGTAATATCACTGGTGGTGAACTCGGCCAAAGCGTGGGACGATTTTTCTCGATCACAGTATTCCGTCGGTGTTGTTATAAAATATCGTAACTACGGCTTACGAGATTTTATAACAACACAGACGGTTTGTCAATACATATCGGTAAACTCGGTCTATTTTCAGAGCAAATTCATTATTATTAGAAAAACTATCCAAACAGAACTTTGAACTCACATTTAAACGCAAAATATCTGTACCTTGTTGTAGCGAAAAACGTCCTTAAAGAACAATAAAAAATAAAAAAAAATATGGTAGAACAATCAATGAAAGAGGGATAAACCTTACGAAGTAATATGTACACCTTCATATAAAATCAGAGGTGCGTTCTTTAGAGCGAGATTTCTTAAGATATCTTGAGATTTCTTAAGATGTTTTAGGATAAAGCGTTCTTACCCTATACTTCGTGCGGAACCCCTCGGTCAACTCTGTACAAACAATATAAAAGATATTTGACCGAGTTGTTCCGAACACTCCATAATTCATAAACCGCAGTGTTCCGAATGCTCCATACTTTATACAAATGACGTCATGATGATATGGAGCATTCGGAACAGCTCGGTCAAAGTCTCCGTCTTAAAAACGCTTTATCAAAAACACCTTAAGAAATCTTTAAAAATCTCGCTCTAAAGAACGCGCCTCGGTAAGATGCATTTCTTGGCTTATGACGATAAATAAAAACTCACAAATTCATGGTATATTAAATTTTGTAGAAATTAGATTTTCTGTCTTTAAAAACCAAGAAATGAAAGAATAATGGATCGTTCGGCTGTATAAGTCGTAACACTGGATATTTTGATACCTATTGAGGGACTACCACGTATAACAGCAAGATACTTTTCTTGACATATGACAGAAAAAATTTAAAAACTCACAAAAAAGATGTCTCGTTTTGAATAATGACAATCCACAAACCGTGCTGAGCTAGCCTCTCGGTTAAGGCGTCGTGCGTGACATTTGCTTCTAATTTATGACGATCATTTGTGGCGAGTCATTACAACATAGGGCAATGATCGTTCTGGAAACTTTGGCTAGTGAGCCGATGGCTCATCGATAGAAAAAAAATGGGCCATTAGCCAGGGTACATATTAATATATATCCTGGCCAATTACCAAGGCTTTTTTCTAATAGGCCGCGAAACTGAAAGTAATCATTAGTCAATTTGGATTGCAAGCATGATACTGAAATCCAATTCTTAAAGATTGACTGAGTTTCAGTGCGTATTTGGTAAGGAAAAGGAGTACGTTTCTGCACTCAAGAAAATATGTGGGCCTTCTATAGGTTGGAATTAAATTGGTCATTTCTGGCGAAAGAAAGACCATTAGCCCAATGGTCTGGCCCAAAATTACCCCTGGTAGGGCTGATTAGCGTATTCATAAATGCCGAAATTTCATACAATCCCAATGTGGAATGACTTCAAGACCAAATAACTCATATTTAAAGCATTAAATATGTATGTTATAGCACAGAAACCATTGAAGGGAAAGTAGAAATTGCTATTTCTTCTTTTTCTCTATTGTGTTGTCTAAGTTTGACTTCAGGAATGCCAAGTTCATGTTTTGTTTGATAACATTGTGATATTGTAACAATGTAACCTCCAACTGCCCCAAGTTTAACAATGCATGGGAAGCATATTTTCCTATATCGCAGCTCATATTAATTTGGCAGGCCTACCTAGGAGTCCGTCGGCTCAAATATCATATACCTAGACGTTTTATGGGTGCTTGTGATTTAGAGAAAAATAAAGACAGTTTATTGTATATTTACGGGTACATTTTGTATAAAATTATTGTGTTATTGCCGTCGTAATTTCGTCTATATTTGGTGGAAAATGTGAATTTCAGGAAACAAATGAAATGTTTTCTGGTAACAGGTTGACCTTTAACCCATTCCAACACAATGGATCTTTTTGACTCCCCACAAGATAGTGGCTTTGGAAAACATTGTGGAAAATGAAGCAATTCGTCGGTGAAAATGCAAAACCTCGTATGTCGATTGTTGCGATCTTCAAAGTACAAACTTGTGAGCTCAGTTAAAGACAATTCTTGCAGGTTTTGAGATATTTTACTGATCAGTATTAATGGAAAATCATTTCTGAGCAATGTGTCCAAATTTCAAGTAAAACATTTCAGTTTAGGAAAAGTTATTACACTTGTTTCCCTTCCCTTTAACATTTTCCAAAAACAAGATACGAGGTTTTGCATTTATAACGACGAATTGCTTGTGACAAGACATTTCTTCATTTCCCACAATGTCTTCAAACCAAAAAGTTTTTAAAAAAAAAATCAAAATTTCATCACATAGACACTGACATATGCAGCCTCTATCAATATGGACTAGCTTGAAATTATGCCATCTGGTAATTGGTTAACCCATTTCCACTTTGCTTTTTTGTCCCTAAAAGTAAAAAACACTGGTGGTGAACTCGGCCAAAGCGAGGGGCGTTTTTTCGCGATCAATGTATTCCGTCTGTGTTGTTATAAAACCTCGTAACTACGGCTTTATCGAAGCCGTAGTTACGAGATTTTTTAACAACACCGACAGTTTGTCAAAGCAAAACGGTAAACCGGTCTGTTTGTAGAACAAGTTTATTGTCATTAGAAAAAAATCTATAAACTCACATTTAAACGCAAAATATCTATACTTTGTTGTAGCGAAAATTGTTTTAGTTCACCACCAGTGAATACGATGTTCTTGGAAAACGTTGGAGTAAATGCTGAGAATCAGCGTATTGCCCATTTGTCTCAATGTTTTCTTGGTTACATTGTATATTATACACGAACCATAGCTTTATAAGCATCTATTTCGCAGTCTGCATTTTTTCTGACATCTAGCATCGAGTCGAGGGTTCGATCTGAATGAATGTCAACAAAAACGTGCTGTTAAATGTGCACAGAATATTGTAAATGCCAATAAATTTTGTTCTTAAAATAGACTGGGTTTTCCGTTATGTTTTGACAAACCGTCGGTGTTGTTATAAAATATTGTAACTACGGCTTGAATCAAGCCGTAGTTACGAGATATTATAACAACACCTACGAAATGTTATTGTTTGTACGAAATTACGTCACGGCTAACTTGATAAAATCGTTCCCTATTTACATATTGAGGGGATAGTAGACTACTCTTATTATCAGCATTGTTTATTTTTTCGCGTTTTTTTCTGTTAATGTTGTTAGAGACCTCAAATGTTAGTGCAGTTTGGACTAGGGTTAAAGCAACTAAGACAATATAGACTTTGGTATAAGGTACGTTTTACTGCACTCAATAAATTGTCTTTATTTTTCGTCAAATCATCTCTCTCAGTCAGGCGTTAGTGAATAACCCAGGCAATGACTTCGTCTAACGACAAAATGAGCAACAAAAAGCCCACACAATAAAAATATATATGCGATACATACACATTGTTATCTTAATCATACCAGAAAAAAGACGACAAAAAACATTTTTTTAGTATTAGCAAGATTTCAGACACAATGCATGTACTTTAAAATAGGACAAGAATTATTTCGCTAGACAAACGGAATTCTAGGCTTATCTTTAATCTTTTCGTCGGTTTTCAATGAAAATCTCGTAACTGCAGCTTGTTTTAAGCTGCAGTTACGAGGTTTTTGTTGAAAAGCAGCGTTTTGTTTTGTAGGCCAGTCTTTCATATCTCGGTCATACTTAAGGACGTGCAGCCCAGACTTGAAATCGATCACACTCATACATGCGTTTATTAAGGTTCAAGAGAGTAATCAAGACGTCTAATGAAATGTTTATTCGTCACGAAAAATCAGTTAAAAACCATTGACTACTTTGAAAAATATAAACGTAGTTTGAAATGTACGAGCAGCTACTGCTGGTTCCATTTGACGTGACAGTGGACTTTAAGGTAGAATAGCCGTTTTATCGCCAATATGAGATTCATAAAACACCGGTTTTTTTGTTGTTTTTTTTTTTTTTTTTTTTCGAGCGGCGTCGTTAGGTATCCGAACCTATTCGGAGGCGGTAGCAAACATTCGGCGGTGAACAGATCCACCGCCGAATGTTTTCGATCGCGCCCGAATAGTTCCGACGTCGTGCGAATCTCATAAGGGGTATTTTACCTTAAGCAAAACATGTTCATATTTTGCAAACAGCCAAATATAGACCAAGGATACTTACATCATAGTAAATGGAAATAAAAGGAAAACAAGAAAATATAATCTGAATGATTATTAGGAATGAGCTGAAGTCTGTAGGCCTAATTCATTATGATAAAAGCTAATGCTGCGCGGTGGATAAGCACGGTGTATAATCACGTGATACAATAATTTCAGAAAATCTTCAATAACTTTGTTAAAATGGGATCGATTTGAAATCGGTTTGAAGGTGGACAGACGTCACACGTTACATGGACGTGGTGATTTTTTTAACAATTTTCTGATTAAAAAGTTATTGAAGATCAACAAAAAGTTTGGTTGATCTTCAATAACTTTTTTATCAGTTGATATTTCAAGAATCCACCACGTCCAGCCTATTTCTTGCATTTTTTCACTTTCTCTGCTTCAAACCGAATTCAAATTGTCAAGTATTGACAAAATTATTGAAGATTTTCTGAAATTTTGAGTCACGTGATGATCCACCGTGGCCATGCCAGATTAAATCATTAATACAACTTAATCGAACGTAGCTAACAAAATGCTTGATTTTACTCTTTCGTTTCCATTTTGGTATTCTAAGATCATGACTGAGAGCTAATCAGGGCTGCATTACCTTTTTAACCTTGACTATCTTATCGTTTATTTTCTTCTAAAATATTCTAGCTACAGTTTATTCTAGCTGCAGTTACGCGGTTTTGGAAAGAAAAGCGACTTTAGTCTAACCATATGTTTAAAGATATCCAAAAATGGCGCTGACCGTTCACATTCCGTCGCTCTTGTTTTGTATTCTCTGGATTTACGTAGCCAACGTTGCTCCTGAGGATGCGGGTTCGGGTCAAGTGCTCACCGAGGCGTTCCTGCGAGAGTTTCAGGAGCTCAAGCAGACAGTGCATGCCCAACAACAAGAGCTGGACGAACTTAAGGCCAGGCTGACAGAGTTTGAGAAGACAGAAGAGCGCGCGGAGGGTGATGTAGTTCATAGACAGAACCGACGTAAGTTGTATGACTTAACCCTTTCCCAAACGGCAAAATTTCACGGTGATCCACTTCAAAAACTGTCTCAAATGACAAAATGGAACTTATTAAAGATAAAATTTGTGTAAAATATATATGGCATAGAAAATATTGAGACAAAAGGAGAAACTGCCGGTTATCGGCAGTTTCTTCTTTTGTTTCAATGTTTTCCCAAGCCTTTTCCAGTAGGGACGTCTTGTTTGGGAGAGGGTTAACCCATTACCTGGCGGCACAATTTTAATCTGGTCAAAATTCAAAGATGTTGCAGACAACACTTTCAAACGAATGAAATTCAATATGTGTTGGTCATTTTTGTAGACTACATTATGGGAAATGAAAAAGTGGATTGCTTCTTGAAAGCTTTATATAAGCGTCACATAGCGTCACCGTGTGGTGCACTCTCTTGCACACGGTTCATTCATTACATTCACCTCTGTAGTTGCCTCAGAGAGTATTGCGTCATCATCTGCTAGATTACGTCACTTTCTATCACATCAAAACGGCAATAACAAATGATTTTTCTTTTCCAAAGTCCAAAATATGTCATACTTCACGTTGCTTAAAATTTAATATCATTTTCCAACGAAAATAATTTATTTTTTTTAGATTGATGTCATTCATTCAAATTTTCTGTACGTTTCATTCTGATAGGGAACGATTTTATCCAGCTCACCGTGACGTATTTCGGACAAACAATAGTATTTCGTAAGTGTTGTTATAAAATCTCGCAACTACGACTTGATTTAAGCCGTAGATACGATATTATATAACAACACCGACGATTTATCAAAACAAAACATTAAACCTAGTCTATTTTTAGCACAAAATTCCTGCCATTGGTAAGGAGGCTTGAGAAAATAGTTCCATTGTATATGGGTTATTTCATCAGTTATAGTGCCTTTCAAATGTAACCAGAATCCTCATTTCTTTGTCTACTTTATTATGTTACACATGAAACAGTTAAACAGTAATAATACACGTTTTCCTCGGTTTGACAAGATTCTTGTCATTCATACGCCCAGGCCGTTGCAGAGATGTATGTGAGAGTAACGAACGACAACTCTGCTCGGAGATTGCGTGTGGTGATGGGCACTTTCTTACAAAATTCTTGCTTATTTCGCCATCGATAGGAATTATTAAGAAGTTGATTACCAGTATTTTCTCCAATTGTCTCTTTATTTTCTGTGTCATACAGTATATAAATCCCATTTTAATCAACATCCATTTTGTCGTTTGCATCAGCTGTCAAGTTCGAAGCGTTTAAAATATCTAGATCTACACAATTCTTAGTTTTTGTGCGTTTTTCCGAACTATCAGGTGTCTTTGATATGTCTCTGACAGGAGAGATTCGGTAAAAAACAATTTATACTAAAAGAAGAACTTACATTGCATGAATCAATTGATTGATTTGGGAGTAACGCCTCTTTTAACTTCTGATGTCAAATCGTAGTTGCTGGAGCACTTTACCATGTATTCCTGTCGTTTCTCACACCAGTACTACCATAATATCCTTACCGAGCCCCCAGCTGCTTGCCCACATAGATTAACGATTTTCAAATCATTACTTGGAGACAATTTTGTCAGAAAGGATATCTGCCGCGACCGGGGATTGAAACCGGGGCCTCATGAGCGATAGTCCGATGCGCTATGGCCACGGCCATTTGAGAAAACTTGTAGCCTGCGATACATGCATGTACTCTGATCAGCACCCATTCTACTCTCCTAAAGCATATACAAGTACAGTGGTAAAATAGTTTTCAGGGGTCATCATGTATCTTGATCAGATTCAAGAAAGATTGAAGCTGATTTTAGGTAGTTCATCCGTAATGAGATTCATGCAACGTCGAATTAGATGGAACGTCGCCAGAATTGGTTCGGATACGTAAGATACTCGAAAGATTCCTTCCTCGTCGTATGAATCTCAACCTTTATCGTTAATTCATTAACATTACTTTTCCTCTTAGACATTCTATGTGGCGATGCGGTATTGTAATATTCTGTGCCTATTTTGACCACAGCAACTTTAACTTGGATCCCGACCAACCACTCGAATTTCAAAAGTAAGAGAGAAACATGGATGTTGGTCAGACTGATCTGGATCTATGTTGGTCTCAATTGCTATAAGAACCCTTTCTCCATATCCTAATTTATTTATCGTTATTTATTGTTACAGTAATTTGGACGGCTAATTCGGTAATGTTGCATTCTGTGGCTATTTAGACCACTGCAACTTTAACTTGGTACCGGACCAACCGCTCGTATACAACCAATGAAGAACAAACCGGATCTTGATCATACTCCGAATATGAAGAAACTAATTTTGATCAATGTTGGTTTTAGATATCAAAGAATCTTTTTTATTCTAAATGTCTCAACTTAATTTTGCTTTCTCTTTCCTTTTAGTTGTTCTCGGTGGCGAATTCGGTAATGTTGCGTTCTGTGCCTATCTTGACCATCGCAATTTTAACTTGGGACCGGACCAACCACTCGTATTTAACCAAGTTTTAACGAATGAGGGCAACGCTTACAACAATTTTACCGGCGTATTCACCGCTCCAGCGTCTGGAATTTACATATTCTCGTTCGCGGTCACGTGCACAAGATTTAAGGGCGAGCCAATGGAGGAGATCCGGGTCAAGCTGGTGGTCAATGGTACCCATCAAATAACGGCCATAGCACAGAGTAACGTGGAGTATGACGATAACCAGGGCGGTAGCACTGCGATTCTACACATCAATCGTGGTGAAGCGGTATGGATCGCGCATCACTCCGACATCGGCGATAACCTCTTCTCGAACGATGATCTACGTGTGACGTCATTCACTGGCGCGCTTCTAGCCGTAGATTAGACTTTATCCCCGAATTGTTTTCCCGTACATACATATTCTAAATACATGTAATATAAAATATTCGCTTATCTAGTATATGTAGAATATAAGAATAAGGAAAATGCTGCGCTGTTGTTGTCGTCGTTTTGTTTTCGAAAAAATGACCCCTTTTGATAAGATTTGGAATTGCTAATACGGTCATTTATACCGCCATTGTCAATTTCGTTGGGATACCCAATTTGATTTTCAAAAGATCGAAGAGAGATGCAAAGAAGACCATTTTAACATCAATAAAGAAACGTATCATTAAAAGAAGATGGTCACTTCTATCCGAGAAAATACTTGTCTCCGTAATTAATGATGATTGTCATGCATAATATTTGTCTTTAACTCGAATCTTCCTCAGGGGAACAATTCCGAAAACAAGCCCCATTCTTCCTTCTTTGTCATTGGTGTTTATCTAATTATGGCGGCCATAATGGCGGCCCCGAGATGCTAATGCCAGTCTCGCGAAGTCACGCGAGACTACTGGACGGGTTCCCTGTCATTATAAAACAAATGGTTAGACTGTAAATCTGTTTTTTCGCTGTTACTAATTACCAGTAACGTAAAACAGTGATCCCGTCTAACGTTTTGTCACGTGCCTTGGGTACAATGTGATTGGTTAGTGCATAACAATCGTAAGTGCATGTAATTCTACATGCACTTACGATTGTTTTGTGCTAACCAACGAAATGGTTCCACCAAGATAAACGTTATTGGATAACAGAAGAGACACCCAGAACCCGCAATAGAACAATATATATTTATCAAGCAGAATTTATAATGTGAAGCTCTTGCTTTATTCACTTGCACTTGTATTACTAAAATTCATTTTGCGTTATTTTGAAAATAACAAGACGCAATTTTGGATTTTTTAATTTACATAGCGGGGAAAGATCGTCATACATGTATTTTATTTAAGAATAATAACGATTTAAATTGTTTCGCATGTGAAATATAACACGTATAGATACTTTGTCATTGATTTCAACTAAATCAAGTTTGCAGTAGGCCTATGAGTAAACGGATAAAATATTTCACAGTGCATATCCTACAAATAAGAATTGTTAAAAAATACATAGCCAACGAAGCTAGTTCCGCATTGGTCTTAAAAAAATAGAAGGACCTTTTTACAAGATCGAAGATTTAAGTAGTCACTTTTCAACAAAAACTTCGCAACTACAGCTTTAAACAAGCTGTAGTTACGAAGTTTTTGTTGAAAAGCTGCGAAATGTATTCATGGGTTTGGTGTTTTTCTGTCACCAGGCGTTTGATTCGTGCTAACTCGGCAGCCGCTCGTGAGCTGTCCGACCAGGGGAATAATTCTCAAATTAAGGAATTATTTCTTGACCCGGCGTCTTTTATTTCACGTTTTAAACGAGACAGATGTGTTTGGGCGGGATTTTGCGAGACTTCCTGCTGTTTGAAATGACATCCAGGCCGTCCAGGCGCTGTTCCGGGAGCGATGCAAGCGTCGGAAGGACCCGTACAGACATGATCGTTCAAGTTAATGTAATATTGTAAATGATCATGAAATTTTCATTACTCAAAAACAGAATTGTGGCCATTAAACGTGTTAAAACTACAGAGCGACTAAAGACTGGGAGATCTCATATTCGGACAGTGAAAGTATCAATCACACATGGCGAAGTCCAGCCCAAAATGATCACTTTTTTATTTGGGCACTTTTGTATATTAAAGTGACATTTCACGATATTTTTTCATAAATTTTACTTATATTCTTATCTGAAAGAGCATATTTTCTTATGATAATTCTGAAAATTGCAAGCCGAAATATTGCACCGTTTTCGAGAAATGTATATTTTTGTGCTAAAATTAATCAAATTGTTGTCCACAACAGTTCGGATTTACATGTAATTTGCCATTTCTGTCTCATCTTTAAAGGCGTATTTTCGCTTATAAGTGACAACTTTTTAAAAACTGATAGCATTTTTACGCATTAGAATAAGCAATCTTTGCATCAAGACATACTTTTAAAAAGTGTAATCGGAATGTTATGTCCCTTTAATATCATTTTATTTGTAGAGTAGAACTAAATGCTTGTATTAGGGGTCTGCTGAATTTCATACCATATGTGCACATTATTGGTGCCAATATAATATCGAGTTTTTTTCTTGATTTAAAGGGACATAACATTCCATTTCATTTTTTAAAGTATGTCTTTCTGAAGTTGTTATCTATAAGCGAAAATACGCCTTTAAAGTTAGACAGAAATGGCACATTACTTATAAATCCGAACTGTTGTGGACAACAGTTTGGTTAATTTTAGCACTAAAATATGCATTTCTCGTAAACGGCGCAATAGTTTGGCTTGAAATTTTCGGAATTTTCATAAGAAAATATGCTATTTCAGATAAAGATAAAAGAAAAAAAAATATGAAGAAATATCGTGAAATGTCACTTTAAGTTGCAGTTACTATGTTGTTGAAGAAAAACGACGATATGTAAATGTGTATATAGTTTTCGAGTATATGCGCGTTGAATTAAATGAATTTTGCAATTATAAGGTATTCTCTGTTGCTTTTTTGGTACTCATTACTTCACAAAATCTTTGTAAAGAATTGTGTTTTAAATTTCTACTACCTGGTTACATCAACGGTATTTATGCAATAAGTCGATTACGTTGACCGTTTATTGTGTTTCCGCTTTCCCTGTGTTTCTGTGAATTGAAATTCAACTTTGACTGTGCTCAAGTATTTTGAAATTAAAATATCAAAATATTCGAAGGAAAATTAATCGTGTAGTGATATAAAATATGCCCTGAGAATTCTCGATTTATATGCCAAGAAAAGTATAAAAGGCCGGTGTCCTATACCAGTATAGCAACTGAAAAATGAAAATGTTATGATTTCATTTCAACAAAAAATTCAAATAGAAACATCTAATTGTGATTCATAATTTTCAGCACGACCCCAATTTGTCGCGGGCATGTAATTTATACCAACAACTCTATTGAAAGTGTATTATTTTAATCAAATTATAATTCTTTTGTTCCAATTCAAACGTCTTTAGACCCTAACATTTATTCGGGGCTATGAATCGTGTCAGGCCTGCACATGTTTCGAACCCAGTAGGGGACGAATAGATTCCCCTTCCCTGAGACATATGTGACCCGTCACGCTAAAAGGGACCTTATACGAACTCCAACAATCCAATTTTGACAAACTTGTCAGACCCAGCACAGGTCAACCAGGTCCCGTATGCAAAAAATGAATATATAGTAAGATAGGGAAAACATTCCGGATTTGGAAGATTGCATAAAAGTGAAAAGTGTCGGCCCTAGTCTGGCTGCGCGGACTGCGCAGACTGACTAGGGTCGATATTTTTCACACACCCGATAAGGTCCCTTTTAGCGCGACGGGTCACATATATGAATAATAATGCCATAGAAAAGCTTGACACCGCCTCGAATTATTAGTCAAATCGAACATAAAATTAGTCCATAGAGCTGAATCGAGTGAGCCTCTTCGTGATATGATATCAGTAATGTTCGTTTGGAGGACCTTTTGCCTTTCTCTGGGTATTTGAATATTGTTCATAGGAACAATTTGTCAAGTGAGGATTTCAATGGCCCCCTGCTCAGCATTTAAATCGAGTCCATAGCGTACAATTTATTCGCCGTTGCAGTGGTTATTATCGCGGTGGGGTGGGGTATCAATGTAATTTCGCCCTCTAGAAAGCCGTGTACCCAAACATAGAATTATCGCCAAATATATGTGCCACGCCATACCAAAGGTGGGTGCGAAAAATCGGCCCCTTATCAGGTCGTGTAGTCTGTGATCTGCGCAATCCGGTTTACATCGTGATGTTGTCGGGTTCTTTCGAGTTAGTTTTGTCATTTCAGTTTACTATACATTAAATTCATATAAGCCATGTAACATACTAGTAAACAATAAATCATAAATATAAAAAAAAAACAATTTGCTATGTACAAAATGGATAGCGCATTTTTATATTATATGTTCAATATTATAGAATATGTGCCATTATTTATATTTAATCTGTGTATACTGGTTCCATTCGCATTTGCAGGCAATGTAGATCAAGACCAAAGTTTTTGCTGGGCTTTAATGAGTCCTATCTTCTCACGACTCGACACATATGGCGATGTATGTTGCTTCTATCGGCGAAGGTTTGTGAGAGATGGGCGGTGAAAAGACTCTGGACCTAAAATGTCGGTGTTTATTTAATTTAATTAACTGCCAATTATTCCTGCCCGCTGGGGTGACAACGGATTGACGAGAAATGAGTTTCCGTGTCTCCGACGAGTTTTGACGGAGTTTTCCGGAGTTTTCCGAACTTCGATAGGCTATCGTACTTTCAAGAAGTTACTTTTATCTACAAAGCCGCTCTCGTACCATCGGACACACAGAGAGAGATAACACGGTGGTAAATCACGTGACACAACAATTCCAGATATTTTTGTTAATACTTGACCAATTTCAATTTGGTTTGTGGCAGAGAATGAAGAAATGTGTCAGGGGTTAGATGGATGATGTAGATCTTTTAAAAACCATCGGTTAAATACAGTTATTGACGATCAACCAAATTTTGTTTGGTCGTGAATTACTTTTTTATCGGATGATTTGTTTTAAATGTCCTTCGTATTCAGCAAATACCCGGCAGTTTCACACCATCCCTATCTAGTTTTGTTTTCTAATCAATCAAATATTAACAGATTTATCAAAAATATCGAAAAATGATTGTGTCACGTGATTCCCCAAACGTTGTGGAGATCGATAAACTCTGTAAGGAGAAAACGTCAAAATGGTACACAATTCTTACCAAATGTCAGCAGATTTCCATGTCTACATTTTGCTATTGTACGTGCAATTGCTCATTTCAATTATGTTTCTCGTGCGCGAAGCATTGCAAACAAGCAAGTTGCTCGTAGATCTCGACAGAAACTTTAAAGGGGTCCATGCTAGATATTCCAGTTATCGGAACGATGTGGGACAGTTGGGGACCCCGGGTATTGCATTATCAAGTGCAAAAAAGTAAGGAATTTTAGGGTCCAAACAACAATGCAACTTCTGGCCATGTTGCTCTAATCCCTGGAATTTAGCATTGACACCTTTAAAGGAAAGATGCAAGTCATCTTTTAATGATTTAAATAAGTATCATGTCAAAATTTACCTGAAAGCTCGACAGAAATTAAGAATCCCGTCGCAAATTCTACACCATTAACAAATTGATATATATCTGTTTTCAACAAAAGAGACGGTTATTATGCACTCGGGATAAGTTACAATTGAAATGCATATTTCTGTACACAGTCAACTCGGTTGTGACATCTTCATGGTATGTTCGTGACGTCATATGAGCCAATATTTCATTTCGTGGAAATCGCTGTCCTGGCTCATTTTCTCAGAAATGGCTTTTCATAAACATGTATTTTAGGTACATCGTGTAACGACCATCAGTACCAACAAAAGAGACAGTTTATTTGGCCTGGCAGATGGAATGTTTCTGAAAATATTGCACTTTTGTGCCCTAAAATGACCATTTTCTCTTGTCCCTGGACAAAATTATCAATTTCCAACATGAATTTTGATATAAAATAATCGGTACGGATCGGATTCTTCTTCATTTCGTTAATGTTTTATATCTCACATTATCAATAGTGACAGCCCTTTATGAGAAAATATAAATACGGCGAAGATTTTTGGCCATATATGTCTGTCCCTGGATTTTTTATACGAAATGTCCTCGCAATAACTTACATGTGCGTAATCAAAGTCTTTTTGGTTAGATTTTCTTTAAATACAACCCAAACGAAGGTGGAAACACTCATCAAAGCCACGATGTTTAAGGTAGAATACGCCTAATGGCAACTTTAGAAATTGGGATGACAAACACTTCTGTCTGATAGCACATTATATTAAACATCTATATGTGCAATATGACAGAAATTCGTCCAGAGGTTAACTAGAAAATTGATTTTCCCTTAACCCACCCCCAACTTACAAAATTCCAATATGGCGGCCACCACTCAAAGCAAAAAAGTATCTGAATTTTTGACATAAACACATAATATGTGTCTAGATTTTGGTTTTTATTATCAAAAACATGTTTACCCATCGCCTGATGTGAAATGATTTGACCCTTGTGCGCATATGAGATATATTTTGTTAAATTACTGCGTGCTTATTTAAAAATAAAGCCTCTATTTCCTAGTTTGAAATTTATGCCTCTGAAACAAATGTTGACAGTGCCAGAAATAAGTTCACGCACTCTCTAAAACCGATATCAAAATTATTCTTATATGTGTAGGAACACGATAAAATCAACATTTGTACATTTTATCCGTCAAAATTTGAAAATATATAAAGGTAATTCTTAGTACCCTCATATTTTCAAACGCACTATTTCTTTCCCAAAAGAAGTCAATGCCCCAAATGAAGGGAACCGTAGCCCATATCTAATTATATGCTTATAACTAAAACCCAAACGTTGTATAAGACTTTCAGAAGTTGGCAAATGATAACGTATCAGTTGTGATTTCGTATGACTTTCACCATTTTAACCCTTTACCTAGTTACCAATTGAACATCGCTATTTGTAAAAAGTAATGCAAATTCTGAAGACAAAATTGTACTTAATCTTTTTTATAGTCTATTACAGCTTCCTTATACCACTTTCCTGGATTGCATATTGAATCTAAGGACTTAAATGGAAAAAGAATCTAAAAAAAGGATCAAATCACGGATCAAACCACGTTACAATTAACTGACAACGAGTTTGCACATTTAAATAAGGATCGCCGCCAAAGAAGTGATGAAAATCGAGTGCGAATGTCTGAACAATGATGATCTCATCCACGCGTCGTTCTCAAACGATAGGCATCATAGATTTCATTAGAATACATGTATGTGTCTTCTACTGTAGGGTTTCCTCGGTATATTGAGCCAACCAGAAGCAAGGGAAGACACGAGATATATACATATTACAATTTGTTTCCTAAATAGGGAGTTTCATTAAGTATCAAAGTTTCTAATCACATACAAACTGGTGATATCAATCAAAATCATATAATATTACACGAAAAATATCGCTGAAAAATTGATGTTAAACGGAGAATCATACCAGAAAAAGATATTCGGGGTGTATTCGGGGAATTTTATTTACAAAGGGAAGTAATATGTAGCAATATTGTTGCTAAAAATAGATACGGAAACTGTCGACATGTGTCGAAAATGTACGACAATAGTAAATATGCATTCTACCTTAAATGAAGACAAAGCAATACTTGGTTTCGAAGTTTCGAGGCAAATTAGGTAGGCCGTCGGCTGCGTAGACTTAATTTTTCGTTTTCTTTGCAACGCGATCAACCACACTATATTACTCTGATCTTAAAATTGTATAGCTTTACTTATTCAGATATAGAATCATGTCGTTTACAGCATGCAACATATTTTCTCTCTAGTTATTCTTGAGTGTAATTTGGAGCGAATGGTCGCGGAATTCCTCGCACTAACTGTCCTCGCAATAACGACAGTTTTGTTACTGGGAGTACGAAAATCGTTACTGCAAAGACAAAATAAGTTTTCTTATGTAATATGGACTTTTTGCCAAAGAGACAAAGGTCTTAATGAATAATTATCTTAAACTATAATAGGAAAGCGTAGTATTTCAGCTGAAAAAATAGAATTAATGTTTCCAAACCTGTGTACTGATCAGTTGTTACGGAGCGGACTTAGAATCGTTATTGCAAGGACTCCTTACACATTTATGGATTCTTGATACCACAAACGAATGAATTTTATCAATAGTGTAATGGAGATATTTTGCCGACTACATTGGAATGTTGTATGAAGGATATAATTCTAGATATTTTGACAAGATTAATTCTAAATGATCGTTCTTAAATGACCTTTCCTTAATATTGGAGAGACATTGTATTGTACACTACTTTTTTAAGGTATGAATCTGTATATCTTTGTTCGTGGGTTTTGAAGATGTTACTCAGTCATTTCTTGAAAGTGGTCATGGCAAAGGAGTTCCTAATGCCGTGAAAAGACATGTAGATTTTTTTAATTTTCAAAGCAATTTGCAAGTATTGATTCGAATCTTGCCTGTAATCTTGCAATCACAAGATTTCATCCCGAAAAAAAAGATGGAACGTTTTCTGTTAAATATTATCTTATCTATGTAAACAGGAAATTAATAAAACATTTTTAAATTACTTTATTTCTTTTTGTTTTGTTTTGTTTTTTGGACAATCAGTTTTAGGACACTTAACGTCTTACAACTGTGTATCTAAATTAATGTGTGAGCTATCTTCCAAAAAAGAAATAACAACAAGAACAAATCATCTGCGTATATTGCTAAAAGGAATGAACACAATTAGTATGCCAAGACTTGTACAGTCAGGCTATGGTAGAGATTTTTCGCTCCCAAACGATTTACTATACCTTGAATGTTTTTTTTTCTTGAATTTTCATATGTTATTATTTTCCAAATGTGACAGTTTATGGTTTGAGGAGAAGGTTTAATACATTCCATATTTTTTCTCTTTTTTTTCGTCATATTTGTAATTGCTTAACTTGCTTTACGTCTTCCTATTTCTTTCACAAAGAAGACTTGGTTTTTACTTCCTAATTTGCAAACACTGAGGTAAGAGAAGTAAATGCTGATTACCAGCTCTGACTATGTTTACCTTGATATCCATTCAACTACATTGTACATACAAGCTAGATTTTCATAAACTTCATTTTTATAGTCTCCAACGGCTTTCAAGTTGTATAATTTTATGCTAGGTATCCACTGCCGATCAAATCAACTCGACCAAGCCGAATCAAGCTATCGCGTACAGATCGAACTCGATCGCCATTTGTGATCGGGAATGGTCGTGGTAATCGAGCTTTATCCGCACCACTATGTCATCTTTCTCTATTTGTTTAAATATCAAAAATATTTGTGTAAAATTTGTAATAAATTTGATCGAAAAGCGATCGTGTATTGATCGGATAGGTGATCGAACAGATCAGTAATCAATCAAATTTGGAGATCGAGTATGATCGGATAAATATCTTTATTTCGATCACATGGACTTTTACTCAAGTGGCTCCCAACCCCATCTCGATCAACTCGATCTGTGCTTTATCTGTTCACCCGATTAAATAGACGGTAGAGGAATGGTGGATCGAGTAGAGATCGAGAAAAAGGCTTTCAGCCGGATATAATGGGCGAATTTGAGCAGTCAAGGTGATCGATTTGACTTGATCAGCAGTTGTAATTAACATAGCATAAAATCTAACGTTTTTGAAAGGGTTTAATAAAGAGACTTTTACATTCAAATGTACAATTGTATTGATTTTAATATTTAATAACCATATATAAGTCAATACAATGTAAGAAATGGAAAAATGTTTAAATATAAGTCCTCGCAGTAATGGTAAATGTCATTCCAATAACAAAGACTTTTTTTATTACAAACTGCACTATGGTCCAATAAAAATTACGTGTTTTGGTGGTAAAATTAGTGTGTTTTTGAACCTAATTATTTGAAGTTTGAATAAAATAGTGAAATTAAATTCTTTCTCTTTATTCCACAAAATAGCGAATATTGTCATTGCAATAACTAATATGTCCTTGACGTAACGATGCACTTTCAGCAAATTATTTCACAAAGAGGTGTTTCGCTAACTATTTTGTGCCCGAAATACAAAGAGAATAACATTTTCTAGAGTCTAAAGTACATGTTCATATATTTTTTCTTGTATAAAAGCTTTATTACATTTGAAACAGACACAATTTTCTATTGAATTATGAAAATACAATACTACATTGAAAAAAAGCCAAACAAATCATTTTTGGAAATCGACTTGAACATGAGTCCTTCAGTCTGGTATCTTTTTCTTAAAAAATATACTTTGAAATAATCTTAAAACTTGCAAATCGAATTTCTGAAAGAAAATGTGGTTGTTACAGCGAGGACATTTTATTGAGACAATAGATTTATGAAAGACGATCTCGAGTATTTCCATGTGCATCGGAATGTTCCAGTTAATGTTACTAATTACTTTAAATGTAGTACTTTCATCCTGAACCAAAAATTAACTGAATAAATTGAAAATAAAAATTGAACCTTTTTTCGTCAGATTTCCACGAAAATAAATATTGGCTCATATATATTGCTATTATATGGTGCAGTAGATTGAAGGCAAACTGAATAAAACGGGTTTTCATGAAGATTTGAAGACTTGATTACCCTTTTTAATATTTTTCAACACAATTGTGTAGTAGCCTACCTCAATGTGTTTAGGATGGTAGCTTGCCCGTTTGTTTTTGTTGTTGTTGTTTTTGTTTTGTTTTTTTTTCCTCATTAAGCATGTATTTTCAATGGATGTTGGTGTCAATATTCAATGACGCTCAATATTCTGACGTTTTGTACAACATGTATTTTCATTTGTGCGTAATTTACCATCACTTACCATTTCAAAAATGTAAAAAACAAATAAAAGTTTGTCTCAATGGTCCCTATCATTCTTTATTATGTCTGTATGTATTTCCTGTTGAGGATGTGTATCATTATTTTTTTTCTTTTATGAACAATTTAGATTGGCATATTTTGGACAGTTCTGGTTACTGGTTAACAGTGTATCCATCTTTTGGAAGCGTACACATGTTAGTATGTTTTTTCCTTTTTTTCAGCATATACAAAACGGAGTTTGATGAGATGACAAAGCCATTTGACATTCCCATGCCTGGTCTTATTCAAATCAACAGCAACACCATGGCTTCTTCTAACATTCAAACGCAAGCATGTCAGAAAAAAGTAGGAAACGATGCTTCCGTTTGAATGTTTGTAGATACCATGGTGTTTGTTGTAGAATGTGGTAGAACCGGGCTGGTGCATTTTATTGAATCTAAATTCCTACAAAACCTGCCTTGAAACGATCAATTTTGTTTGTGTGTATTGTACGCTTCCAACAACTTACATGGGGCGCCCACCCCGTGGTTAAGAAAGGGAAATATTCACAAAATCTTTAAAATTCTAAAACACAGGATTTTGCACGATTTACAAAGTTTTGACATTTTCTCTGGGAACAGATAAATTTTAACAAGATGTGTTTGTGAAACACAAATGCCCCCGAAATGGCCATTTTTCTAAAGTGTTAATTTTTCGTGGAGCAAAGGGTTATTAAGGGTTAAGGATGACCTTGGGGAAGGTAAAAATGCATAGAACAGATAGATATCATTGAAAGGAAGTTGCATACCAAATTTGAGCTTTGTATGTCAAATACTTTTGGAGAAAAGGCAAAGGTTAAATTTTCGGAGTAAAAGGTTAAGTTTTCGTAGAGTAAAGGGTTGATAAGGGTTAACAGATGACCTTGAGGAAGGTCAAATTGCATAGAACAGATAGATATCATTGAAAGGAAGTTGCATATCAAATTTGAGCTTTGTATGTCAAATAATTTTGGAGAAAAGGCAAAGGTTAAGTTTTCGGAGTAAAAGGTTAAGTTTTCGTAGAGTAAAGGGTTGATAAGGGTTAAGGGATTACCTTGAGGAAGGTCAAATTGCATGGAACAGAAAGATATCATTGAAAGGAATTTGCATACCAAATTTGAGCTTTGTATGTCAAATACTTTTGGAGAAAAGGCAAAGGTTAAGTTTTCGGACAGACGGACGGACGGACGGACGGACGGACGGACAGACGGACGGACGGACGGACGGACAGACGGACAGACAGACAGACGGACAGACAGACAGACAGACAGACAGACGGACACGAGTAAAACAATATGCCCCCGATCTCTCGATACGGGGGCATATAAATGAAATAAGCGAAAATGGTGTTAACCGAATTTTGGACTGTTCCAATTTGAAAGGTGTTACAAACTACAATTTCGTGTTGAGGAAAAATTAAAAAACCTTCCATATTGCATCAGAAAACATTGTGGAAAACGAAGAAATTGCTTGTCAAAAGCAATTTCTTTATTTTTCACAATGATTCCCCAGGTCTTTTCTTGTGAAGGAGTCAAAAGACGTCGCTGTGCAGTAATGAGTTCAAACATTTCAAACTTTTAACAAAATGTTCCATAATTCATTTAATCAATTTATAATGCTGTTAAAAAGCTAAAGTCAAAATATATACATGTATATCAAACATCACATTGCAGAATGTATCTCCATGTATGTTATTTCTTGTTTAGTTTTATACAGGTGCGTTGTGTCATGCTCCATTTGCCTAAATACTTTAATAGAATGTGTCGATGATATAAGTACATGTCAAAATCAAGTCTTGTTTGGAAAAATTTTACAAACTCCACACAGCGACATTATCACTGTAGGCATATAAATCCCGTGACCATGGTATAGTCACGTGATACCATAAAAATGGCGGAAAAATATTTATGTTTCTGAAATCATTTTTTATCTATTTTTTTTTTAATTGGATTCCTATCTGACACACTCATATTCTTAAAACATTACTAAAAGCGAGTTACATTTTTGAAATAAAAATATAAATAAAAAAATCAATTACCTAAAATATTTGTAACTCAGACTGTGCCTGCAGAGATCTATCCCAATTAAATTCAGGGAAGGTAAGTGCGAAGGATATTTAAAACTTTAACCCATTACCAAACGACATTATTTTGGAATGTTCCAAATTCAAAGATGTTGCAGACGACAATTTCAAGTGAATAAAATTTTAAAAAAAATGGACTTTTTGGGTAGAAATCATTGTGTGAGCAATTTCTTAATTTTCCACATTTTTTTCTTAAGTCTTTTCCTTCTGGGGAGCCAAAAAGAGTTAATGTGTGGTAATGAATTAAACAAACTAAAGCACATTTCTTGCATAAACGGTTTTTTCCTCTTTTTCTTTCGAATGAAAAGTAGCCGAACACAATCATGTTACCTTTAATCAAGATTTTTTATTGTTAACCTAAATGATTTCTAAAGAACATGCCTGTGTATTCAAAAATGAATACAAGACATTACATAAAAAGGGAAGCAGAGATGCCAAATGCACCAATTGACAATCCTGGTATTGGTGAATATTGAGAGAAAGAATAATAACGATAACCAGCAAAGTCTGATTTTTCCTAAATACTTTGTGTGCGATATTGTTCATAATCACAAAACAATGTGCATTTTTATTAGCATCTACATGTATTTTTCCAATCTGCAGTTTTAAAAATGTGACAAAATGTTTCTTAATTTGAAATGCATCTTTCGTAGATCAACACTTTTAATGCACGATTGAAAGATTTGATATACGCTTATTTCTTACATGGAAACGTATTAATACGTAATACATTTGCATACATGTGAGTGTCATTGACAATATGGGACATGCCACACAAGTTTCGGAGCTGACTGTTATAACTACAGAGTGAGCAAAGGAGACGTGTCCTCTCCTTATTTCCCATCCTCAGGTATCTTTCTTTTTTGTCATTTAAGCAGACAACCTTATTTAGCAGTGTAAAACCGTCGATATTGTCCCGGTGAAGTATCATTTCATCAAAGGAGACTGTAATTGGATTTGCCGAGAGGCGTTAATAAAGGCGTGGCTTGTTTACAAATACTAATAAACCAATCACATCCCGCGATATTATACCATATAATGTGAGTATTATTGAATTATTTCACGCGGAACCCATACAGCAGCCATTTTATATAGTCACGTGATACGCAAATTAAAGCTCCGCAGCTGGTCACGTGTTCCTTTCGAACCGCCCACCGTGAAATAAAATAGATATTATTTTACGGACCCAGGTAGAATTTTTTTCACTAAATTCGGTAGCGGATCAGAACATAGCGAATTAATTTCATAGATTCTTTAAAAAGCCGTCACGGATATTAAATCGTGCAAAATCGTGTTTTCTGTGAATTAAAGTAACAATAAGAGGTCGCCCTGACGTATGCCCCGAACGTATGTTATCATACAAATACTCGAAGTTAAATCATGATTCAAAGATAAATTAACTAACTAATTGTCATAATTATATGGGAACTTCTATATACTGTTTTCAACAAGAAACACAGGGAAAGAACTGAGTAAAGACTGGACACTCGCTGTTGAACTTTCACTAGAGGAGAAGTTATGCTACAACTGTAAGACCGTATAGTTTGTCAAGATAGAAGATGTTCCAAGCTCATATTGGGTAAGTATCGTCTACTTTTAGTCATTTCTTTCGGGGTTATATTGTCATGCAAATAGCATATTGTTCCTTTAGAACCCAAGTATTCCAGTTGTAAAAAAGGGCACAGTATTTCTTTTTTTTTTTTTTTTTTTTTTTGCTTTTGCTGTTTTAAAAGCAAATACAATATTCTTTTGATTTTCAGACAGTAAAATATTGGTATGGTAGCTAATTTTCTGTGGAACATTTGGATGGATTGAACCCGATGTTTTAAGTACGAATTCAGTTTTAATAATTACTATTAATTATCCAATTAATGACCTTTACAGAAGTTAAATAATTATATTCATTTTAACTTTTCACATCGTAATTCTCTTTTTCTCTAATAATTTTCTATTCTAAATATTCGTCTTAACGTAATTTATTTATATATCGTTTCATAAGGATGATTTGTAGTCAAATGATTCTGTTTTTTAAATTGTAAAACCTTTGTTCCGATGGAAAATAATTTCTATTAACTGGTCACCTAACTTTTTGAGAACTATGTGTGTAAATTTTGTAAACGAAAAGCAATATTACAACGTAAACTATATGCACATTTATAAAGGCCATCCTATATGCAGGTACACATCAGACAAACCCCATTTCTGAATAATTGTGGACAAATGAAAGTCTAAATTTGAAATATATACCGGTATCAGTATATGATATGGGTAATAACATGGCAGGACATGGGAAGTGGTTTATTATAAAAGTTAAATTAAAAACAATACTGTGTCTTTAGAAAGTAAATTTAAAAAAATCCAATTTTTGTTTGCAGATGTTTTCAAAAAAAGCGACATGATTGTATCATTGCTTTTATTGAAATAAAATATAAACTTGTATTATTTTACGGACACATAAAGACTTTTTTCAACTAGAATGTACGTTTAACATCGATGACTATTCGAATTTTTCGCAGTCACAATTGTCCTCATTTGCTTAAAAATTTGCTAGATCTATCAAAGATTCAAAACACATGAATTCCTTCTGTAATATATAGGACTTTAATTGGCTCTAGTTCTTAAAAAAGAGGAAAAAGCAGTTTTTTGTTGAAATGTGACAAGCATACATGTATCACCGTTAAAGTGACATTTTAGAATTTTTTGTCATAAATTTTACTTTTATTTTTATCTGAGAGAGCATATTTCCTTATGAAAATTCTGAAAATTTCAAGACAAAATATTACGCCGTTCACGAGAAATTTATAATTTTGTGTTAAAATTGAACAAATTGTTGTGGACAACAGTTCCGATTTATATGCAATTTATCGATTATGTCTCAACTTTAAATACGTGTTTGTCGCTTATTGGCAACAACTTCAAAAAACTAATAGTATTTATACTCATTAGAATAACCAATCTTGGCATCAAGACATACTTTAAAAATATGAAATTGGAATGAAATGTCCCTTTAACCTTGTTGAGAACTATTTCGGCTTCATTTTGCATACTAAATTAAATATGTATGTACAATTTATATCCGATAACAATACATAAACAGTCACATACCAGGCAAATTCAATATTTTGCATCTGGTCAAATAAAAAAACTCATTTAAACATCATTATTTATCGAAGATTGGGGATTAAATGAATTTTGTTGCATCTTTGATACTTTCCAGTGTGATTTTTTTTTTCAAAAAAAAAAAAAAGATAAACAAATGAAGATAAAAGACTCAAACACAGCATACATGTAAATGTATCGGCTTGGCTTTTCAAGAGTCAAATACCTAGAACTAGACAAGACAATGATATTGTTTCTTCAGTCAATCGTCTGATAACAGATAACTTGAACTATTGATGATTCTTAGATACATGATTTAAAATCCATAATGTTTATACTAAACAACATCATTTTAGAATTGTCTAAATTCAAAAATTGTTTGTCAGCAAAACCTTTGTTTGATTTGAATGGGCAGGAAATAAAGAGGACGAGGAAGAATGATAGTTATCAGCTTTATGATATTATTTTCTTTAAATGTCGTCAAATCCGGGCGTTGTTTCAGAAAGGGCTAATTTTAGTCAGCAAGACTAACCTTACTACCGAGAGAGGAATGAAATTTCCTATTTTTTCTGCCTAAAGTTCTAACGACATCATGGTGTATTAGCAATTCCAACAGTGCACACGTGTTGTTAGTTGTATTGACAATATGACGTCACAATCTCAGAATGTCGTCAAAATATCATAAAAAGACGTTCAGATAAGAAAGGTCGCCATGTCATGATCCCTTTTTGTATCGTTTCATACGGACCAAAACGTGTATAGATATCATTTATTGGAAAGATTTCATATATCCATGAATGAATTGATATGTGATGTACACAATTTATGTAAGAATTCGAATTAGTACCACAGCTAGATTTGCTTCGCGTTTCCATTTTGTAAAATTGAAAAGTTACATTTTATGGAACAGGCTTATGTCCATACCGCATCCTGTATGGAGTTGCGTGTGACGTTACACGGAATTATCTTTATTCAAGTAAAATTCTAAGTTCATTTTTAGACTTCTTTTCGTGTAAGAATCGAAATAATCTATGTTCTACAGTGGTGTATCGTTTATTCAACCACGGTTCTGCGTAAGGCTTCCTAATAAATAATCCACTCAGGCTTTTATTTATCGTGCCTCCTAACTCAAAAGCGTAGCTGAATAAACGATAACCGCGAAAAAACTTGGATTGTTTCTTGAATTAACTGCTTACACAAATAACAGGTTTTTGTGACCCTCTAGTCTTCACGTTGGAGTTTATGCATGATGGGGTGGACGAATCTACAGACAAATTGTCCTTGCTTCAGTTAAGACATTTTGCAATTACGTTCAAACGGTTTGTTGCATGTACCCGCCTTACTGAGCCTGTCCGCTTATGTATGACTTAAAACCTTTTCATACTTTTTGCAAAAATTGATCCAAACCGACGAGAAAAACGACAAAAAAAATCTGATCGTTTTTCTGGTCGGTTGGGATCATATTTTTGGAAAAGTATGAGTAGTTTTCAAATAAGTCATACATCAGAGGAAAGGGTCCAGTAAGGCGGGGTGCATGCAACAAACCGCTTGAAAATTGACTCACAAATAAGAAACTTATCGCACAATGTCTTGCCTGAAGGGTGGTTAATTTGACCGTAGTCGTTATCATTTTGTTTTCTGGTCGGTTGGGATCATTTTTTTTTTTTTTTTTTTTTTGAAAAAGTACATGGATTCCACAAATACGTCATATATCTGAGGAAAGAGCCCAGTAAGACGGGTTACATTCAACAAACCTTGAAAATTGACACAGAAATAAAAAAAAAAGTCATTGCAAAATATTTTACCAGAATCGAGATCATTTTTGTCCGAAGTCGTTATCCATCCCATGATGAACAATCTCCACCGTGGTCTTTGGATAAGATTGAAGAAAACAAATATTGATAACCAATAATGTTTTCAATGCTACAAAATGTACAATTCATAGCTTATGTACCGATAATCGAAGTAAACTCTATGTTTCCCGTGCATCTCCTCTCAACAATCATCCACCGCCGAATGTTTACGACATCGCCCGAACAATTTCGACGTCGCGTGAATCTCATTAGGGGAACGCGGATACCTTAAATTGTTCATTGTCATGATCATTACCATCATTTCGTTGACTTGTAAAATGATGATGTCACATTGAATGATAAATGACCCTTGACACTTGTCTCAATTAATCTTAAGTGGATAAATGTAACGAGATCTAATTGTGGAATGCTTGACCACTGTCCTGCTGATTCTAGGATTTATCAATCGATCTGATCTGCACAGTAACATATAAATTCGGCCTTTCAATATTAAAAAGCTCTGTATAATTTCAAACGTTAACTAGTATGCTACATTTCCTGTAATAACTTATGTAATGACAGTTATTAAAGGTGCTCGTTATGACCAGAAACTAACTCTAAAGATATACTGACGAGTTAAGAGGTTATCAGACATACGAGACTGTACTAGACATTTATTTTTTTTGCATTCATCAGATTTAAAGATGATGTTCAACAATTTTTTCTCTAAATAATTTCGAGTCATATTGTTAAAATGTATAATATCATTTAGCTGGTCTTATATAACTATTTATAATATACTCAGTTCCAAAAGAAAGTGTGCACTTTTGCATCTTACCTTTACCTGAATTTTCACAAAGTTAATGGCAATTTAGGGAGTAAAAGTGATATCATACTTCAGATTAGACCTTAAAGAAAATTGGCATCAAAACAGATGTCGATAGAATTGCTCATATTGCATGTATATATACACAGAGTCAGATCATTATGGTGTTGATGGTGTTGAGATTTGCACTCCTTACAGCTTTTCCTGTGGATAGAGTTACAAGCTTATATGCCATTGTAGGGTTTGGCCAGGCCTTCCAAGCCATTTCCACGTTAAAGCTTGAACTTTCTTGCGGTCGTTACGTGTACGTCAACGTTAGTAATCGCTACGTTAGTAGTCTAGTGAATTGCCGTCGAACGGTGCAATGATGTTCTAAAGCGAATTTGTTTGCCTTTAAGATGCCATACAAATGACTAATTGCTATTAGAACATAAATACCGTACAAATTCAAATTTTCGGAAGGGTTTTGTTTTCACCAGTTTCGGTCTTGCTCACCAACGTTCATTGTAATTCGTTTCACGCTAATGCACTATGTACAAATGTAATGAACATGTGATTTTATGCTACGATATGCCAAAAGGAGTGCAGCGATTGTAATTTCTGATCGATAACTCATCCAGCACGTGAGTCATACGTAAAACACTAAAAATGCAAAATCGCAATCAAGCCGAAAATTCGTGCGTGTTATGTGATTTCTTCATCAATATATCGTTTGTCAATAGTCTTGAGATGTGTCGTACAAAATTTACTTGCGGTAGACGGTATACTTTTCGAGATATTCAAAATTTAAAAATGCACACTTTCTTTTGGAACTGAGTATACATAATCTTCAATGACATAGCCACCAAAAAGTATCCAGTGAATAATACCTAAATGTCACGCATGAAATAAAAAAAAAAAGTTATATTTATACGGTTCTTATTATATATATTAAACCTCATCAATGCATGCCCGATATCCAAACTCTTAATATCACAATCATTCATATGGTTCCAAGAAAAAGGTTACAAGGAGTTCAAGAAAATATATTGGACGGTGCCTTAAAGTGACATTTCATTTATTTTTTCATAATTTTTACTTTTAATTTTACCTGAAAGAGCATTTTTTCTTAGGAAAATCCTGAAAATTTCAAGCCAAAATATTAAACAGTTTACGAGAAATATATATTTATGTGCTAAGATTTTAAAAAAAATGGTTGTGGCCAACAGCTCAGATTTATATGGATTTTGTCATTTCTGTCTTTAGAGGCGTATTTTTCGCTTACAAATAACAACTTCAAAAAAACTGATAGCATTTCTGCGCGTAAGAATAAACAATCTTTGCACCAACACTTACGTTTACGTTAAATGTGATGTCATCACTACACTAATTACTACATATCATTCCAGTATTCTAAAATATGAAAGGTATGAAAATATCATGGGCATTGTGGTCACTACAACATTGTTTCTGGACAGTATTTAAGTCAACAAAAATTAAAAAGTAAAATTTATTTCAATAGAAATGTTGAGTTTTTGATTCGCTGAAAACTCATTTTGTAGAAATATTGAATCTAAATAAAATGTGAATTGAATCAAGCTTAATCAAAAAGAAAATAATAATTGTTATTTTTTTCCACATTTCAATATTCAAACGCTCTCGAAAACGGCATAAGGCTTTGGTGCCCCTATAAAGTCCTATATTACAAAGTGTCAGCAAGCATTGATAGAAAAGAGAAGAAAATGATGATTACATGTACTAGGCTTTTTTCATCGACGTTTTAGCCCATCTGCAGAGATTTCGGATTTACATTTACAAGCATATTTTTTTTCGCCAACAACCTCTTTAAACTTTGACTTTGGCTGTAAATTTATTGACTGACTGTGAAAATCCTTAGTGGGCATGGAACTTGTTAACTTGAAAATGTTTTTTTTATTGTGCTTTCGGAAATTTTTAAAATGCTTTAGATAACAATACTATGTACCATCCACTGCTTTTTATCATATAACATTACATTGCCTTTACTAGAACCATATGCTCTAGAACATTCTCAAAGAAGTCTTAACTGAACAGATTAAGAATTATTCATACTCTTGAATTAACGTAATAAGGCAGTACAGAAATATCAGACTGCGTGTAGGCCTACATGTATATACTGTCTTGTTCCATTAAAGGGACATTTCATCCCCAATTCATTTTTTTTAAAGTATGTCTTGGTGCCAAGATTGATTATTCTAATGAGTAGAAATGATATCAGTCTTTTTAACTTGTTGCTGATAAGCGAAAAACACACCTTTAAAGTTGGGACAGAAACGACAAATTCCATATACACAAATTCCATATATACACCTAAACTGTTGTGGACAACACTTTGTAAAATTGTAACACAAAAATATATATTTCTCGTTAACGGCGCAATATTTTGGCTTGAAATTTTCAGAACTTTCATTAGAAAATGGTCTTTCGGATAAAAATAAAAGAAAATTCATGACAAAAAAACTGAAATGTCACTTTAAATATTTATTGCAAATGTGGTTGGAATAGCCCAGGATCTACATGATAAGGGTAAACAATAAATATTCAGAATTTTGAATGCCGAGTATCCCAATTTGTCTGTTTTTCCCAACCTTAAGTATCAAATATCATGGCAGTGATTAAAGGATAATTTATTCAGTAGCAGGGTGTTATACAATTGGTTCTAATATCAATTACTGTTTTGTCAGGATTTACAATGTAGACACCTCGCGTAAAAAGGAACTCGAAACTTTAAGTCTGTTCTTGGCCAATTCAATCGTATTATACAGTCCACACTCGTTGTGTCGAAGTCAGAGTGGCGGTCAAAATACCTCGACATATCCGGAGTTCGACTAATCGGATTTTGAGTATTTTCGATGAAAACGATATTTAACCATTTTTGATAGGCATCATATGTGTCCATGATTGAAATATAGTAGGAAAAGGAAAGAAATTGCTCGACACGATTAATTTCAATGGCTGTGTTTGTTTCGGAATTCATTTTGATATCCATCTGTTGATGATGGGACATGACTTTCACTTCGACTTAAGCGGAATTTCGACTTATCCGATGTCGAGATAACGAGTGTAGACTGTACACAATTTTGAATGTGACACTCAACAGCATTTTGTCAAGTCATTATTTATCTGAAATGCTGTATTTTCACGACGCCCTTGTAGCCGGGGGTGTTGGTTTGGGTTTTTTATTTATATTAGTTTTTTGTTAGTTTTTTTTTTCTTTTTTTTTTTTTTTTTTTTTTTTTCCCCCGTTTTTAAACTATATGTGGTTAAGTGCGAAATTTAAAAATCTAAAGAAAATGTAAATCTTACACTGTTATTGAAAAGTAACGTAGCCGGGAAAACGATTTTGAAAGGACAGCGATATGTGGTTCCATTAGCGCCTATGACAGTTGGTATTGGATCTGAGAAACCTCCTTGTGCTATTTCACTCCAACATAGATCCAGAACGTCCTGTGTAAACGCAGTTTAATCAAACTCCATGGTGTTCTTTTTGCGTATTCAAGACTAATCTGAAAACTCATGAGTTTTTAAAACCATCAAGGATCGTATATTTTGGATGGCGCGGTAGATATCCATTTCAGCCATTTCTGTGTTGACAATTGTTTGGTAGGACGAGGATAGCCCACGACTTCCCTCCCAAAACAACCCACATTTCACCCATACCCGAACGCCCTTGGGTGCCCAGCATGGGCTCAACACTGAATAAACATATAGTTTGGTTTGTAGCAAGACTGATTTAACCCTTGCCGATTGAAGGTATTCCATCCATCATAAGATACGAAACACTTCGCGCAACTCCGTGGAAACGAAAATGTACGATGGTTTACCCTCGTCAATTTTCGGGAATCATCCGTGGCAGTGGAAATAGACGAGGGATGTCCTTGTCAATTTGCGTTGCCAAAGATGACGCCTGAAGTTGCACGATGTATTTAATATATGATAATGGATGGAATACCTTAAATTTATAAGCGTATATAGCGTATGTACATAGTAAGAATAAGACGTACGTAGGCCCTATGTGCAGGCACCACGTATAGTACAAACAGAAAAAGTCCAGGATCCGTATGTCGATTCAAGGACGTCTATATCATTATTTCACAAGATAATAATTCTAGATCCATTGTTTTATTAATCAGGAACAAATATATGATTATGTAAAATTGACATTGCGTGGTTATTCTGAGAAAAAATATAATACCAACTAATTGATGCAAGTTTATAAATTTTCTTGCACGTATTAGACGCAATATTTCAATATAAGAACATACTTTGTTAAAGAGAAGTTTGCAGCCATAAACGACTGTTAAAATTGGATTACTGCAAAATATTATATTACAGATTCAATAAAGATTGGTTGAAATTTTCCTTGACGCAATGGCAGCACAAAGCTTTAAATCTTGCATACAGATAAGACGAAGACGATAGCACATGTAATTTGCATTCTTTATTTAAAAATCTCTCAATATTTCTTATACTTCTACTATAGTACAAAACCCTAATGAAGCAAGTGAGTCTCTACAGGCGGACATCAACAAAGTAAATGACTGGGCAGAGAAGTGGTTGGTTAAATTCAATCCATCCAAATCCGAGTCATTAATTATTTCTCGTAAACGTAATAAGCCTGATCATCCTATATTACGGATGGACAACGTTCCAATTCCCTCAGTTGAACATCACAAACATCTGGGTATTACTTTTTCATCTGATGGTACATGGGACTGTCATTTTCAAATTCTCATCAAAAAAGCCTGGAATAGAATTAACGTTATGCGGAGTCTCAAACTTAAATTGGATCGTTTATCCCTACAGACTATATATTTTTCATTTATTAGGCCGATCCTTGAATATGGTGATGTGATCTGGGATAATATTAATGATCAACAAAAAATCAATTAGATAAGTTACAAAATGAGGCAGCTGGAATTGTCACTGGGTGCACAAAACTAGTATCAATAGACAACCTTAACAAAGAAACTGGGTGGGAAACTTTAAGGGATCGGAGAAGAAAACACAAACTTGTTTTATTTTTTAAAATGGTAAAAGGTCTAGTACCGAACTATCTTTCCTCCCTGGTCCCTGTAGCAGTCGAAAATCGCACACGGTACAATTTTAGAAACGCTGGAAATATGACCGGCATTGCTTGTAGAACTAATCATTATCAGAACTCTTTTTTACCATCAGTTATAAATTCATGGAATTCGTTACCGCAAAACTTCAAAGATGCTGAATCTGTTTCTTCGTTTAAATATCTTCTTAGTCAAAATAAACCAATACCAAATAAGCTCTTCTTCTATGGACAAAGAAAACTTCAAGTTATACACACACGTCTGAGGAATAATTGCAGTTCATTATGTCAACATCTTTTTCTGAGAAATGTTGTCGACTCTCCTTTATGTGAGTGTGGACAAGTTGAATCGAATAATCATTTCTTTCTTGAATGCGCACGTTATAATGAAATAAGACATGACTTGGTCAGGATATTTAACGAGTTGTCTGTGGTTAACATCAACACCATTTTATACGGAGACCGAAATATACCACAAAATGAAAATGAACGTCTTTTCGATGCTGTACATGCATATATTCGTGATAGTGGTAGATTTACGTAGATTCCTTTCTCAGTTAAATTATAGTATTGGCTGCAACAAAAACAGTACATGTATCTTTAACAGATTAACCGTCCCGGTCATTACTCTCCCCTTTATGTCCTATGCATTCCACACCCTAAGTTACTTATTTGAGATGATACCAACAATTTATATTATCTCCGATTTGTTCTTCAATTTGAATAATGTACCAACTAGTTTAATCTGAATTTGTATTTGTAAACAGTATACAATTGATTACGGAATCCGCATACGGGAGAGGAACTTTATAAGCTTTAAGCTTTCGTTCCAATCCTTTTCATCGATGTTTAATTGTAAATGTATACTCATGTATATTTTTCTGAATAAAATATGTTTAAACTATACTTCTACTAGGAATGAAATTGTATGGAGTTCTTCCTTTCATTTTATGGTGCTGTCTTAAGTTCCTTTAAACTATTGCTAGATTAAAACATTGAGTAATATGGGTTTTCAACAAATTTACAATAGATATCACTGCTTTTCGTCGAAAACAACGTAACTGCAGCTTAAAACAAGTTGCAGTTACGAAGTTTTGGAAAAAAGAGACGATTTGTTCGCCCATTTCTCTCTATCCTTACATTATTCTTCCACCAACTCTTCGAATGGAAATACATTGTAATAGACACCCAAATTTTCGTATAAAGTTTCATGAAACGTGCGTTGAAATGATTATGAATTTAAATGATATTTTCGTGTCTTTTAACTGTACATTAAACAAAATCATTAAAATCACTGTGCTATAAATACTAGGGCAAAAGAGTCTTCGTTTTGAGCACCTCTTGGTGATCTTATTATTTGTATTGTATACGTTTATTATTTTGGGGGGTTAGTTAGAAAATTATGTTTCTTATTTTATTAAAATGTTTGACAAGAATAAAGAGTTGACACCCGTCATATCGAAGTCTCAGTGTATATCAAAATAAATCGAGGTATCCGCCTGTCTGATTTCTGTTCAGCTTCTGCAATAATGATGTCTAACTATTTCGATAGTCTTTAGTTAATTGCCTTTTTTGATAAACAGTAAAAAGGAAATTGAAAGGAGCAATTATCTTTTATTTTCCTACTTTATTCGAATGGTTATTTGTATTTGTGTTCAATTTAAGAGCATCTTTATTTCCATTATGTTGTGCCAAATTTAAGCTAAGAAATGCAAAAAAAACTTAATTCTAAACATTAAGATGATTACTATTAGTTCCTCAATATTTTCAAAATCTAATTCAGATGGAATTTCCAAAGGGTGCATTTGTAAGAAAAGGTTTGAGAAGTAAAAATAAACTGCTTGGTGACATACCCCTTATAAAAACAAACACCACAAAAGCACAGTTGTATATTTTAATTCATATTGTAGACGAGCCTCGTATTAATACAGCTGAAAGGCGCCATACTGTCTTTTTGTTCAGGGCATTATCAGATATATGTAGCAAAATTCTAGATTCTTGATAGATTTTAAGGTAGAATACTCGTAATGTTGCCATTTTGAGATTCGTGAAACATCGGCTTTTTTCCGAGTGGATTCGTTACGTATACGAACCTATTCGGGTGCGGTCGTAAACATTCGGCGGTGGAGATTTCCACCGCCGAATGTTTTCGATCGCGCTGGACAGAGGGACATTAATTATTGCATCTTGAAATAGAATTGTATTGCATGTACCAATCAGATAATATGACTTATACAGTGATAAAGAGTATTCTAAGATCAAATATACACAAAGAAAAAGTGGTCATGACCCATGGATCTCAAATTTGTTGAAATTTCGTTTTAATACACTACCCGCAGAAATATACCATCGAACAAGGGCCTTTTTCCACTAGTGACCTGTTATTCATCAGAAATGCATTTCAAGCTATTAGCTAGTCTCTGCATGCATACAGATATACCGACGAAAAATATATCAATTTTTGACCGGGACATAATTTGGGATTACGACCTGGAGTGACACCAACTGTATCAAGCGCAGTAATTTATGTCTGTAATATGAGAGAAAACACACACTCGTTTATTATTAAAGGGTAGATGTACCTTAAATTGCATTTGCTGATGAAAACTTTGGTGAAAGGAAAGAATTCGGAGCATTCGGACCGTGTGATAAGCATTCTCTGTCTACACTTGGAAAACTAGTTGTTTTAGCGGACTCAGTGGCATAGAGTGGACACATCGGTCGCCAGTTTTCTGAAAGTAGTCCGTCAAATTTAGCTTTGGATACCAATAGGCTAGAAATCCCTTGAGAGGGATTTCCTGGCCTAAAAATTAGCAATTTTTCAAAAAGTTGAATTTTAACATCAATCCGTGGAACAGAAGCTTAAAATAACACTTTCAAAATTGATTCAGTATATCTTTTACGTTGGAAGTCCAAATGTTTTTTTTTTCTCTGACTGCTTTCTAATTGAATTTGTATCGTCATTTATACTAACATAGTTTTCTAACATAAACATTACATTAATTAAAATGTATACTTAATTTATATTCTTTCTTCTCATTGCAGGAACCCAGGATTGGTGGAGGCCAGTCCGCCCAGAATGACGTCAGAGTTAATAAAGAACGGACTTAGCCCCGCCCACACATTACGTCATCCACAGCCCGCCCACACACATAACAGTGACGTCAGAGCCGCTTTATCCAGCTTCTCACTGAGCGCAATGGCGGCCGGGTTCCAACCATTTCCCGGTATATCGATGACGCCGATACAAGGTCAAGGTCAATCAGCCGGAGGGGTTGCCATACCAACACCAATATTGCCGTATCCAGGGATACCATTTCCGCCGATCGCTTTCGGCGCTAATCCTGCAGATCTACGAAATGTTAATTTCTGTAACAATATAACACGACCACAAGTCGCAGCTTTGGACGCAAACAAAATTAAAACACCAATAAACAGAAATTACCTCGAATTAGCGATGTTGGTGTGCAATACGTTCAGAGGTAAACTGTTTCCCTGCCCACACTGCCGTTACGTGACGGATAGACGGAACAATTTAAAGCGACATATCTCCACGATGCACCAGGCGTGTGATAAAATACTAGAATGTTGCGGAGTGAGCTTCAGCACTAAAGCATCTTTACGTGAACACATCATGATATTCCACCATAACGGGTACTCATGTCCTTACTGCGGTCGTCGCTTCTGTCGTAAAGCGTTGTTAAAACGCCATCTATCGGTACACAGTGGTCAGAAAGACTATACGTGCCCGCACTGTGACTACGCTACAAGCCACAAGAGCAACTTAGAGAGACATAAACGTATCCACGAACGACTGAAGATCGGAGACGATGGATCTTTCTTCGGGTGTTCGGACTTTTCCGGAAACCCGCATCAGAGTCCGGACACAACCGAAACATCTTCGATTGACGTCGACGGTTTGGATGAGAAATGTGTCGACATTGACGTCGATACAACAGACGATAGCGGAACGGATATTGACGTCACGGATGATCAAAGTGACGTCATAAAATTGACGAACTATCCTTTATTCGTACCTAGAACATCGACAGCAATATATAGGGACAATGAAGCTATATCAAGTGCACGTGATTGGCCACAATTACAACCTTCACCGACGAAAAATTGTTACAAAAGAGAGACTACTCTAACTCACCCGGTTTGTGATAGCACAAAGACATGTGAAGACGGAAGTTGTTGTGCTCCGTTAAATTTACGGGTAACGCCGAGTAGTTCCGAATTCAAAAATAAGGACTAGTCACTTCTTATTCACGTACTATGTAATTTATGAACTATACATAATGACTTGAGCTGGAGTTGGAAAAGGGCCCATCAAAGCAAAACATCGCAAATGCAGCTTTAAACAAGTTGCACCTACGAGGTTAATTTATTATTTTTTCATTCGATCATTGCTTCTGCGGAAAAACTAACAGAGCGTCGTGTCAATCGCAAAATAATATCTCAACCTAGAAAAGGGATTCATTGGCACAGTATGTTCTCATAAATCTCCTTAAGTCAACTGTAAACATGTGGACAAAGATCAGACTCCATTATGTCAAAAGCCAATCTTGAAATTTGTGCTAAATATAGACTGGGTTAACCGTTATGTTTTGATACACCGTCGGTGTTTTTATAAAATCTCGTAACTACGGCTTGAATCAAGCCATAGTTACGAGATTTTTAACAACACCTACAAAATGCCATTGTTTGTTCGAATCACGTTTAGCTAGATAAAATCGTCCCCTTTTTTTAATGGTATAAGGTATCTTTTTCCAGAATTCGACTCACTTATTTAAGACGACTAATCGTAGAATTTGTTGATAGTTATTGTTGTTATTTCAACGTTAAATAATAAAGTCACATATTAGATATAAGTTTAGATATTTGTTGAGTGCCTTTATAGCCGCGCGATGCCTTTTTCAGGGATTCCGTATATGAGGCAGATTTAACCCTTTACCCAAACGACAGAATTTTTAGGATGATCCACTTCAAAATTGCCACAAATGACAAAATGGATGTTATTAAAGATAAGATTTGCGTAAAATATGACACAGAAAATATCGAGACAAAAGGAGAAACTGCTGGTTATCAGCAGTTTCTTCTTTTGTGTCAATGTTTTCCCAAGCATGTTCTATTAGGGACGTCAAAACCAGGTCTCGTTTGGGAAAGGGTTACATGTAAGTTACTGCCTGCATAACGTTGGTTACGTTCCAAGACGTCATTTCTCCGTAAGCCAAGGATTATACCTCCACTTTGTTCCTTACGAATTGTACGGAACAAAGTGAGAGGTAGTAATTTTGGCTCGCTAAGATGAAGACTTCGTAACTACATCGTAACAAGTGACCGGCGATAACACCGTGGATAATCACGTGACACAAAATGGATCACACCACAAGGTGAGCGTCACGAGGCCACAGGTCATGGTAATGGCCTCAGCAGGACACAACCATTGTGTGAAAATATGATGCTAGGTTAAAGTTTTTGTCTACGCGACCTAGGGTGGGTTAAATAAATAAAAAAATATACCTTAAAAGTTCATGCATTATCATTTTGTCAAGCAGATCTAGTACTAGATGCATAATTGCAATATAGCAGACTAAAGAGAGAAATTACTCATTTTGTCTGCTATATTTCCATGTTGAGATTTTCTCCAGATGAACGAATGTTTTATTCACAAGCCATATTCCTCTTCTCTTCAATAAGAACGGGCCATATCTTTGCTTGGACACAACCGGCAGTTAAGACTTAACCGCGTCTTCGCAAGCCAAGGATTGAACCTCCACTTTGTTCCTTACATTCGTAACGAACAAAGCGAAGGTAGAATCCTTGGCTTGTGAATACGACTTAACCATTTCCCAGACGGAAAAGAATTAGGGTGATCCACTTCAAAAACTGTCACAAATGACAAAAGGGATGTTACTACAGATAGGATTTGTGTAAAATATGGGACAGAAAATATTGAGACAAAAGGAGAAACTGCTGGTTATCAGCAGTTTCTTCTTTTGTTCAATATTTTCCCAAGCCTTCATTATTAGGGACGTCAAAACCAGGTCTTGTTTGGGAAAGGGTCAAACGAGGTCGACATCATGTGTGTAAACCGTACATGTAGCTATTTTGAAAGGGATCTGGGATATGAACAAACGACGTTTATGGTACTAAAGACCAATGTTGATCGTAATCAGCCGTGGTATGCGGTCCTAAAGCTAGCTTCTACATTATCCACATCAACCAACGTAGGAAGCGGGTACCTCGTTAATCCATTAAAAACGACAAAATTTTGGGGTAGTCCAATTTGAAAGAAGTTGCAGACGACAATTCAATGTGATGAAATTTCGAAATTTTATAGCTTCTTGGGTAGAAAACATTGTGGAAAAAGAAGAAATTGCTTGTCACAAGCAATATCTTCATTTTCCACAATGTTTTCCAAAGCCATTATGGTGTGGGGAGTCAAAAGGAGTCACCGTGTGGTAATGGGTTAATGCTTTCCCAAACAGCAAAATTTTAGGGTCATCCATCTTGAAATCCGATGTAGACATCAAAATTGATGTAAATAAAGATAACATTTGTGATCAATAGTCTACCTAAATTATAGAAAAAAGGCTCTAGAAAACACTTTTGTAGGAACTTTTTGTTAATGCTCGACATCCATGCCTAAATGAAACTTTGATATGTAAGGAAGATAACTAGGGGGGATGTCACCCTATAGAGGTCATTTTAGGGTCACCACGAGGTCAAAGGTCAACTAGGTGCAAAAATCCATAGTAAAGCATGAAAATCCGCTATAACTCACTTCTTAAAGTTCTGGGTGTAGACTAACAATATTGGTATCAAAATGAAGCTGAGACATTTATCTTCATTTTGCAATATAGATATGCAAATCAGCTAATTTGCATATGCATAATTTTGAAGAATTAATTGGAAACTTTGATGATTTTTGGGGTCATTTTTTCAGAATATAGTTAGAAAATGAGCTGTAGCTCGCAGAGTTGGTGCTGTACATTCACGTATTGGTACCAAAATAAAGCCTGGACATGTATCATCAAGTTGCGGTATGAAAATTAGCTGAATTGCATATGTACAATTTTTAATTAATTTTCGAATTAATTAATATAGCCCACTTAATTCTGACCCAAAATATGACTTGTGTAGGAACCTTTTATTAATGCTCCACTTATATGTTTGATATGCTATTTAGGGTATAATCAATCAACCTAGGGTGGATGTATCATTTTGAAAGGCCTTTTAAGGTCGTAACGAGGTCAAAGGTCATAACGAGGTCAAAGGTCAAATGAGTGCAATTTCAGGTATATGCCTTTTACAAAGCTACTTTTATTGCATTTCGAATATAATGTTTAAGCTCAAACCACTTGTAGTTATATTATATATGCATGAGTTTGAAATAATGCTGATTTTTACTAATTTCTGTACTTTTTGTGGTATTTGTGTTAATAATAAACACAAAATTTGCCCTGTTTTAGTGCATTTTTTGTAAAACTATATTTTTGAAATGTAAAGAAAAGACATTGAACCGCTCAAAATGATTTTTTTGTTGAAACAATCAACCAAAATTACTGGCAAATATAAAATACAGATTTAGCACATCACATATAATTTGGTAATTCTATAGTGTCTTAACAAATTTATATAAACATTTGTGCTACTTTATTCGTGTACAACGAGTAACTTTTAATTGAGAGTACTCGCGAAAAAATGAAGACATCGCCAAAACACAGATGTACAAAATGATTCAGCAACAATCCTGTGTTTCTTGTTTTCTATAATTATATCCAAACAAAATCTGGTGTGACATTCAATCCATAAAATGTCACACAATGTTATGTTTTGCGACGATTATATAAGGCAGCGGAACATGCGTCTTTGTGTGTCTAAGATCTTAAACCGTGATAAAATCTGGACAAATCAGATGTTTAGATTTTTCTTTTCCTTACAGATCTAGTTTAATGTCATTACAACTAATATTGAAAGTCCAAGCGTATTTATAATTGTTGTTTGAACTTGCTACTGATGTAATTACATGTCGGGGTAATTTCCTGTAAGAAATAACTGTATGTAATTAAAATTTGGCCTTTAATCTTTCATTGTGCAACATGTCAGCTTTGTCTGACCTCTAATGACTTCGATTACGACAGATATAAAACCCCATATCACATAATTTTGTAAATACTATCACATCAATGAACATATCGTCGTTGTAAATGCAAAACCTCGTATCTCGTTTTTTGGAAAATTTAAAAGGGGAGATAAAAAGTGTAATAACTTGTCCCAAACTTAAATGTTTTACTTGAAATTTGGACATGTTGTTCATAAATGATTTGTCATCAATACTGATCAGTAAAAACATCTCAAAACCTTCAAGATTTTTTTTAACTGGAACACAAGTTTGTACTTTGAAAATCGCAACAATCGACATACGAGGTTTTGCATTTACACCGACGATATTTTACATACTTTTATGCCGCTGCATAATTATCGATTTATGTCATTTACTTTATGAATTTTGTTTTCTGTTATAACAAGTCTGTAAACGGTTAGACCATATGCTAAAAGCCAACCTATGTGGGTCATTAGAGATTTATGCTTGGGAAAACTAATGGCCTTTTAAATGAACTGGCATTTTACCAATTCGCAAACAACGTCATAGTTTTAACATCGCTGGTAAAGTGCTTTAGAAATCGAAACAAAAGAAGAAAATGCTGATGTCATTTTTTTTTTCTTTTGCCTCAATATTTTCTCTATATGTATTTTGGACATGAATTCTGTCTTTGTAAATACCAACTGTGTCGTTTTTAGCAGCTTTCAAATTGGCCCACCTTTCAATTCCTCCGTTTGGCAAAGGATAAAACCATATCGTCTAGGTCAAAGTCCTGTACACTGACCTTTTATCCGACGGAATGGGTACAGTATGTGGCTTCATAAGCACATTCAAACATAAAAACTTGTCCTGAACGGTATCATTTGCAACGAGATGAGCTATACTTTGTTTTGCATCCACATGATATGAGCTGTGTACAAGTTGGAGGAATGGCTGCTTCAAACCATCGCCATTGTCTTTCCAGCCTCCACACCTTTCAGTATCCTCTGCAGTAAAACTTGGGTCATCTGCTGATATCCCTATCACTGCCTGTTTGTTACATCTCGCTATGTGTAATTGCAAAGTATCTGTCGTCGGAGGTAGTAGTTCAAGTGCTTTCTTGGCTTTCATAAAGAGTCGTTATCTGCAGACAAGAACATGAAGTATGCAAAGATACAGTTCTATATTCTCAGGATTCCCATCACGGCCTGCAGCTTCTAAGAGTTCTGGACATTCAACATACACTTTACAACAGGACTTCCTAACTTATTCCACTCAAAGACGACGTTGTTTTACAACATGTCAGCGAAAGGAACCCAGCCAGGTTGTGGATGATGTCAGTTCCTAGTTTGCTAGCACAACTGTGTACAGGGAATTAATTCCTTGACTTCTAAAGACGTTCCTGACACCATTCATGTTTCAACATCCAGTGAACAAACATGGTATATAAAAAGCAATAGTACATCCGTGTCTTTACATATCACAAAATTCCTACCATACCCTGAATTTGATTGCACGCTTTGCATGCATAAGGATACGAGTGTCTACATCCTCATGGTCAACACACAAGTGTTTTGGGTCAAAATTGTTAGCATTGCATTTTCAGGGTCCTGAAATCCACCAACAGCTACCAAATTAGAGTCATCAAGAAAACATGCAAATTTCGATGCCAAGTTTGCCTTATTCTCATCTAGGGCCATGAACTGTTCCCAGATTTATGATATTGGGACATCAGGACTGCGTATAGGACGTCGGTTCCCTGTTTTTTTGGATCTTGTGGAAGCCTCTATAGATTTGCTCCCAAGGTAATGACAGAAAACAACATATCTCATGAATCGGTTGCAAGAAACCAGACTGCACAATACTTTGGTATGTTACATGTGCTAACTGCAATTCTAGGCGAATTTATGTTTTTGCACCTAGTTGACTTTTGACCTTGCGGTGACTGTTATACATTGTAATTCAATCTGATTTTGGAGAAATACATGTACAACATAATGCTTAATTCTGTTTTATAGGATGTATTACATGTACAACGTCATTAAATTCTTCTTCCTTGAAGCTTCAAAGCACTGTGGGTACCACATATTCACAAAATTGGTGCTAACAGTCAATTATTAAAAATAATGAATAAAGTCGTGTATGCAATATTACGCTTATTAGCAAAACTAAACTTGGGGATAGATGTCTAGGCTTTACTTTGGTACCCATTTGGTAAATGTACACCACCAACCCATTGAGCTTAAGCTTATGTTCCACCGATATTTGAAACTCTGTACAGATAGTCGGTGATCGGATACATGAAATGCCACCTGTTTCCGTGTCATCGGCAGATCCAAGTAGAAGAATGTGCAGCACTGCTAAATCCCAAATAATGCATGTTTTGACAGCCTATCTGCAAAAACTAACACTTTTGACAAAAACGACTTGTGTGTTGACCATGAAGAGGCAGACACCGGTATCGTTATACACGCGTAGAGTGCGAACATGGTATGGTAGGATTTTTGTGATATGTAAAGACACAGGTGTACTATTGCTCTTTATATACCATGTTGGTTCACTGGATGTTGAAACATGGATGGTGTCAGGAACGTCTAATTCTTGGAAATACTTGTATGTACACAGTTTTGTTAGGAAACTTGGAAATGCCATCATTCACAACCTGCGTGGGTTCCATTCACTGACAGGTTGTGATACAACGTCGTCATTGGTTGGAATAAGTTTAGAAATCATGCTGGAAATTGTATGGTGAATGTCCGGATCTGTTAAAAGCTGTTGGTCGGGAAACCTGGGAATACAGAACAGTTTCTTTGCAGAGTTTGTGAGTGTTCCGAGGAAGCTCATGATTCAGACATTGCGGTCTGCAGGTGTCAACTCTTTATGAAAGCCAAGAAAGCACTTGATCTACCAGCTCCGACTACACATAGGGAGATGTAACAAACATGCAATAATAATATAGATATCAGCAGATAACCCAACTTTCACTGCAGATGATAATTATGGTTTCATCCTTTGCCAAACGGAGAGATTGAAAGGTTGGCCAATTTGAAAGCTGCTACAGACGGAACAGTTGGTGTTAACAAAGATAGGAAACGTGTATGATTTAGTAGAAAAATATTGAGGCAAAAGAGGAAAATGCTGACATAAGCATTTTCTTTTTTGTTTCGATGATTTCTACAATCATTTTACCCGCAATGTCAAAATCATATCTTGTTTTCGAATGGGTTAAATACCAGTCTAGTTAAGCCAATAATTGCATCAGCTGCAGGTTTTTATGACCGTTGTATGCTTTAACTTTAAATAATAGTTGTAATGACATTGAACATCTGCTTTGTCCAGATTTTATCACAGTTTAAGGTCTTAGACACACAAAGACACATGTTCCGCGGCCTTATATAATCGTCGCAAAACATAACATTGTGTGACATTTCATGGATTGAATGTCACACCAGATTATGTTTAGATATAAATATAGTACAAACAAGGAACACAGGATTGTTGCTGAATCGTTTTGTACATCAGTGTTTTGGTGATGTCTTCATTTTTTCACGAGTACTCTGAATTACAAATTACATTGTACTCGTTGCATACACATAAAGTAGCACAAATGTTTATATTTGTTAAGACACTATAAAATTACTAAATTATATGTGATGTGCTAAATCTGCATTTTATATTTGCCAGTAATTTTGGTTGATTGTTTCAACATAAAACATCGTTTTGAGCGGTTCAATGACTTTTCTTTACATTTCAAAAATATAGTTTTACAAAAAATGCACTAAAACAGGGCGAATTTTGTGTTTATTATTAACACAAACACCACAAAAAATACAGAAATTAGTCTAAATCAGCATTATTTCAAACTCAGACATATATTATACAACTACAGGTGGTTTTAGCTTAAATATTATATTCGAAATGCAATAAAAGTAGCTTTGTAAAAGGCATATACCTGAAATTGCACTTATTTGACCTTTGACCTCGTTATGACCTTTGACCTCATTACAACCTTAAAGGCCTTTCAAAATGATACATCCACCCTAGGTTGATTGATTATACCCTAAATAGCATATCAAACATATAAGTGGAGCATTAATAAAAGGTTCCTACACAAGTCATTTTTGGGTCAGATTTAGGTGGGCTATACTAATTAATTCGAAAATTAATTAAAAATTGTACATATGCAATTCAGCTAATTTTCATACCGCAACTTGATGATACATGTCCAGGCTTTATTTTGGTACCAATACGTGAATGTACAGCACCAACTATGCGAGCTACAGCTCATTTTCTAACTATATTCTGAAAAAATGACCCCAAAAATCATCAAAATTTCCAATTAATTCTTCAAAATTATGTATATGCCAATTAGCTGATTTGCATATATTTACTGCAAAATGAAGATAAATGTCTCAGCTTCATTTTGATACCAATATTGTTAGTCTACACCCAGAACTAAGTGAGTTATAGCGGATTTTCATGCTTTACCATGGATTTTTGCACCTAATTGACCTTTGACCTCGTGGTGACCTTAAAATGACCTCTATAGGGTGACATCCCCCCTAGTTATCTTCCTTACATATCAAAGTTTCATTTAGGCATGGATGTCGAGCATTAACAAAAAGTTCCTACACAAGTCACATTTTGGGTAAGATTTAGGTAGACTACAAGGTGGAAAGGAAGATTTTGAGACAAAAGGAGAAAATGGTGATTGTCAGCATTTTCTTCTTTTGTCTCAATGATTTCCCAAGCCTTTTCTATAGGTGGTCAAAACCAGGTTTTGTTTGGGAAAGGGTTAAACTACATTCCTCCCTTTCCCAATCGACAGAAATATTTACGTTTCCCATCCCATCTTTCAACGATATGGTAATAAATTATCGATTCCAGGTATTTCTCTCACCAGTGCTACCACAATATCCAAATCGAGCCTCCAGCTGCTCTCTTACATGGATGATTCACACCCATTGGTGAGGGACAAATGACTTTTTCAAATGTCACGATGGGCATTGGTTAAGATGGGGTAACAATGAGGTTCGAACTCACGACCCGTGGAAAGACAGACTTCGACGTTACCTACTGAGGTATCAGAGCTCGGGTAGATTTTAATGATGCTCAAAGTAAAATGTGTTTATAAGAAAAAAAATGCTGGAACCTACCTACGTTTGTAATCATCCTTGATGAATTTAGTAGGATTTTCTGCGATACGCCGTCTAGTGATTGTCTTGCTGGTAGTTGTGGAGTAGCAACCAATCAAATGTCGCATTCTAAACGCTTTTGACGGTATTTCGTAAATTATTGATGACGTCATTAAAACAGGTTCTTTTTTGTTTCACGTCATACGGACCAAGTAAGATTTAGCTGTTCTTTCGGTTGAGTTGTCACAACTATGGTAGCTTGTCGAATAAGAAATGAAAAATATGACATATTGTAGTAAATTTCTAAGAGAAAAACGCTTATCTGCATCTTTTGGAATTGCACATTTTCCCTTCCGTTGCCAAGAATTGTTTATACGTAGCAACCAGATTATCAAGCAATTTGGTTGGAAGCGATGATATCCCATCGCATTCAATGAAAACGTTTATCTCAGGACCAAGTAAACTGACTAAATCCACCAAGGGTTGAATACAAACACGACGTAATGAAGTCATTTTGAGATTTACGAGACGTCGGAAATGTTTGGGCGACGTGGTAAGCATTCGGCTAAGCCAACTTTTTTCTTCTTCTTCTTTTTTTGTTTGTAAAATGCGATAGGTGACACCTCTTTTTCGCGTATTTCGATATTAATCTTTTTATCCGGGACTCATATAAACAACGATCTTACATTTCAATTCAACAATCTGTCGAAAATCATTTTTAAGTAACGACTCCTTTCTCGTCTGCACCGATTTTGAAAGTAGAAAAGACTGCAATTCTTATAGATTGAGAGAAATAGGATCCAGATTTTGTGACACATCTGAAGCTTGTCTCCATTTCTAGAGACACGGCTCCGAGGACCGTCGCTCGAATTCACTCTGATAAATATCCGTTAAATGGGTTTTCGTGTAACCGCTATAATTCTATTTATTGTATCTACCGGGTGAAATAAAAATAAAGATCTTTTTAACGAAACCTATCGGAAATTCCCGGGCAGAAAAGTAGCGGAATAGTGAGGTAATTACAGCGTTTATAACGGCGGGGTACCATAGCACAGGTTATTAAGACATTGCCCGCTCGATTGATATCCATTTAAAGATCCATTTTCAATTGTAGAATTGTGATAAGCGAAATTAAAACGCAACTACAGCGAGGCTTTTTATTCGCAAGCGGGAGATTTGATTGTTTATACGAGCGATTCGTTCGTGGACGAAAACACAAGTTAAGTGCCATCGACAATGAAACTCCATCGAGTAAATGACTTAAACGCAACAATCTTTCATAATTATTGCGCAATTTTCTCAGCATGGGAACCAGTGTTAGATGAATAAAGTAGAGAACCGGGTGCCAGATTTCGCTTATTAAGTGTAGAGAAGAAAAAGAGAGAATCGATCTCGGAGACGAATGATGGCTGAATCAGAAGCGCGTGACCTCGCGATGGAAGCCGGGAAAAGTGGGCCGGGAAATATCCAGGGTAACTTGCACGGAAAAGAAGTTCTACTTTATAAATAGTCCTAATATAATAAATGAGTTAAATTTATATCTACATTGCGCTTGCTAGTGCATCTAACAATATATTCCTGTAATTTTACTAACAAGCCGGGAAAAGTGGGCCGGGAAATATCCTAGGTAACTTTCACGGACTGGGTGTTCTACGTTATGAAATAGCCTTAATACAATAAATGAGTCAAATTTACATCTACATTGCGCTAGCTGGTGTACCTAACAATATAGATTCCTGTCATTTTACCAACAAATGCAAACACAACATAGTTGACCATACAATTCGAGCTCATAGTTATTCATTCTAGATACAAACATGGGATTAACGGCAAAATTTAAACTGTTCCAAAGTGAAAGAAGTTGCAAACGACATTTTCAATTTGATGAAATTTTAAAAATTATCTGTATTTTTAAGTAGAAAACACTATGGAAAATGAAGAAATTGCTTGTCACAAGCAATTTCTTCATTTTCTACAGTGTTTTCCCAGGCATTTTTAGTGATGAGTGTCCATAAGTGTCACACAGTGTAGAGAAGAAAAAGAGAGAAGCGATCGCGGAGACGAATGATGGCTGAATCAGAAGCGCGTGACCTCGCGATGGAAGCCGGGAAAAGTGCGCCGGGAAATATCCAGGGCAACTTGCACGGAAAAGAAGTTCTACTTAATAGAATAGTCTTAATAAAATAAATGAGTAAAATTTACATCTAAATTGCGCTAGCTAGTGCGCCTAACAATATATTCCTGTAATTTTACTAACAAGCCGGGAAAAATGCGCCGGAAAATATCCAAGGTAACTTGCACGAACTGGGTATCCTGCTTTATAAAATAGCCTTTACATCATCAATGAGTCAAATTTATATCTACATTGCGCTAGCTAGTGCATGTAACACACTGTTCCTGTCATTTTACTGTGTAAACACAACATACAATTCGAGCTTACAGCTATTAATTCTATACTAGTATACAAGCATAACGGCGAAATTTAGACTGTTTCTAATTGGAAAAAGCTGTAGACGACATTTTCAATTGATGAAATTTTAAAATTATCTGGATTTTTAAGTAGAAAACACTATGGGAAATGAAGAAATTGCTTGTCACAAGCAATTCCTTCATTTTCCACAGTCTTTTCCCAGGCATTTTTAGTGATGAGTGTCCATAAGCGTCACTCAGTGTAGAGAAGAAAAAGAGAGAAACGATCTCGGAGACGAATGATGGCTGAATCAGAAGCGCATGACCTCGCGATGGAAGCCGGGAAATGTACGGGTAACTTGCACGGACTGGGTGTTCTACTTTATAAAATAGCCCTAATATAATAAATGAGATTCTATATTGTGTAACAATTTTTCATCTACATTGTGCTAGCTATTGCACCTAACAATATATTCCTTCTTCTTAGGGAAGAAAAAGAAAGAAACGATCTCGGCTAAATGAATGACTGAATCAGCAGAAGCGCGTGACCTCGCGATGGAAGCCGGGAAAAGTGGGCCGGGAAATATCCAAGGTAACTTGCACGGACTGGGTGTTCTACTTTATAAATTACATTAATATATATAATAGATGAGTTAAATTTACATCTACATTGCGCTAGCTAGTGCACCTAATAATATATTCCTGTCATTTTACCAACAAGTGCAAACACAACATACATTTCGAGCCAATAGTTATTCATTCTAGATACAAACATGGGGTTAACGGCAAAATTTAGAATGTTCCGAATTAAATGAAGGATAGAAAACACTGTGGGAAATGAAGAAATTGCTTGTCACAAGCAATCTCTTCATTTTCCATAGTGTTTTCCTAGGCATTTTTATTGGTGGGCGTCAAAAAGAGTTACTCAGCGTAGAGAAGAAAAAGAGAGAAACGATCTCGAAGACGAATGATGGTTGAATCAGAAGCGCGTGACCTCGCGATGGAAGCCGGGAAAAGTGGGCCGGGAAATATCCAGGATAACTTGCACGGACTGGGTGTTCTGCTATATAAAATAGCTATAACATAATAAATGAGTCAAATACATCTACATTGCGCTAGCTAGTGCACCTAACAATATATTCCTTCATTTTACCAACAAATGCAAACACAACATAGTTGACCATACAATTCGAGCTCATAGTTATTCATTCTAGATACAAACATGGGATTAACGGCAAAGTTTAGACTGTTCCAAATTGAAAGAAGTTGCATACGACATTTTCAATTTGATGAAATATTAAAATTATCTGGATTTTTTAGTAGAAATCACTATGGGAAAGCCATTTTCCAAAGTGTTTTCCCAAGCACTTTTAGTGATGAGTCTCCATAAGCGTCACACAGTGTAGAGAAGAAAAAGAGAGTCCTAAACGATCTCGGAGACGAATGAAGCGCGTGACCTCGCGATGGAAGTCGGGAAAAGTGGACCGGGAAATATCCAGGGTAACTTGCATGGTCTGGGTGTTCTACTTAAACAGCAACAACCAAATTTTGAATGATTAAAGAAAATTCAATGAGGTTTTACATTATTCAACACCTTTTCATTCATACTGTACCAGCTAGCGCACCTAACAAAATGTTCCTGACATTTCGCTCACCACTAAAAACACGACATCAAATTCGAACCAACAGCTGTACATTACATATAAGACAGATTCGCATTCGAGTTAGCCATAAAACATCGAGTAATGCATTTTTCTTTTTTAAATACAAAATGTGCATGGTATGTGTTAGTGAGTTTTAGACCTTATATATTTCTTGTGTACAGATATGTTTATTTCTCTACATTTACTACATAATCTAAAAGACGTAAATAGCGCGAATACGTGTGTCCATTCCAACTTTCTTCTCAATAGGAAACAAAAATGTTAAATGGTATAGATTCTATCAGATGTTCCAAGATTCCACTATGCGTTGAAATTTTGTACAGATTCTTCGAGAATTTCCAGGCCATTTTCTACAATATCGTCTTTCTTAATATCGAATTAAATGCGCTTTCCTAGTTTTCAATATGATTTTCAAAATAATATATAATTTGATTCGGAACCGAAATTCAAAGATTCTTGCGTATGACGTACTTCGTCGCTTACCTTCGAAGACCTCGCACCTACAGAACTAGGCCTACCTCTTGTTAAAGCTGCAGTTACGAAGTTTTTGGAGAAAGGTAACTATTTCAAACGAGCGGGAAGACGGAATTGTGAGAGAGTTCGGGTTCATAGAACTGTTGGTATTTCAGAGCCCAAATGAATGGGTTTGTGCAAAAATGTAAAAAAGTCCCTACATCGTTGCTTTTCGACAAAAACCTTGTAACTGCAGCTTGAAATAAGCTGCAGTTACGAGTTTTTTGTTGAAAGCGGCGATATTATAATGCACTTGCAATATTATTGCATCCATCCCTGAAAATCCCATAAAGTAACCAGCCCTTATTAGTGAATCAACAGTCTCATTTACGGTTTTGCCATTATCAGGCCGTGAGATAATAATTTCCTGATTCGATCCGCCTGAACGGTCCGCAATTGGATAATAGGTTGGTGTTTTTGAAGAAAGAAATATTGTTCGATTAAATTCCATCCACGGTTAATTAAATTCTAGGATGTCGGGTTTACGAATCAAGTGAGCCGAAATATCACGTCATATCCGCCCATGTCGGTATTTCTACTGCTCCACAAAAAGCAGACGAAAGTTTCTGAAAGGTTACATCACGCTATTAAATCATACGTAATAAAAACCGCCATTGTGCATTATCCACTTTCTTCCTAACACTTTTCAAAGCAACAAACTAGAATTTATTCTAACATACTGTTCCAAATTTATTCAATCAGGTCTACTGTTTTAGTGCCGACACCTATGTTAAAGAATGAAATCTTATAACATTGGATCTTATTTTTCTGATATCAAGTACGAGGTAAAGATATAGATTTGCGTGTTATTCAAATTTCATTCAAATGTGTTCGAAAACTTGTGAGGGAAGAGGCAAATCGTCGCATTTCTACAAAAACCTCCTAATTGCAGCTTAAGTCAAACTGTTTTTTACGAGATTTTTGTTGAAAAGCGCAAAAAATGATGAGCTCGGGCAACCTATTCTTAAGTTATCATTGCATGGACTGAGCGTTACAAAAATCAACTGTTTCTTCTGTTGAAAGGCCTTCAGCGTTGATTATTATCCAATGATAACGATTTACAACTGGGTCCCTCGGCCGTGAAATGCGCAGTTGACACCTTTGAAAAGAAGTAAATTACAGCGTAGTTTGTGATTATTTAAGGTACCAGCAGAATGCTGGGCATGTTTCTATTTACGAATGAAATCATCCTCATCGTCGTTTTGGTAAGGGTCATAAGTTTGTAAGAATTACACAATAAAATTTGGAATCGACTCTACGGCAAAGCCACACCCAAGCACTTTATCTGTATGTCACTTCCATCCGTCCCATCGAAAATTGCTTTTTCGCATAGACTTTATCCACGCACATGCATTATACGAGGGCTGCAAAAAAGGTTCATAGACTTTCGTAATAATTTCCATGTTTTTAAACATGCACTAATAAACCTTCATAATTTAGTTGAAAAAGAAATACATTTTCCAGTCCGAATAACCATTTGTCGCGCAAACTGCATTCTGATTACGTAATGAGTCTTTCTGTGAATTGTGAAAAGTAATGCAGTGCAGAGACCTAGCAGAAATAGTATATATTCCAAAAATAGTGCGCACACTCTATCTATCCTCATTGTAATATAGTTAGATTGGAATGATTGGTGCTTACATGTAACCCTTTCCCAAACAGCAATTTTAGGGTTGTCCAATTCGAAAGCCGCTGCAAACGACAAATGGTTGAGGATAAAAACAGGATGTGTATATATTTTAGCACAGAAAATATTGAGACAAAAGGAGAAACTGCTGTTTATCAGCAGTTTCTTCTTTTGTCTCAATGTTTTCCAAAGCCATATCTATTAGGGACGTCAAAATAAGGTCTTGTTTGGGAAAGGGTTAATGCCCTTTTCAACTGCTATGGCCATAGCACGGCGGCTGGAACACCTAACCATGGATTGCTGTCATTTCTCATACCAGTACAACAATAAAATCCTTACCGAGCCTCCAGCTGCACGCCCACATAGGTTAGCGCTTATCAAACCATAGTAGTATCAGTGGCGGATCCAGGGTTTCTATGAGGGGGGTTCGGATTATATGCAAATAGGGGGGTTCGTTTTTCGAGTGTTGCACAATTTTGACTGAAATTCTGCATGAAAATGAAATAATCAGGCTACAGAGGGGGGTTCGTTCGAACCCCCCCCCCCTGGATCCGCCACTGAGTATAGTTAATGGGAGATCAAAAGTGCGTAGATATAACTACAGGTTGAAAAGGCTGGAGTAACGAGGTTTTGATCCCCCGCCTAATATATACAAAACTACTGAGTATTGAATAACTAAATATTAGTGGGTAAAATAGAAAACAAACAGACCGACAGACGAATGGCACGGCAATCATGTACCATATGTAACGAATATTTGGGAAGTGCTTAACCCATTACCAGACGACAATATCTAAACTTTGCCAAATTCAAGGATTCTGCAAACAAACATTTTTAAGTGAATGTATTTTTACATTTTTTTTTTTTGCCTTTCTCAGAAGAAAGCACTGTGGGAAATGAAGAAATTGCTTGTCACAAACAATTTCTTCATTTTCCACAATGTTTTCCAAAGCCTTTATATCGTGGGCATCAAAAAACACCATCAAGTTGTAATGGGATAATAAATATTCAAAGCAGCATATTGTGATGATGATTACTTTATTCCTCCATGAATCTCGAATATGACAACAAAAACTACAACATACATGTAAATGCACCACATATTGCGATTTGTTCGAATCAAATTGCATCCAGGGTTTATAATCACATTCAATGAAATACTGATGTTTCAATAGTTTCCTAAATGGCAATTTGAAAGCTACTGTAGACAAGAAAAATAATTTTGACAAAGATAAGACTTGCGAGAAATATATAACAGAAGATATTGAGGCAAGAGGGGAAATGCTGGTCATCAGCATATTCTTCTTTTGTCACCATGTTTTGCCGCGATTTTTCTACTGTCATTGAGGACGTCAAAACTAGATATTGTTTGGGGAAAAAAGGAGTAACTGATTTGTTCTTCTTTTTCAAATAAGAGAAAACAGCAACGATAATATGTGTTACAGAATGATGTTAAGGTGTTCCATCCATCATAAGACACCAAAGACTCATGGAACTAAGTTGAAGGCAAGCTTGCAATAAGTATTTGGTAACTAACATGGAAGTAATACTGATAAGTTTATTACTTTTTCAATTTTCTATCGGTTTTCTTAACTGAAACAACAAGGTAATAATGTTTCTTAACTCTTTCCCAAACAAGACCTGTTTGATATCCTTCAGAAAAAAAGTTTGGGAAAACAATGAGACAAAAGAAGAAAATGCTGAAAATCAGCATTTTCTCCTTTTGCTTCATTGTTTTCTTTGCTATATTGTACACAAATCATTTCGCTATCAACATCTACTTTATTGTCTATGGAAATTTTTTTTAAATTAGAATTGTCTCAAGTTTTGTCATTTGGGAAAGGTTTAAATATCAGTATGTCCCTTCTGCAAACAGTACCTGCTTATGATGTCCATACAAGAAAAGGCTCGTTTTATTGTCTGTAATTTCGATCAAGACAGAACTGTCTAGTTTATTTTTTTAGTTTGTGAAAGAGTCGATTTAGATAACAAGGTAATTCTCTGTTTATCAAATATTTCAAGGGAAGTAACAAATGATTAAAATGAACAGATGAAATGAAGAGTTAACTTACAAATTAACCCTTTTTACCAAGCAAAGCCTGTTTTTGAAGTCCTTAAAAGGAAAGGCTTGGGAAAACTTTGAGGCAATGAAGAAAATGCCAATAATCATCATTTTCTCCTTTGACCTCAATACATGTATTTTCTGTACTATATCATACACAAATCCTTTCTTTATTAAAATCTATTTTTGCACAATTTTAAATTGGAGGAATCCAAATATTTGCTGTTTAGGAAAGGGTTAATATCTCCCTCATTAACAATAATTGTTCAGATGATATCAAGACCAAATTCAATTCCATGAACAAGAGCTACAGGTAAGAAGCCTATTCAAAATGTAATGATTGATTCATTGTTCAACAAACCCTATGATATGGGTACTACTTGGAATCATCTCGTCGGGCCGATTTCAATGAGTACCCACAACATAGGGTTAGGAATTGAAATGCAACAATGTTATGTCTTTATCCCCATATGTACTGTATCTATAGCTCTGCCTTTAACCCTTTCCAAAACGACAAAACTGTAGACTATTTCAATTTGAAATACATAGCAAAAGACAAAACAGATGTTAGTACATATGAAAGTTGTTTCCATTTGGAACTTCCAATTTATAAACATTTTGGAAAGGAATACAAATGAGCCAGGATCTGGAACAACGTCCCTTATAGCATTTAAGTTTTAAGATCAGCCTGTGGTCAAATGCAGCCTAAAAATGATCTATGCTGGCATATTCAAGTTACTATAGGTCAAGAAGAAGCTTTTAGAGAACATCATGGATCCTGATGAGACTGTGTGTATGCTGATCTTGAAATATATTATTCTCAAATGCCTTAAGGGACGTTTTTCCAGATCCTGGCTCCAATTCAACAGGTCAGGACAAGTTAACTACCGCGTTAACCCTTTCCCAAACAAGACCTGCTTTTGACGCCCCTAATAGAAATTGATTGGGAAAACATTGAGGCAAAAGAAGAAAATGCAGATAATCAGCATTTTCTCCTTTTGACTCAATATTTTTGGGGGCTTAAATGTATTGTGGGGGGGCTGTGGTCTAGTGGTAAGACGCAGGCTGCAGGATCGAAGGGTCCTGGGTTCAAATCCTGCCGGTGCCATGGGATTTTTTCCTTAGCAAAAATATTAGCCCCACATTGCTCCTCTTCACCCAGGTGTATAAATGGGTACACATGAGAGTAAAAGTCAATGCCCTGTGGCTAGCTGTAGGCGCCATGTGTTAACAGCCAGCTTGAAACTCGATGATCATGGGTTAAAGTGTAAAGTCTGTGAGATCTACTCCAAGATATACAGACTTTAAACCCCAAACTTTAACTTTAACTTAATGCAACCCCAAACTTTAACTTAATGCAAATCCCATCTTTAGCAACACCTAATTTGTCATTCGCAGAAGCCTTAACATGAGAACAGTCCCAATATTTGCCGTTTGGGAAAGGGTTAATTAAAACCAGAAGTGGGAACTGCATCGCAAAAATACAGATGCAGAACCATTTTCACAATAAGACCTGCTTTTAATGTCCCTGATAGATAAGGCTTGAGATTTCTGTTTTGCCTAAATATTTTCAAGCTGTATAGAGCACAAATCCTGTCATTTTCAATATGAATTCTGTAGTCTGCAGAGGCCTTGAAATAGGAATATATTATTAACCATTACCACACAGAGACTCTATTTCACTCCTAAAGAAAAGGGCTTTGGAAAAAAATGTTGAAAATAAAGAAATTGCTTCTGACAAGCAATTTCTTCATTTTCCAAAATGTTTTCAACCCCAAATTACCAACAAATTCTACATTTCATTCACTTGAAATTGTCCTCTGCAACATCTTTGAATTTTGACAAGTCTAAAATGTTGTCATTTGGTAATGGGTTAATATTTGTGGTTTGAGAAGGGTTAACAAAGCCTAAGGCTATGAATATTATAAACATCTCATATACAAATTATGAAAGGTATAGTCCGGTCATCATATTAAGGCACATTTTACAAAATTTACCAATGTTTGCAAAACATGCAAAACACATATTATAATTTGTCTACAAAACAACATAAACTTATGTAATTTTGCACACAATGATTCAAATCTCGCAGGCGTCTCACACCTGCAAGATTCAAACCAATGCATTTAAAGCTTTTAGAAAACTTAACCCATTAACACACAGTGACTCTTTTTGACTCCCCACAAGATAATGGCTTTGGAAAACATTGTGGAAAATGAAGAAATTGCTTGTGACAAGCAATTTCTTCATTTCCCACAATATTTTCTACACAGAAAGACCAAAAATTGTAAAATTTCATTCAGTTTAAATTGTTGTCTGCAACATCTTTGAATTTGGAGGAGTCTAAAAGTTTGTCGTTTGGTAATGGGTTAAAGTATGTGTTAATCTTCAGCACATGGGTAAACTTTATAAACATGTGTCATTATATCAAAACCAGACTATAATTCTGAATGAACAGTCTAATGATTGTCCGGCTGAAACAAGTACACAAGTACCAAAGTAATCACAGGCAGGGTACAAAATGTCCCAATGGTGCAAATTTATTACCTGTTTCCAATGATGGCTTTCAATTTGTATTAAGAATTAAACATATGTGAACAGTCAAAACATTTATAATACATAAAAATAGTGTATAAAATGTTTTAGATAACCATATTAGGTTGGCAGACTAAATTCGTAATGAAGAAATCCACCATTGGGAACGTGGTGGTGATTTGACTCAGATGACTCAAATAGTCTGCATGTTCATAATGGTTGATTCTCACTTTGTTTTAATGCAATTGAGCCAGCCAAATTCATCAAGCAGAGAATTATACATTTAAGCGGGTGCACCCAGGGAATTTTCAGATAGGTACCTTGGAACAAACTATGTACTTGATTCAGCCTTAATTGATTGCACAAGCCACATTACATATAAACAATTAAGACAATGTTTGTAAATTTGACCCCAACACATGAAAAGGGAACTTCTGGGAAGTGTGGAAAGTATCCGACTTAGTCAGTCTTTGAAAGTTGCATAGCCTGACTTTGATCAAAACTTTTCACTACAAGGTAAAATTCTGGATCTAGATTCTAGATCTTACTATCATGTATGTATCATGTTCAATTTCCATCCGAGATGTCAGGTTGATGTCTCTGAATTTGGTTTTAGAGACTTCCTAAAAGGTCCCTTTACATGTGACGAGTAACATTATGAGTCAGGATCTCAAAATAGGGCCCATTTAGCATTTGAGACTATAATGGATGTAGATCAACCTGTAGTCCTATACCAAAGAACAGTCTGATCAATATCCATGACGGTCTAAAATACCATCACAATCCTTCTTTCTGATCCTGGCAAAAGTGTATATCATAGAAATTGAGATTTCTTGTGAGAAATTAGATGTCATGATAACAAGGTTTTCCTACAATATTTAATATTTCATGAAACTAGTGGACTTATTACATGTAATCTGGAAACCCTTATGAGAAAAAAACAAAATGATGAACAGCATTTGCTCCTTTTCCTTCAAGGATTTCTATATCTTTGATGTAAATTATAGATTAGCTATCATAAGTAATATCATTTAATTTTGTCATTTGCAACTCTTTTCAATGTTTACTAGTCTAAATGTTTGTTATTTAGGAAAGGATTTTTAAAAGATTTACGATCTGCTCTTATCTAGAACCAAGTTTTAGAAGTTTAAAAGATTAATTTTGTTCCTTTTGATAGCATATAAATCACCATTTCTGTCACATAAATTCTTAAGATCTCCTTCATGTAAAACATTGTAACTACAGCTTCAAACAATCTTTGGGTACAAGGTTTGGAAATGATCTATTTTTTCCATTTGTGAAAGTCATAGATATTTTCTTTTCTATTTCTTGTAACAAACAATACTGAAGTCTGTATAACTAACATTTTTACTCTTTACTAAGACCTTGACATTTGACCTTGATCTACAGAACAAAGTGTTTAAAGTGATACTTTTGCTATTTTATGGAGAAAATTGAGTTACATTTTCGTAAATCAAACAATAAATGTGATTTTTTTTTTATCTTACAATTATAAGAGAACCTGTAATGACTCCTTAATTAAAAGTGACATGAAAAAATCCATCCCAAAAATAATTTTTCCTCTACCTATCAATGACTTAAATACAATCTCCTTTACTTTTATTGACATCTTGTGAGAAATCTCCTTTCCTATGAATCACATCTGTTCAATTTCTCCTTTTCAATCACTGAAGCCGTAGACTTCCACCACTTTACACATAAAATCTTCATTCTGCGACAATGGCTCATTGTTAAAGGTATCACATTTTTCTGTCCGACAGTGTATCAGATTCTCGTCCAAATATATTGCTTCTCCATGTCTGCAAATAAAAATAGGACATTCTCACATTAGACAGTATGTACAGTTTATGAAATTGAATGATGCGTCCACTGTCCTAGTTTGTTTACCAAAAATTCCAATACACCAATTCAATAGCTGCTGCAGACCACAAAATCAATGTTGAGAAAGAAAGGATTTGTGTAGAATAGCACAGAAAACATTGAGACAAAAGAAGAAAAACGCTGGACCTCCGCTTTTTCCACTTTTGCCTCAATGTTTTCATAGGCCTTTTCCGTTAGCTGGTCTTGTTGGGGAAAGGTTTCAACGTATCTATTTTAAATTTGAACTGTCCATGAAAAAGCATTTAGCTAATAGTTACTTGGTAATAAAAACATCCTAATATTTTTTCTTTCCGTTCCTTTCATTTTCAATTTAGTTCAGTTTACAAATGTCATATGAAAAGATCCATCTCTTCAAATATTTCTATTCAATTTAGAACCCAACAAAAATTGTTTGCAGAAGACTCAAATTTCACTGTTGCATCAGTACATTTCTTCAATTGACTTATGTTTTAGACAGACAAATAAGACAAACTGATTGAAAATAGATCTAATATGGACAAAGACTTTCAATACTGGAACATTAGCACAAATTATAAAGCTGTTTACCCTCCTCCAATAGTAAGTATGGACCGGTCCCCAGCCTGAAACATGTTTGCTGTATTTGGAATGTCTTCTCCAGATAAGCCAGACAGCATTAAACATAATACAGTTGCTTTTCAACAAAAACCTAGTAACTGCAGCTTGTTTTAAGCTGCAGTTACGAGGTTTTTGTTGAAAAGCTGTGACATATAAAATTATTTACCCTCCGCCAATAGTAAGTATGGACCGGTCCCCAGCCTGGAACATGTTTGCTGTATTTGGAATGTCTTCTCCCGACAGGCCAACCCATTGATACTTCTTCTTCTCAGGCCATAGGGTAAAGATGAACGTCTCACCCGTACCAAAATATGAGAGGTGATTAGACGACTGGCAACGACGCTCTTTCCAGTAAGTGGAACAAAAAGCTCCAAATATCTGCAGAGAAATTAAGAATTACAACCCATCATTAGATACCACTCAGTACATCATCTGTGGCAGCACAAATTGACGGGTGATACACTTGTCAATTTTCGTTGATAGGGATGACACCCAACGATTGTTTCACAAAGTGTTGGGTAGTTGACGATGGTATATACTATATAATCATTAAACAAAGAAACAAAGAAAAGCACCTATTTCAAATCAGATATGAAATTAAAACATGTCTTGACAAATGTTAAAACTAAAAAGAAATTGCAAGTAAATATCTCTAAATAAAGTGGTTTCAATGTCCTCTAAAGTTTTCCATTTAACTCATTCATGCCAAAAAAGTTACAAATCCTCATGAAACATGAAAATGTAATTTTAGGTTTATGATTCATAAGTTCCGTTTATAATTATTTCCTAGCAGACAATCTTATGTCTCAATATTTTTTAGGCTAAAGTGTTAAAAAAATCTATCTTTATTATGACCCATTTTGCCATCTGCAACTACTTTAGATTGGGACAATCTTTGCCCTTCAAAAAAGATTTTAAACAATCCAATACCTCGTCAGTAGTTGTTTTGATGACAATAATTGTAGGTTGATGGTTCTCTACTCTCTGGTATAAAGTCACAAGGCTGGTTCCATGTTCTTCAGAAGTATACAACAGTTCAGGTTGGCATACAGCATAGCGAGTAGGAAGCCATGTCCAGACTGCTAGTAACTGTAAATAGATATCAAAATAAAATTTCAATTTAGCCAATTTTTATAAATTTAGTTCACCTCAATAATCAAATAAGGTTTTACAACATTGATTAACCCTTCCTAAACAAGAGACGTCAGAGACGGACAATGCTACCCGAATAAGGCATTGTCACAATAAATATATGCCATGCAGAGCTAATATAAAGCTAACAAATGTTAAGCCCCCTTTTTGCATGACATATTTTGTATACGCAAATTTTAAATAGTTTATTGTCAAGGGCATCTGATTTGCTACTCAAATATGAATTTTCATCAAATTCTGACCATTAGACTAGGAGAAATTAGAGAAAAACTGTATTTAACCTTAAGTCCCCTTTTCCAATGACGAGGCCTCAAATCCAAAAACCGGGAAAAGTACATCAGCATTTTGTCATAGGGAGTTCACATGGTAAGTTTCATTTGATTTGGCTCAAGGGTTATGGAGAAATCGCTTCGGACGGACGGACAGACAAAGCGGCGACTATATGCTCTCCCTTCGGGGAGCATAACAACAGAAAACTGGACTGCTCCAATATGAAAGCTGCCGCAGAACACAAAATTGATATTCATATGGGTAGGATTTGTGTACAATACAGCACAAAACACAAAGAGGCAAAGGAGAAAATGCTGATTTTTGAAGCTTTTATTACTAGGGATATCAAAAACAGAGCCGCGTTCTTTAGAGCGAGATTTCTTGAGATATCTTGAGATTTCTTAAGATGTTTTAGGATAAAGCGCTCTTTTGAGCAAGATTTTTAAGACGATCACTGGGATCCGCCATTTCTCTATACTTCTTTCGGAACACCTCGGTAAATTCTGTAGAATTTATATGGGAGAAAATTGACCGATTTGTTCCGAATGCTCGATGATTCATAAACCGCGGAGTTCCGAATGCTCCGTACTTCATACAAATGACGTCATAATGACGTCATTTGTATGAAGTATGGAACATTCGGAACACCTCGCCTATAATCTCGGTCTCAAAGACGCTGTATCAAAAACATCTTAAGAAATCTTAAAAAATCTCGATCTAAAGAACACGCCTCAGGTCTTGGTTGAGAAAGGGTTACTCCCTACTTTGTTTCCTAGAAATTTTAACCTTTCCCAAAAAAGACTTGCTTTTGACTTTCCTGATGAAAAAAGACTTGGGGAAATATAGAGACAAAAGAAAACAAGATATGTTTATGAAACACCATGCACCAATGCCCTCAAAATGGCTAATGTTAAGTTTTCATAAAAGTTTAAGACTAGCAGACAGCTGGATGAATGGATTGGCAGACACACAGACAGACAACAGTAAAACAATATGCCCCCATCTTTCGATACATGGCCATAAAATTGCTGATACAGTTCCTTTATTAACATTAATTTTTTGATAGCCATGACCGTAAATGACCAACATTTCTGTTTCCCTAAATGTTTTTTCCACAATGTTGCTATCTGGAAGTTTTAATATTCAGTCTTAAATCTTATCTTAAACTTTCCTAAACAAAGTCTGGTTTTGACCTCCCTATCACAAAAATTTTCAATCAGAAAACATTGAAGGAAAAGGAAGAAATTCCTGGAAATAAGCAATTTCTGCTTTTCACTCAATGTTTTCTATTCTTATGATAATGTACAAACATTACAGTTCTATTTACCCTTTCCCAAACAAGACCTGGTTTTGACGTCCTTATTAAATATGGCATGGGAAAACATTGAGACAAAAGAAGAAACTGCTGATAATCAGCAGTTTCTCCTTTCGTCTCAATATTTTCTTAGCTATTTTCTACAGAAATTCTATCTTTAACAACACCAATATTGTCATCTGCAGCATCTTTTGTATAGGATCACCTCAAAAATTTGTCGTTTGGGAAAGGGTCAAGATCTATTTTGCTACTTGTAGAACCTTTGGAATTGGAACATTCTAAAATTTTGTCCTTTCCTCACAGTGTCATCTACTCTACAGCATGCATATTTCCCAATGTATAGCAATAACTTCTGTTCTCTACAACTTCTCCTTATTTTGACCAACCTAAATGTTTGGAGTTTGGAAAAGAGTTGAGGCTCATAAACCATTCACATAATTTTGTTTCCATATTTTTATCCTACCTTGCAATCCCTAAATCCTTTCAAGAATTTTGAAGAATATCTAAGCAGAAGGTCACTATCTTTTTTCACAATACATTTCACACATTCCTTCTTACAACTGCTTTTTCTGTGTCTTAATTGTCGAAACCAGTTAAAACATGACATTTTGATCACATGCTCTTTTTTTTTATTTTTACAGTTTCTTTTGCCAATTTAAAATCACAATATAAAATTGTTCTTATTGTTTCTATTTGCAAGAGTTATCATATCATGTATACATTCAATTAAATCCATTCCAATTGTTGAACATTTCGAATATCTAGTGTCATATCTTTGGTCAACGTCAAATGAATAGAATCAACTTCACATAATTGTTTATATAAGTATCGAACTCAATGTTGTTTGTTTTGTCTTTTCAAATATTTATTCACATCTTCTTTATTTATTTTTTTGCCAAGCTTAATAATCCCTTCTTACACTTATCTCAATAAACATGTTAAGCAAAATATCCAGTCATTTAAAAACTAAAATTCTATCCAATTGATGCAAAATTAATAAAATCCAAAAGCACTTTAAATTACCGCTGATAGTTCAATATTCCCAACATAACACTGATTCAATTAGTCTAGAAAATTTACAACACATTCACTTTTCCTTCTTTTATCACTGATTACCAGACTGCAGTCATCTCAAAATGAAATCACACAAGGATATAACCTTCATGAAAAAATATGTGTCATTTGTGCAAATATTTGTTGATTTACTATCCAAATTAATGATGAAATCTTTTTCAGACATTTCAAAGTACCAAATCGAACAAGAGCTGCTTTTGACATCTCCAATAAAGGGGGATTGGGAAAATATTGAGGCAAAAGAAGAAAATACTGATAATTAGATTAATTACCAGCATTTACTACTTTGGTCTCAATATTTTCTAAACTAAAAATTCAATACACACTATTCCTATCATTATCAACTCATTTTTCCTCGATATTGTAGCTTGTGAAAAGATAAAGTCATGAGAAAATGAAATTACCCCAAGATTTATGACCTTGATGTAACAGTTCGAGTCATTTGTTCAAATACTTCTTGATTTAATATCCAAATTAATGATGACATTTTTTTACACATTTCAAAGATAATCTTGCAGACAGGTAAAAACTTAAACAAACAACAAAATAAAGGACTGCATTCATTTAATTGATTGTGCGGAGTTTAACCCTTTCCCAAACGGAAAAATTTGAAGGTGACCCACTTCAAAAAAAGCCACAAATGACAAAATTGATGTTATCAAAGATTATATTTGTGTAAAATATGGCACAGAAAATATTGAGACAAAAGGAGAAACTGCTGGTTATCAGCAGTTTCTTCTTTTGTTTCAATGTTTTCCCAAGCCTTTTCTATTAGGGTAGTCAAAACCAGATCTTGTTTGTTAAAGGGTTAACACCTATTTCACTGCTCTATATTGTTTCTCTCACTCATAGTACTACACATGTACCATCCTTCTATTTGGAAAAGAGTTGAAAATGAGAAAAGAATCAAAGTCAAATGTAGAAAAATTCATATTTCATATCACAGAAGTCATTGAAGGTAAAGCAGATGACAGGCATTTTCTCCTTTTCCTTAATATTTTGTGTACTATTATGAATAATTCTGAATAATTTGTGTTTGTGAAAGGGTTAAGGAAATACATCGATAAATAGTAAAAGTTTGCTACTTTCTATCCTAAGGCTATATCTTTCAAGCTTGTTTTTGATTTTTACTAATTACTAATAACACATCTTCACTAAAATTAACCCATTCACACATAATGACAGCTTTTGACACTCCAATGCATAAAGCCTTTGAAAAATATTGTGGAAAAAAATTAATTGTTACTTCTTTATTTCTCACAAGATTTTCTTCCAGAAACAACCAAAAAATTTAAGATGTCATTTGCTTGAAAATGTCCTCCTCAGCATCTTTCAATTTTGACCAGTGTAAAACATTGCAATCTTGTAATGGGTCAAACCTTTTTGCAAACAAGACATGGTTTTGATGTCCTTAAGTAAAGAAGCTTGGGAAATCATTGAGGCAAAAGAAGAAAATGCTTATATATCAGCATTTTCTCCATTTGTTTCAATATTTTTTGTTCTATTTTGTACCACAATCCCTTCTTTATCAATTTATCATCTGCAGCAGCTTTCATATTGGACCAATGTAAAATTGTGCAGTCTGATAATGGGTTAAGATAGTACATGCAATCTGTTAGCTGGCTGTCACTTAGATATTCTGAAGCATGCTTTCAGTACTTTCTCAAACAAGGCCTGGTTTGGGCATCCCTAACAGAAAATTCTTGAAAAAACATTGAAACAAGAGACAAAAATGCTCGCATTTTCTTCTTTAGCCTCCATAGTTGTTGATTGACAGGGGTTAATTCCTGTTTAACCCTTTCTCAAACGGCAAACATTTGGACTGTCACAATTTCAAAGCTGCTGCAGATAAAAAAATGGATGTGTTTAAAAATAAATTTTGTGCATAATATGGCACAGAAAATATTGAGACAAAAGGAGAAACTGCTGGTTATCAGCAATTTCGTCTTTTGTCTCAATGTTTTCCTAAGCCTCTTCTCTTAAGGACGTCAAAGCCAGGTCTTGTTAGGGAAAGGGTTAATATGCTATGATCATATTGACATTATCAAGTAGACATTTATCTAATTCTTTCCAAAATGTAAAAAAATTTGGACCATTCTAATATATTTCAAAGTTGCTGCAGACAGCAAATGGGCGATAAAACAGACAGAAGTTGTGTACAATAAAGCACAGAAAATATCATGGCAAAAGATTCTTTGATAAGATACAGGCCCCGGTTTCTCGAAAAAACTTAAGTATATTCTCATGCTCAAATCTGAGCACCGTGCTCAAATCGCACGAAATCCATGTGAACTTCAATCGAATACCCTTCAACGTTGGAGAGTATCCCTTTGAAGTTGAGCATGTTCTCATGAGAATGTACTTAAGTTTTTTCGAGAAACCGGGGCCTGGTTCTCAACATTTTCATCTGCATTTTCTCTATGTTTTCCCAAACTTTTTCTATTTGGTTCATCAAAAAGCATCATTATTTTGGACAGCTTTAAGGACAAGAGGACCATGATGGTCCTTAATCGCTCACCTGCACTTAGATAGAATGAAAGTCCCAATGTTGTCAAGTTCAAGAGCACATAATTTAAGATGCGAGATTATGATCCAGCTATAACTGCTTTCATAATCTTGAATGATCAATTTTTGTAGCTGTTACAGTAAAAACAAAGTGGAAGAAAACAACAATTTTGTCACAGTAAAGGGCACATAACTCTGTTCTGATAAAGATATTCTCATCAACATTATGTCCAAGTTTTTTTTATTGGTTAATATTTATTGCTGTTTGAGAGAAAACAAAGTAGAAAATGGCAATTTTGTAACCGTCAAGGGCACACAACTCTGTTTTTTAAGTCCAATCAATCTGACAAATTAAAACATTTAAGATATTATGGTCACCAACATTGCGACCAAGTTGTGTCTTGATTGGTCCATATTTGTTTGTTAGAGAGAAAATAAAGTCGAAAATGGTAATTTTATGAAATTAAAGCGCCAATAACTCTTGTTTTTCTGGCCAAATCAAGCTGAAAATTTCACTCATCAAGGATCTTATGGTCACCGATATTGTGGCCAAGTTTTGTCTTGATTAGTTAATAAATGTAGATGCTACAGTGTAAACAAAGTCGAAAACAGCAATTTTGTCGAATTCAAGGGCACATAACTCCGGACTTCCTGCTCCTATCACACTGAAAATCGAACTCATCCAAGATCTTATAGTTACCAACATTTTGGCAAAGTTTTGTCTTGATTGGTCAATATTGGTAGATGCTAGAGTGGTAACAAAGTCAAAACTAGCCATTTTTGACGTTCAAGGGCACATAACTCCGGACTTCCTAGTCTGATCTGACTCAAAATCGACCTCATCCGAGAACTTCATGTTATACATATTTTGACTAAGTTTGCTTAAGAATGGTCAATATTTGTAGATACTAGAGAGGTAACAAAGTCAAAACTAGCCATTTTTAACGTTCAAGGGCACATAACTCAGGACTTTCTAGTCTGATCTGACTCAAAATCGAACTCATCCGAGAACCTATGGTCATACATGTTTTGACCAAGTTTGGTTAAGATTGGTCAATATTTGTAGATGCTAGAGAGGTAACAAAGTCAAAACTAGCCATTTTTAACGTTCAAGGGCACATAACTCCGGACTTTCTAGTCTGATCTGACTCAAAATCGAACTCATCCAAGAACTTATGGTTATACATGTTTTGACCAAGTTTAGTCAAGATTGGTCAATATTTGTGGATGCTAGAGTGGTAACAACAAATTGTGGACGGACGGACAGATGGACGGACGGACAGACGGACGGACGACGGACAAAAAGCGACCACAATAGCTCACCTTGAGCACTTCGTGCTCAGGTGAGCTAATAACAAAAGTTAAGACCATAGCTATTAATCAATTATTAACTCATTACCATACAGCAAATTTTTTAGCATGTCCAAATTGAAGAAGTTGCAGACAAAATTTTGATGTGATAACATTTTGAAATTTTATGACTTTTTGGTAAAAAGCCAATCTTATCTTAGTCATACAGACAGTTTTTTTCTTTTACAAAAAAAGCAAATATTTGGGTGTCTTTGTAATGAATTATCGAATGAATGTTCACTTCCTTGTGAAAAGGAAATAGATTCAATAATTTTAACCCTTTCCCAAACGGCAAAATTTTAGGGTAGTACAATTTGATAGTTGTTGCAGACGACAAAACAAATGCTGTGGAAGATGAAATTTATGTTTAATACAGCAAGGAAAATATTGAGACAAAAGGAGAAACTGCTGGATATCAGCAGTTTCTTCTTTTGTCTCAATGTTTTCCCAAGCCTATTCTATCAGGGACGTCAAAACCAGGTCTTGTTTGGGAAAGGGTTAAAACGCTTTCCAAAAGCAAGCCTTTTTTGACGTCCATAATAGAAAGGGATTGGGGAAATATTGAGACAAAAGAAGATAAATAATATATAGCATTTTGTCCAGTATTTTCTTCATTTGCCTCAATGTTTTCCCAAGCCAATTCTTCTAGGGACAAAACAAGGTCTTATAATGTTAGGGTTTTTGAAGAAAAGGAACAAAAGCTGAATTCCTTATTTTTCGGCCTACAATGCACACACAATGTTATCTCTTAATGCATGTTCTACAGGTCAAAAAGTCCCATAAAATAGGTGATTCTGTCAATCCTAGGGGTAAATATTTGTAAAATACCAAGATAAAAGGAAGCTTTATGGTTTAGATTTTTTCAAATGCTAAATAGATCTAGATTTTTTCAAATGCTAAATAGATCCACAACCAAAGATAATAATACTGATGAAACCATTAGGGAGACAGAAGAAACAAGATGTGTATGTGAAACACCAATACCCCCGAAATAGCCATTTTTCTAAAATGTTAAGTTTTCTTGTAAAGGGTTAATAAGGGTCAAAATATGACATTGAGGAAGGTAAAATTCCATGGAACAGATAGATATCATTGAAAAGAAACCGCATACCAAATTTGAGCTTTGTATGACAAATACTTTTGGAGAAAAGGCAAATGTTAAGTTTTCGGACAGACACGAGTATCTTAAAACAATATGCCCCCGATCTCTCGATACGGAAGCATAAAAAGCATTTACATCTATTCACAACTTGTATCAGGTAATACAATGTACTTGTTTTCCCTTGTAATTTCTTTTTTTGGTTTAAAGAAAGGTTTTCAGTTGTTTATTTTGCTCTCTTACTAATACTCTATCAACAAGGTAGGTCGAAATGTTTTAATTGTATGATATAATTATATGCAAAAACAGTATCATAAAATTTTGCTTGATTTATATATTGTGGTCTTCAAATTTGGTGGAATTAAGAATATGAACAAAATGATACTATCATATTTTCCACGTGTCCATTTCTTATGTGACACAACCCAATTTAGTAACCTTATCACGAAAATGTTTAAATACTTTTAAGATGTTTTAAACCTTGCAAAAGGAAGTAGTTTGATCTAAATCTTGGGTAAATACCAATTAATGTTTATCAAGTGAATGATTCATAATAATAAATTACAGACAAAAGATAATGCTTTAGAAAACTTTGAGGGAAAAATGAAAATTATACTGGCAAAATACTTTTTCCTCTTTTCCCTTAATGTTTTCTATGTCATTTAATGCAATATTTCTCTTTTCATAACAATATTTTCAACATCTTTATATTTCACCTAGCCATGGTCCTGTCAAACAAGAGGACCATGATGGCCCTTAATCGCTCACCTGAACTGAGATTCACAAGGTGAGAAATGATTGCACCCTGTCCCATGATATCCAAAAGAACATTCTATTTTTCATTAGTCTTCGTCCTTGTGACTAGACAAATATTCTGATCATGTTATATGAAGATAGGACAAAAATTGTAGCATCTACATTGCTAACAAGGATTTTGTTTAAGGCCCCTTTTCCCATGACATCCAACAGAATATTCCCATTGTCAATAGGCTTCATCCTTGTGACTAGACAAATAATCTAACTAAATTTCATAAATATCAAGCCAAAATTATTGTCTGTATAGCACTAACAAGGTTTTGTCATTAAGGCCCCTTTTCCCATGCTATCCCATAGAACATTCCTATTTTCCTCAGAGTTCATCGGTGTGACTAGACAAACACAAGTTTCATGAAGATTCGACCAAAATTTTTGCCTCTTGAGTGCTAACAAGGATTTTGTCATTAAGGCCCCTTTTCCCATAATATCAACTGGAATATTCCAATTTTTATAGGGTTTATCCTTGTGAATAAAACAAACATTCTTTTAGTTTCATGAAGATTAGGCCAAAACTGTTGCTTCTAGAGTGTTAACAAGATTTGTCATACAGGCCCCTTTTCCCATGATATCAAAATGGAACATTCAGATTGTTGATAACAGAGATTAGGCCAAAATTATGGCCTCTAAAGTGCAAACACGGATTTTGTCATTATGGCCCCTTTTCCAGTGGTATCCAACGGAATATTCAATACTCCAATTCTCTGTGACTACACAAACATTCTGACCAATTTTTATGAACATTGGGCCAAAACTGTAGCTTGTACAATGCTAACAAGGATTTTGTCTTCTAAGCCCCGTTTCCCATGATATATATGAGAAGGTTCCAATTATCATCAGGGTTCACCCCATACAAACCCCAAGAATCACAACATAGTGCCCTTTGAAAAAATACTGTTTTGAGATGAAAAGGTTTTCCAAGTCAAAGATAAAAATGTTAGAGATAGAACTCTTAACCCCTATATAAACCACAAGAATCAACAACATGAGCCCTTTTCTCATTGCAAAATAATTAATTTTATAATGATTTGGTAAAGAGCTAAAGAGGATATATATTAGTTGCAAAATAGAAGCAAGTCTGATTATAAATCCAAAGACTAGAGATTCAAATAGGAGAGTTTAAGGGATTTCCAAATTGTAAAATATCTTTCAATGTTTATCAAACCCTGTGATGTGGGTATTCATTTGAATGATCTATTCAAAACTATTTAAATGAGAACCAACAACAAAGGATAGCTTAAATATTAAATTGAATGAATTTACCCCCTTTTACCTGCAGCTCCCCTTCTGGCTGAGCTTGAGTAAACATTTCTTGTCTTTTGTTCATAATAAGAGGATTAGACATTTCCCCAGTGGGGGGATCAAAACCTTGTAACTCCAGCTTTGTCAAGCTGTAGTTACGAGGTTTTGACTCCCACTTACCAAATGATACCTGGTTGATTTTTAAAGAATTTTCTTAGGATTTCTCGAAGTCTGACCTGCCACACCCACATTTTTTGACAAATCTTAAAATTTCTGGACAAATTTTTAAAAGAGTCACTAAAAGAACATTCCTGCCAAGTTTGGTTCAAATTGGCCCAATGGTTGATTTTTAAAGAATTTTCTTACGATTTATAAGCCCTGCCCTGCCACGCCCACATTCTTTGACAAATCAAAAATTCGCAAACAAGTTTTAAAAGGGTCACCTCAGGAACATTCCTGCAAAGTTTGGTCAAAATTGGCCTAATGGTTGTGGAGGAGAAGATGTTTAAAGAAATTGTGGACGGACAGACAGACGGACGACGGACGGTGAGCGACCACAATAGCTCACCTTGAGCACTTCAAGCTCAGGTGAGCTAAAAAAGGTTAAATATGCATCTGTGATGTATTTAAGCTTTAACCTTTTCCCAAAACAGCAAAAATTTAGACTGTTCAAAATTGAAACATACTGTGACAAAATTGATGCAAATACAAAATTTATGTACATCTTAGAACAGAAAACATTTACAAAAAAGATGAAAATGATGATGATCATGCACACAGCAGACAGTCAGACAAACAGATAGAGCAGTAAGCAAAACCATAAGCATAACATGACACTTAGGGCCTAAAAATAGAAGGGTTTAATCAATATCTTAGTCATATTTTTTTCAACATTTAGAAACTATTGCCTTTGGCTAATGCACTGAAGAACAAATTCTGAGTCATCATGATAAATTTGATAAAGGTAGAATATCCCTAATGAGATTCGCACAACGTTGGAATTATTCGGTCGTGATCAAAAACATTTGGCGGTGGAACTCCCCAACGCCGAATGTTTACATCCACACCCAAAAAGGTTTGGATACATAACGATGCTGCTCGAAAAAAGGGTCTTTGTCTTATAGTGCATAAGGGGTGGGTCAGCTTAAGAATTTTGTAAAGTAGGTTAACTTAAGGGTCACAATGTCAAAGGTCATTGTCAAAAATGAAAATTTCTTCTTTTTCTCTAATATTAATTTTTCTAAAGCCTTCATCTTGTGGGCCTTCAAAAAGTGCCATTAACTGGGAATTGGATAGTCAAGCAAACAATAAGTTACATGTATAACCACAACATCTATTTGACCCTTTCCAAAACAAGATCTGGTTTTGACATCCCTTGTTGAAATACTAGTACATTGTGAAAACATTGAGGCAGAAGAAGAAAATGCTGATAACCAGCATTTTCTTCCTTTGCCTCAATATCTTATTTGCTATATAATATTATTCACAAATTCTAACTTTTTTATCATCAATTTTGTCGTCTGCATCAGCTTTCAAACTAAAACACCTTTATATTCTGTCATTTGGAAAATGGATAAAACTCACACTTTTTCTACCTATCTACAAATGATATAGCTTAACAAACAATAAATTATAATCACAACATCCATGTTAAAACTCACACTTTTTCTATCTAGCAATCTTCCCTTAGTTAGTACAGGTAGACAAATAAAGCCTTGAGAATGTGACCTGTGTTTCTCCTCCTTTGTAAGCATTGTGTAAAGAAGGCAAATCATGAAAACACAGGGCAAAATGTTGGTGAAATAAGGTGTCAAATATTGCTGTTTTTCTTCAAAGACCTTGTAACTGCAGCTTAAAACAAGCTGCAGTTACAAGCTTTTCGAACAAAGGGGACAATATCATGCTAGGTTCCAACTGCTGATCAGATCTACCTCAATCAACTTGATTCCATAAATTCCAGATCAAGCACAACCATATGAATTTTTTTCTACAAGTATTCGATCAAACCTGACCTCTAATCTATTTGACCTGTCACCAGGCAAAGCAAGGGTCAGATTAGTCAGGACGTGGTCGGGAATTACTCTAGAAGAAGTAATATTGGTAAATTATGCAGGGATACCACCCGGATACGTTGTCCCGATATTAAAACCATACAATCTAACATTCACAATCTTTTCTATGCTTCAACATTCATTTTTCTACTTTAGCCATAATTTAATTTGTCGTCTGCAACAACTTACATACTATAATTATTCTAATAAATGCCTGAGCCTTAATAAGAAACATGGTCAATGGGAAAGTTAGGGGTGGGCGTTTATTAGAGGTATTTTGATTTTGAGTGTCAAAAATTGCAAATCCAGTGTCTTTCATGGACTGAAGATAAAGCAAGGCAAAATTGGCAAATTATCGTTAGAAAGACTGCAAAATACAATTTCAGGATGAAATTTCTTTATCTGAAACACATACTACAGCCTTGAAATCTTTCTTTGTTGCTTTTGAAAATGATCTTTGTTTATGACAGACAATAACTTTTTTCTGGAATCGGGGGATGGGCGTTTATTATAATCAACCTTGTTTGCTGAAATTGTGCTCGAAATAGGCTGATTGTCCAATGAGATTTAGGGGATGGGAGTTAATTAGAATATGGGCGTTTATTAGAATATTTAGAGTATTTGGAAAATGGCAAAATTTCTCCATCTAGGAAAGTGTGAATGAGATGTCACCTGTTATGAGAAAGACCTATGATACTAGCCTACTATGTCAGACATGGCGAAGGATTAGAATTTTTTTTCAGACATTTGGCCTGACTGTACTGGATAATCTGTCAGACTAATTATATTTTGTCAGACTGAATTATCATTTACAATAGGCAGACCAAAATAAGAGTCAGACTGATAGAAAGGAAAACATTAAAAGACTGAGGCAGATTTCACCAGACATGTCTGACAGTCTAAAGGTCTTTGCCCTGACTACTACTTTGCCATTTGAGAAAGGGATGAATAATGAAACCATCTTTTGCATTTTGGTTTAGAAAACATTGTGGATAATGAAAAAAATACTTGTCACAAGCAATTTCTTCATTTTCAACAATGTTTTTCAAAGCCTTTATCCTGCCTGTGTCAAAAAACGCCAACATGGGGGAATGGATTACTTAAACAGGGCCTACTATTTCGTCATTAAACTTTGTAGGGTAATTATGAATCATACCATGTCCTGTGTAAGAGTATCGGAAGACCTATTCTGTAAGACGATTGGTCCACTGAACGACCTTGACATTGCCATCTGATTAGTCGAGTCCCCATTCTGACCTAGATGTCGTTGACTTTTGATGTACATTTCATGTTTAACTTGTAACTTCTGAATATCTTTTCTCTTTAATCCTCTAATACTGAACCCCGTCTGTAATAAAATTATCAGAGCTACAGATAAGAGAGTGTGATGGCTTTTCAAAATGAAATATTTCATTAAATGTTCATCAGGGACGAGACGATTCAAATGAGTACCCACAACAAAGGGCTTTGATTTGAAATAAAAAATATAGAATGTCTTCTTATCTATTGCTCTGGAATTATTGTACATGTGTAATCCTTTCCTTAATTGTTATAAATGAAAATGGTATCAATGAATATCATAGCAGGGAAGATATCTAGACAAAAGGAGAAAATGCTGTCGAATTTTGATGTGCATTTCATGTTTTAATTTTTTGTTCTGGATAATCCTCGAAACTTGCCTGTTATTCAATAGGTCTTTTGAATAATAATTTATGTTTTCTGAGTAGAAAACATTATCCAAAATGAAGAAATTGCTGGTCACAAGCAAGTTCTTCATTTTCCATAATGTAATTTCAAGTCTTTATGTTTTAGGGTGACAAAAAGCATCATTATGTGGCAGTGGGTTTCAACTCTATGAATTCATGATCATTTCAAGGTAAGGGAGACAACTCTCAAGCCAAAATATTATTTCTTCAAAATTTCCAGTTACCTACCTTTAAGAGTTTTTCAATGGACACTGGCATTTCTTGACAAAATTGTCGTAAAGCTGATATTATTGCAGAGTTACCTGAATTGTCTGTCTTTGGAATGGAAGACTTCTTACCTATAAAAAATTACAGAAGAATGAAATAAGAATAAATCAAAGAAAACATTCAAGTCACCCTTTTCCAAACAAGAATTGTCCGCGGACAATAAAGCTCGCCCTAACGAGAGCTTGTCACAAAGAAATGTCATTTCCTAGGTAAAGGTAAAAAGGTCACATTCCAAAACAAAAATTCTTAAAAGTAGGTCAAGCTCCAAGGTCAAGGTCACAAGGTCAAAGGTCATGGACAAATGTGAACCGCGTTGGTAGGAGGTGTCCATGTGTGGAGTATAAAGGCTGTAAAGGTAAAAGGACATGAGATATAGTCCAGGTTAAAGTTTTTTTTTTAAAGTAAGTCAAGCTCCAAGGTCAAGGTCACAAGGTCCAAGGTCATGGTCAAATGTGAACCGTGTTGGTAGGAGGTGTCCATGTGTAAAATATCAATGCAGTAGGTGTAAAAGGACATGAGATATAAGCCTGATTAAAGTTTTTCAAAAGTAGGTCAAACTTTAAGGTCAAGGTCACAAAGTCCAAGGTCATGATCAAATGCGAACAGTGTTGGTAGGAGGTGTCCATATGTGAAATATCAAGACTGTAGGTGTAAAAGGCCATGAGATATAGGCCAGGTTAAAGTTTGTTAAAGGTAGGTCAAACTCCAAGGTCAAGGTCACAAGGTCCAATGTCATGGTCAAATGTGAACCATGTTGGTAGGAGGTGTCCATATGTGAAATACCAAGGCTTTATGTCTAATAGGGCATAAGATATAGGCCAGGTTAAAGTTTTCTTAGGCCAGGTCAAAGTTTTTTAAAAGTAGGTCAAACTCCAAGGTCAAGGTAGATAGATAGATTTATTTCGGCATAGTAAGCATGTACACAGATTAACAAAATACAAGATAATAAATGTAAAATTCAATATCATGTACATGTATAAGAAAAACTATGACACGCCAACCAATACCAAGGATATCACAATAAAGAGCCAGCTCTTATTTCCATTGTGGTCCTTAGCATTGGTGGCGTGACACAGAGAGGCATAACTTAGCATTAAAACAAATTATCACAGCTTTTAGACATTAAAGAGGAAAAATGAGATTAAATCCTACGCTGAATTGAGTTATAACTTAACATTAAAACATATTATCACAGATTTTAGATATCAACAAGAGGACCATGATGGTCCTATATCGCTCACCTGAACCAAAATGATATGAGCAACACTTTTGTTCAATTCTATAAATTTATATTTATGACTTAAAGACTGAAAACGAACTTATGATCAATAACGTGAAAATCAAACTCATCCAAGATCTTATGGTGCCCAACATGGTGTCCAAGATTTGTCTTGTTTGATAAATAATTGTAGATTCTGGAGTATAAACAAGGTCAAAAACAGTCGCAAACAGCAATTTTGTCAAATTCAAGGGCACATAACTCTCTCGACTTTTTGATCAGATCAGGCTGAAAATGAAACTCATCCAAGATCTTATGATCCCCAACATTGTGTCAAAGGTGTATAATAATTCAATTAATTGTAGATTCTAGAGTATAAACAAGGTCGAAAACAGCCGAAAACAGTAATTTTATCAAATTCAAGGACACATAACTCTCGACTTTCAAGTCAGATCAGGCTGAAAATCAAAATCATCCGAGATCTTATGATACCCAACATTGTGTCCAAGATTTGTCTTGATTGGTCAATAATTGTAGATTCTAGAGTGTAAACAAGGTCGAAAACACCCGAAAATGGCAATTTTGTCAAATTCAAGGGCACATAACTCTCGACTTTTTGATCAGATCGGACTGAAAATCAAAGTACTCCAAGATCTTATGATCGCAAACATTGTGTTCAAGTTTTACCTTAATTGATAAATAATTGTGGATTCTAGAGTGTAAACAATGTCAAAAACAGCTGAAAACGGCAATTTTATCAAATTCAAGGGCACATAACTCTTGACTTTCTGATCAGATAAGACTGAAAATCGAACTCATCCAAGATCTTATGCTCCCCAACATTGTGTCCAAGTTTTGTCTTGATTTATTAATAATTGTAGATTCTAGAGTGTAAACAAGGTTGAAAACAGCCAAAAATGGCAATTTTGCCCAATTCAAGGGAACATAACTCTCATCTTTCTAATCAGATTCGACTGAAAATCAAACTCATCCGAGATCCCATGGTCCCCAACATTGTGTCCAAGTTGTGTCTTGATTGATGAATAATTGTAGATTCTAGAGTGTAAACAAGGTCGAAAACAGCTGAAAATGACAATTTTGTCGAATTCAAGGGCACATAACTCTCATCTTTCTGGTCAGATCAGACTGAAAATCAAACTCATCCAAGATCTTATGGTCTGCAATGTTATGTCCAAGATTTGTCTTGATTGATCAATAATTGTAGATGCTAGAGTGTAAACAATGTCAAAACTAGGTATTTTTCGCATTCAAGGGCAGATAACTCCTGACTTTCTGGTTCAATCTGACCCATATTCGAACTCATCCGAGATCTTATAGCCATACATGTTTTGACCAAGTTTGGTCAAGATTGGCTTATATTTGTAGATGCTAGAGTGTAAACACGAAATTGTGGACGGACAGACAGACGGACAGACAGACAGACAGACAGACGGACGACGGACAAAAAGTGACCACAATAGCTCACCTTGAGCACTTTGTGCTCAGGTGAGCTAAAAAGGAAAAGATAAGATTAAATCCTACGCCGTATTAGAAGAACATAATACATGTATTAAATACTGTTCATAAAATGACTTTTGATGGCACTTTTAAAACTTTGCAGCTTATTCAATTCAGTTAGCTCAACAGGTAACCCATTCCATAATTTAATGCTGGAAAAGGAGAATGATTTGGCACCATTGCCTTTAACCTTAGGTAAACAAAATCCACCTTTTTGACTTAACCTAGTGCTATAACCATGGATAGAATCTTGGGAAACAAAATGCTCACTCAAGTAGTCTGGGGCCATGCCATTTTTTATTTTAAAGACTTGACATAACATTATCTGATCAACTCTCTTCTATACTGGTAACCAATTAAGGGATTTAAAGTGGGAACGGTCAATATGAGCTCTTGAGTCAAGGTAAAAAACAAATCTAATAATTTTATATTGGCAGGTTTGTAACTTATTTTAAGGTCACAAGGTCAAAGGTCATGGTCTCAAATGAAAGGTCTTGGTGAGATGTATCCACATGTGATTTATATATGAAGGCTGTAGGTGTAATAGGGCATGAGATATAGGCCAGGTTAAAGTTTTTTAAAACAGTCAAAAAGTGGGTCAAACTCCAAGGTCAAGGTCACAAGGTCCAAGGTCATGGTCTCAAATCAAAGGTCTTGGTTAGAGGTACCCACAGGTGAAATATGAAGGCTGTATCTCTAACAGGGCATGAGATATGGGCCAGGTTAAAGTTTTTGCGGATGCTGACGCCGACATCCGGGGGTATGACAATAGCTCTTCCGAGACTATCGTCCCGGGCGAGCTAAAAAGCCAATAATGACACACAATGTGTGTTGTTCGAGGTGGCCGTGACAGTACAGCTTCTGTCTCCAAATAGTGCTATGTCGATTTCAATGGGGAGAATCACGTGATTGACAATGGTATTGAACACGAAAAAATGGCGACGAAATGACCGCTTCGGCGTGAAAACTCAATCTTTAGAAAGGTATTTATTCAATCTACGTAGTTTCTCGGACAAGCCACCTATCCTAAAGTACCCGCTATTGTCTAAGTTTTTCACTGATACCCAATTTTCCCCTATCCGTTCGCTGTATTTAGAGAACACTTAAAGAATATTTCCGAAATTGCGAAAAAATTTGATGTGTATTAAGCACGTCGCATCATATTTACAACTTTATTTCTTACCCAAAGAACTCTATGTTCACACTTTATATTTCCATGCCCCTTTTTATTGATGGCATTTCATTGTAGTCCATTTACAATGTCCATATTGTCTTTGATTAGCGTATTTACGAAAAAGATGTTAAACACACGTACATTGCTGTAGTGTTTGGCACGCCGAGTTCTGGTGAGTGTGATGTTAAACACGCACGCAGTTGCTCGTGTACTAGGAAAGTCACTGATATTGGACAAATTGGTTATTTATTCATAACCCAATCTAATTTACATCTGGTGCTAGCTTACAGTAACATATGACAGACATCGTCAGGGGTAATCTTTTATAAACTTGAAAAAAAAACGAAATCGGCTATAATTGTTCTAACTAATCAAATCTCTTGTTATATATTATAATTTTCCATGACAAATACGTGCAAACACAATGATTCTGAACTAAAATCTGGTGGCCCCATTGCCTAGTTTGTGGTTCAAATCGGTTACAGAATCATAAAAGCGTTTATTTAATTAGTCAGAAGAAAATATTGCAGAAGTTGATCCTTTATTTGTCCCTGCTATATAGATGTTACCGTCATGCCCAAACCGGATTTTAAGTGGATTGTTCATAACATATATGTCATTTATTTATAAAACGGTTACTTTTAACTGCTTTCAACATTATACCATTACAATTTGCTTCTTTTTTCAGATGACTCGAAAGAAGTCTCGACTTTCATCACATAAGCCAACAGTTAGATGAAATACAAAGTCTGGATCCAAGAGGAAACACGCAACGCCTTCAAAATCGAAAACTCAGATAAAAAGTCGTTATAATTCTCCATTGTACCGAGCTTCACCATGTAAATCACCGTTATATAGTGCTTCACCATTGAAGAATTTTTTTTAAAAAGGTCCAAGCAAGAACACAGTTAACAATTCAGAACCTACAACTAAGAGTGTTGAATCCGTGTTGACTTTTGATTTCTTAATCAATATTCTGGAAAAAAAGACTCAACCAAAGTTCTTGAACAGTTCAGTGAATTACTTCCGTCTGTCATCAGGATACTCTCGACGAATAAAAGACTGGACAAGACGCTATTGAATTTTTTCAAACAATTGAAAGACGGAGTTTCCCATTTGAATAACATTTCAATGATCTTGTTTGCAGATACAGTAAAGTTGTTTGAAAATGACTCAACCATACAGATGAGATATCCAAAAGAGACGAAACCCTTCTTGAAACTAGGATTTAGACTTTTTGGGGAAAGGTTTATATATACTGGCCAAAAGTCCTAACTGGCCACTTTAAAAATGACTATAACTTTTTTAAAAGTCATTAGATTTTTATGAAATTTGATATGTAAATTTTCAAGCAAAATGTCCGTGGATTTCCATGATGATTTACTAATAATTGTCAGATTTTTATGTGTAATAAAGAAAAAGCTCAAAAAGCTCTAAATCTTGATAGAGCTCGAGATAATACACTTTCAACAATTCAAAGTACACAAATTGTTAGCTGCTATTCAGACCAAGAAAAAAATTGAAAACATTGTCAATTTTGTGTGACTTTTGAATACAGAAGAAGCAGAAAGAATGGGAGGCATGTTAAAATGGTGTTTAAATTCAACCGGCAAAACATTTTATCAAGCGAATATGCTCAAATATGGTCTGGTGTGGAAAAACGATGCACCAAACAGATTTTTTACACAAATTCTACATTTTGTAGCTCGCCGTGAATCATCAGTCTATATTTAAAGCATTTTCGAAGAAAAACGTGTTTTAGATATTGTCTCTAAGAATCGTTTTTCTGCAGATATGCCTTCTTTCGTTTTCTTTTACGGCCATATGCTGCACACAATTGTCAAACATTTTCATTTTTTTCTTAGGCTATGTTGTAGCTAACGATCCATGAGACCAAAAACGTTACATTGACAATATTCTGAGCTCTGTGTGAATTTAGAGCTTTTTGAGCTTTTCTCACGTAGCGCTTTTGTTTCAACAATACAACGGTAACTGTTCACCAAAATCATCTGGAAAATTGCTTGAAAATTCATTTAGCAAATTTCTTGAAAATCCAATCACCACAGAAAAAAACATCTTTGTTTTTTAAGTGGCCGGTTAGAAGTTTTGACTAGTATGTTTTATGAGTGGTCCGGAGAGTCAGGGTGATACTGTCATGAACGTTTGAGGGCGTGGTTAGTACATGTACTCTCCTAGATCTGCAGATATTAATTTTGCCTTTCGAAATCCGATCATTGAATTCGTATGATGTCACTGGAGAAAGAAAATTAGGTATATATTGAGACATTATGGCAGTTTTGGTGGAGAATCTTCAAGGGAATTCAGCGTGTCTGACGTTCGACGGCCAAAACATAAAACAGGGATTGCAGAAGAATTTGGAGATGTGAATCTATTAGGTTTCGAAAAGGATATGTCACTGGGCCAGAAAAAGAATAGGTTGCTATAAGGCAAGAAAGAAGTTGGTGATGTTATAAACAGCATTTCAGTAAAAACCCTTAAGTGACAGTCTTGATTCTCTTACAGAAAGTGACAAAGCTAATGTCGCGGTTTACTGGATATAATTGGACTGTATTCTATCATATTATTGTATTGCATGTGCAATTGATTCAATTCTATACCGATAGTGTAAAGTACATCAAACCTTACTGAAACAGCACTTTGTCACTCTCAAAATCTGCATTTGCCCAATTATGTGCCAGACTTTAACTGTGCATTGTTCAGATGCAATCTCTTAAATGTTCAAAAGATTTCAATCCACAGAATATCTCCGTAAATACAAATCAGTCAACACATTCTACACAATTATGGTACACTTGCGTGTTTAACATTACACTCACAAGAACTCGACGTGCCAAACACTACAGCAATGTAGGAGTGTTTAACATCTTTTTGGTAAATACGCTAATCAAAGACAATATGGACATTGGAAATCGTAATGAATGAAATATCATCGATAAAAAAGGTTCTGGAAATATTCTTTGTGATCAGAGAGTTCTTTGGGTAAGAAATAAAGCTGTAAATATGATGCGACGTGCTTAACACACATCAAAATTTTTCGCTATTTCGGAAATATTCTTTAAGTGTTCTCTAAATACAGCGAACGGATAGGGGAAAATTGGGTATCAGTGAAAAACTTAGACAATAGCGGGTACTTTAGGATAGGTGGCTTGTCCGAGAAACAACGTAGATTGAATACATACCTTTCTAAAGATTGAGTTTTCACGCCGAAGCGGTCATTTCGTCGCCATTTTTTCGTGTTTAATACAATTGTCAATCACGTGATTCTCCCCATTGGATTTTTCACAGGATGGCGGGTTCGCTTTATTTATTTTTCAATTTCAAAATCCCTCTTTCCCTGTCAGTTTAGACTAACTGATCTTTGGTCATTCACAGATTGTTGTCGGATTATGATGAAATTCTAGAGTTATATCAACAATAAATCATGTTTTTGCATTTTTTGAAAGCTTTGATCCCCTCTTTATCTTGACTCAGTGGTATTAAATTCAAGCCTTTCCCAAAAATGCCTGGATTTTGATATCTTGGATGATTTTGTATGGAAAAGGCTTTATAAAACATTATAACACTCTACTGTAAAATTCATATATAGCGAAAGAAGAACTGCATCGGGTTTTATTTGACCAATAATGACTCTATGTAATTATGCTTCGTGTATGCGCCAAAACGTCACGTAATGTCAAGGTAACGTCAAATGACGTCATCAATGACGTCACTTGACCGCCAATGGGTTTCCTACACTGAAAACTAGTTCATGCAGAATTTCCACAAAATAACATATTTTGAACGTGGGTTTTGTTATTTTGAGTGTTATAATGGAGATAATAACAAGTTAAGCGGTCTTTATTGCGCAATAAAAACCTCTGTGCTCTGGACTACATGTTATGACAAATACCTCGGCGCTTTGCGCCTCGGTTTTTACCTACACATGTAGTTCGTCGCACATCGGGTTTTATTTGCGCAATAAAGACCGCTAAACTTGTTATTATTTCATAATTGAGGCAATGATATATTGAGGCATTGATATAACCAGCATTTGCCTCAAAGTTTTGTTTTTTGTGTATCATTCTGTGCAAATTTCATCTTGTCGTCTGCAGCATTTCTTTTTAATATGCAACATAAACATAGTGGCTTACCATGAGATTTGGCAAAATGGATGAGTATAGACATAGCGACTCTGTACAAAACTTTGACACCTTCTAGTAAATAACAATCAAACACACGAACCTGGAAACAAATGGAAGTGTGACTGAAATAATTAAGCAATTGTCATTTCTTTTGCAAATTAGGGAATATTCTAAGACCAAAATTTCCAATATCGTTCTTAAACAATTGTAAAACAAGTAGATCTAAATCTAAATTTTGTCTACACTGAAAAAAGTTGCAGATGACATTTTTAATGTGATGAAATTTTAAAATTTCACATCTTTTGTGGTGGAAAATAATGTGGAAAATGAAGAAATTGCTTGTTACAAGCAATTTCTTCATTTACCACATTTTACAGAGCCTTTGTATTATTTCATGAGGCGTCAAAGTGCATAATTATGTGGAAATGGGTTAAATCTCAAAACAATCATTCTGATATGCCAAGATATTTGCCATTTCCTATCAAATACCTTTTAAGGTTTACAAACTGAGAATGAAATGCAGAGCATGAGGCGAAATTTGAAAAGTGCCAGTAATTCCTAAACTGTGTTACATTTCCATTCCAAATACAAACATTAGCATTTTGTACGGTTTAGAATTTTGAATTAATGTATACTTATGGAAATATTTGACAAAAATGTTCAAAATTACCTCCCTTGCATATGAATATCTAGACTAAAATAATATCTGTTAATTATTTTCTTCTTGAAGCATATTCTTGACATCCGGCATGGTGAATCAACTTATGTGAAGTGTATTTACAAGTGTGTGTAATTTGATGCATTTCGTATGGCTAGAAAGTGGTGTTTTCATTCTCAGTTCGAAAACCTTAAAGTAAATTTTTTTTAACAAGAGTTGACTGTAGAAAACATAGCTAGCCCTAGCAGCATTTTGTTACAATGTAAAGTCAAACTCTAAGATCAAGGTCTTAGTTTCATGAATCGATGTGTGAAATATCAGTTCTTCCGAAACTTTCATCCCCGGCGAGTCATGATTGATAAAAAAGAGAGATAAGTAATGGAAGTATAAGAATTCTTACAAGATAGTGGAATGGAAGATCTTTGAACAGCCACCAGACCCACGAGTCAAATACTGCATCCACACTTGTACAGTTACGTACCAGGAATATATAACCAGACTTCTGCAAATAAAATGCAAATAGAAATTGTCATTATAATGAAGAGTTGATGTAGACTTTTCCAAAAGAAACCATCACGGTTTGAATTACCTGACGGAATTTTAGTCTAGAAATCCTTGACAACCAGGAAATGCTAATTACAAGCATTTTCTACTTTTCTACCAAGGTTATCTCTGCATTGTAAATATTCAGTTTTCAAGCACTTTTTTTTTGTCATCTAGCAATAAACTTTAACTGTATATTTCTTGAGACCAAGCCTAAGAAAATGTAGATAGAATAAGTTGGTCATCTAGATATATAGCACAAAGAGTGTTTAGGCAAAATGCTGGTTATAAGAATTTTCTTCTTTTGCCACAATGTTTTCCACATCCTTTTCTGTTAGGTACATCAAAACCCATGCTTGTTTGTGAAGTGTTTAATGATTGGTAGAGGGTTGAATGTAGGAGTAAGGTGGGAGTAAACACACGATGGGATACAACATGGGACTGTAAAAAATGTATTAATTTGTGTAATTGTTTATTAAAGGGTTAAATGTAACTTACAGCATGTCTCTTTGTCAGATCTCTAATGACAAGTTTGGAGGCCTCGTAACATAGTTTGGTCTGACTGATTAACGCAGGATTTCTCAGCAGTGCATAAATACAATTATAACACTGTGTTATGTCCGTGTAATGTAGGAGTACACACATAATGGGGTACAACATAGGGCTGTAAACAATGTCTAGTTTTGTGTAATTGTTTAGTAAAGGGTTAAATGTAACTTACAGCATGTCTCTTTGTCAGATCTCTAATGACAAGTTTGGAGGCCTCATAACATAGTTTGGTCTGACTGATGAACGCAGGATTTCTCAACAGCGCATAAATACAATTATAACACTGTGTAATGTCTGTGTAATGTAGCAGTAAACACATGATCGGGTACAACATAGGGCTGTAAACAATGTCTGGATTAGTGACTTCCAAAACGCACAATATTTGTTGTATTGCTTTTAACCCGTCTTTGTTCAGACTGTAGTGTGGCATGTGGTGCACATCGACGAAGGAAGGATACCTCATAGCTTCACCAGAACCTAAAATGAAAAATGTCAGAACAAAGCTGTGAGAACAAATGATGGCTTTCAATATATTAGAAAGCATTGCTTCCTATCTTCTTATGTTAAAACTGTAACAATCATACAACAAATTTTCATATTTCTGGAAGTGAAAACAATAGAATGCTGAAAGCAGTCATACATGATACTGACAATGAACTATTTTTTTTTTTCAAAAAGTATATGTGCATGAAATCATATCATATTACTGTTTTCTTTTCTGTATTAAAACTTTTTTAAAGACTTTAAATGTACTGCCAAACAGTCAGTTCAAATTAGATTTTTTTACATATACAAAGGAAAAGAAAAAACTATGTCATGATGGGCTGACAGTTGATATAAATACTTACTATCAGAGAATAAAGTGTCCACATACTCATGTAAAACATCATCAGTATCCGCCTTGTAAAGATGCTGACACAGTTTCTGCCACAAGATTTTCCGAACATCATCTGTTACTGACCAACCAGCCTTTCTTATCGTCAATTTCAAATGTTTCTTATGGTGCTTATTCAAATATTGCAGTAAAAGTTCAGAATTCACATCCATGTCTGATTCATGTGAGTCATCGCTAGCTTTAATTGCCTGATTGACAGCATAAATATCAACAAACTCAGAAAATGGTTCCATTGTTTTGACGTTTTCTGATTCTAAATTTTGTTTGCTTACAGATTCACTTGGTTCATCATTTGTTTCTCCAGGAGTTTCTATAACAACAAAGTCAGAATAATTGTCTGCATCCTCAACTGTAAACTCAACTTTCTCCGATTTGACAGTTTCGTCTGGTTGATTGCTGGTATTATCCTTTTTATGATCAATTTCCAATTCATCACTACTCTTTTTATCAGTTGGTTCACTGTCCAAACTTTCTACAACATTTTCTCCTTTATCAAAATCTTGGTTCACATCAGAAATATTTTTGACTAGATCATCTGTGTGTTCTTCGGTAACTTCAGCCTTACTTTCTGCAGTACAACTTTCCATACTTTTTGTTTCATCTTCAGTCTGAGTTTCAGCTGGATCCTTTTCACTTACACTAGAATTACAATTGCTTGATTCATTTTCCTCTCCAACATTTTCTCCATTGGATTTGTCATCAGATTGTGGAATTGTTGCTTCACCAATATCTTCATCAGCTATAGAGTTTGAATTTTCACCTTCAGTGTAGACCTTTTCTGGTTCTAGTTTTTCATCTGCACTTGCTGTTTCTTTTGCTTGCTTTTTCTTCTGAGGTGATTTCCCCTTCTTTGACTTTTTGTCAGAACTTTTACTACTAACACAACTCATTTTTTCTGTAAGAGAGAGATAAAAATAGTTGCATTCAAATTATTTTGAAAAAGAAATTATTGAGCGAAGAAAATTGAATATGATTCACTTTTAAGCCAGATTAATGTTTAGTGATTTTAAAAATGAATACTGGTTTTTTTGTTTCCTTACCATATACAATTGTATTAATTCCAAAATGGCCAATGTTTAAATTTTTGGACCAACGGACAGACAGATGGACAGTCGGACAGAGAGACATGCACAAATGACATGCAAAACAATATGCCCCCAATCTTCCAATACAGGGGCATAAAAACAAATGGAAGGAAAAGTGAAGCAATAGGTATTATAAACAGATGACAGCTATATGTACTTAGGCGAAAGACTTTTAACAACAGACAACAGACATCCGCCCAAGGGCTTCAATTCACAAACTAGCCTGACGTCCCGTAGTTTCGATAGCCTTATCTAAAACTATGTGCTTGCATATTTACAAACTGATTTTATAAAATTCTGACCATCTCAATAGATTCAAGAACCAAAGTTCTAGACATAAAAAGTGGAAAACAACATTTGTAAACAGACTAACAAAATAGATTGGCCAGAATATTCAAAGCATGTCATCACACGGCGTCAATGTGATGCTCTCGTCATTCCGATAGGGCTTTGTTTTTGTTCCTATTTAAAGCACTAGGATGATCTAAAGCTAATAACAATCGCAATTTTTTGGATGGGGACTCACTCAACCATGGAGAAAATCAAGCGTCTTGAAAACTTTTCTAGGGTAGAAAGAGGCTTGGATAAGGTTGAATGATTTTTACCCTGACCTTGATTTTCTAGTTTCTGTTTTGTTTTGCAAAAAATATAGTTTGTTCGTGTAAAAATCAATTGTCAATGGTACTCAAATTGTAAGCACTTCTGAAAATCACAAGGCTATCGAAACCATGTGACCTATCGAAAGCATGAGAGGAAAGGATACAGTATGAGTCAAGTCCAATCCAAACACTACCAAATTTCAGAAGAATCAATCACAGCACAAACATACTGAAACAATCACTTTCTACAGAATCATACTCCAAGTAAAGAGTTCAGTGACGTTTTTGCAAGTGAAACATGACATTTCATAAGCTAATGGTGCATTGGTCAAAATCATGTGACCATTTGTAATGAACTATTGATCCATTTCTGAATTGAATGTTTTTTAAAGAAATCATATCATTATGGTGTATTCTATGACATTTTGAAAATACCATACGATCTCTTTGAAAATATAGGATAATTTTAACGAAAAGATCGCCACAAACCATTTCGTATACAAGTTAAAGATGATGAAGTTTTTTAGGGTCCGGATGCTGGAAAATCGATGGGAAACACAACTTTTGGAAGAGTTGTCTTCATTTGCATGCGATATGCGAGTGTAGTCTTGTTATTTTCTTCGGACTACATACTCTACATTGTTAAATTTAGTCAAAAACGCTTCAGATGAAGCAGAAACATCAAGGAAATGGGATCAAAAAGTCAATGTTTACATCGATCACTAACAAGGTCAAGGTCAACCGGAAGTAAGTGGTGTGTCATAGACTGGACCAATTAGACTGGTTACAAATTTATTTTAACCCGTCATACAAGAGGGAGCTGTTTTGCAAATATTTTAGTAGTCTGGTCCCCGTACCTGAAATCTACTATGAATGACTTTATAACGTAGTGTATTAGAGGCGGGAACCAGACTAATATTTTAGTAAGCAGAAAAAAGTTAGCATGCCCGTAGGAACAAGGGGCTTAGCCCCTCCAGTATTCAGACACTAGTCCGGACAGGGGCTTTCGAGAGCGCTCCCTTATAAAATTGCGTAAAAACTAACCAATCTCAAAAATAAAGTGTTTGACACCTGCTTATTTTTTTGACATGAATAACAAATTTAGAACGTCTTCAATCTCTCTCCGTTATCTGTTGCTTTGGATTAACACTTAGGCCGTAAACAAACGTAAAAATGCTAAAAGTGCTCAAAATTTAACACTGCCCCAGACGACCCAAAGAGGATTAATACCGAAATAATTTTTAAGGCTTATAACACAGTGCCAACGATATAGAATAACCTTATAAGACAAAGTGAGATATTGCTAAATAACCAGTTTTTCTTATTTTGTCTCAAAAATATCCCGATCTAGTCCTCCATTTTATTTCAAAATTTCAATAATTTCTTTGCTTTTATGTAAAAACAAGCTCTGCTTCAGTTAGACTTAGTTCGGCGTAGTCTACAAGTTTATTGTCTGAAAAAGAAGACCAATTTACCAACAAGGCTAACTGAAAGTTTACCTTTAGGGTATGCAACCCATCATTAGCACTAAAGAGCCAGAGGCGAAAAGTGCCAGTAGTTCATAGATACTGTGTTACATTTCCATTCCAAATACAAACATAAACATTTTGAACGGTTTAGAATCTTGAATACTTATGGAAATATTTCACAAAAATGTTCAAAATTACATCCTTTGTATATATGAAAATAGAGTAAAATAATAATCATAAATCATTTTCTTCTTGAGGCATGATCGTGAAATCCGGCACGGTGAATCAACTCAAGTGAAGTGTATTTACAAGTGTGTGATGCATTTCGTATGGCTAGAAAGCACTGCTGTTTTAATGATGGGCTGTAGACCTTAACAACCCACCCGATTGACCAAGACAAATACCTCGTCCAATCAGATGGCCTGTACTTGTAATATAGGCCTAGGCCTACTTTTGATTTAGACAGTAAACCTAAATTACCAAAGGTAAACATTTTAGACCGGTCCAAATTCAAAGATGTGACAGAAGACAATTATTTCAAAGTGAATGATTTCATTTTTTGTATTTTGATGTAGAAAACATTGTGGGAAATGAAGAAATTGCTTGAAACAAGCAATTTCTTCATTTTCCACATTGTTTCCTAAAGCCTTTATCTTTTGGGGATTCAAAAAGAGTCAAAGTGTGATAATAGGTTAATTTTAACGTTCGTGAATACGGCCCATATTGCATGTAACTGTAGGCTGATACACCGAGTAGGCCTTCTATTGAAGCGGGGTCAATTCAACAAATTAATTATTCAGTACAATTGTACTAAATTGTACCTCCGAGCCCTATTTCTAGATATAAAGGCGTGGTGAAGGTCAGATATTCCTGGTTCTGGACAATCCCGTAACCAAATACATTTTCACGCAATTTGAACTCGCTGAAGTGTTACGAAACAAGCTGGTTGTCTGAGTTGAGTGTATGACAAAAACCCTCTCAATATATATCGCAGTAATAAATATCAACTGGAAGCAGGTCTGACTAGCATTCGATCCGTGTCTTTAAAATACGGTCCAGGCCCGTAGGAACTAGGGACTGGGGGTAGCCCCCCCCCCCCAATGTTGACCAAAAATGCCAAATTTTCTTTATTTTACACTGAAAATTCAGGAAAAATCCAATTTAGCCCCCCCCCCCCTAATATTCAGACACAGGGGTTTGAGCCCACCCAATATGAAATTGCTCCATATTGGCCTGCGCTCTATTGAAACGACAAAAATTTAAAAGTCGAACAAAAAAATAGGAGGCAGTTTACCAAAAAATCGCTTTAGCAAGATAAAGACTGTATGAATTGCTGACGAGGTCGATTGGCATTGGCGGCTCAAGCGGGATTCCGGGTGTTGAAACGAACCCCAAACAGAATCACTTTTTATTATGGTTAAGTCATTAGCTATGAGCCATAGTTTGTGTCGAAACGCACCTAATTCGACCCACATGTAGGCCTAATACATCCTGGATCCGCTCCTGAAGACACACCTCTTGCAGATCTGTACTCAATGGGTACTGTTTTCTTACGTAAGACGAATGGTGCAAGTGATCTTACGAGGACAAACATTTAATCGCTTTTCATCAAAACCCTCGTAACTGCAGCTTGTTTAAAGCTGCAATTACGACGATTTTTTAAAGCAACAATTTGAATGTCTAATTTAGTCTAAGAGTTCCTTTCACATCGTTTGTAGTCTATTTAACCCTTTTAAAAAATATAAACCTTGTTTTGAAGTCCATAATAGCATCGACTTGAGAAAACAATGAGGCGAAAAAGAAAATTATTATAAACAGCATTTTCTGCTTTTGCCTCAATAATGTGTGTGCTAGCCTATAGGCTGCTGAACACAATTTCTACCAACCTTTATCAACACCAATTTTATGGTCCGTAGCAGACTTTCGATTTGGAAGGGGCTATTTCTTTCTGTTCGGGACAGGGTAGGCCTAAACATTGTCTGTAGTTAGTTATTCTTTTACCACACAATAACTTCTCTTGAATCCCTACAAGATATCGGCTTTGGAAAACATTGTGGAAAATGAAGAAATTGCTTGTGACAAGCAATTTCCTCATTTCCCATAATGGTTTCTGACCGGAAAGACAAAAATGAATTAAATTCCATTTGCTTGATATTGTCGTCTGCAACATCTATGAATTTGGATCAGTCTAAAATTTCGCAATTTGGTACAGGGTTAACCAGTTACGTTTTAAAAAGATATACCCACAGACCAAAAGAATGTGTAGTTACATTGCTCTTGAAAGTAACGAAAATTTGTCGACTTATGAGAAAAGGGTTAAATGGTTTAACTTGGTACAGTTCGATTTTTATTGATTTTAGGATTTCAGCGGATTAAATCCTTTCCAAAGCAAGACCTAGTTTTGAAATCCCTCATATATGCCTGAACACTTAAGAAAACATAGAAACTGAAAAGTGCCCATCATTCTATTTTGTCTAGATATTTTCTGTTTTATACTACAAAATGATGTGCAATTTTCATTGATAGTGATATTGTAAACTTCAACAGCATTCAAATTTTAGCAGTACAGAATTATGTAGTTTGGAAAGGGTTATAAATGGATAAACGAGTTTGCAGAGTAGGCATACATCAATTTAAGATTAGTTTCCTTTTATCTACACTGTTTAAGGACAGTGAAATGATAGATCTGAAAAAGAAATATTGGCAGGGATGTCACTGGACTTTTTTATATATTAAAGGAAAAAAGAAACGCAACAAAAATTAATTTTGGTCATGCCTTTTGTTTTTGCTTTTCTCAAAATCACCATAATTCGCATACTTTTTTCAATGCACAGTAAAACTTAATCATTTGACTTTCCTTTGTCAAAATTTCATCAATGTCACAGGTTGTACGTGCCATCAAAATAAGTTTAAACGAGAGCGGTTTGGCGTCAACGTTAAATGCGTTCTTGCACGAAATCCAAACGGACTATAACGATACCTGGCTGAAATTTGATTGCTGTACTGTTTATGAATAGCATCAACAGTTTTTCTAGATAACAGAATTTGTTTCTGTAGGTAAAATAAACGCACGTTATGGTCCTGACGTCATGACGTTAGACGTTGACGAGCGCTTTTCGGGCGACCACCAGTTGTTCCGTTAGTTCTGAGCCGTTATCTCAAACAATATTTTGTAAGCCGATGTACACCAAAGTCAGCAGCAACCGTGGGTTGAGATGTTCCATTCGTAAACATCACAATTGTTTCCGGGCGACGTCTTTGAATAGGTTGCAGAACGATATTAGGGATTTAATCCAAACAAAAATCATTGCATTTTGTCGAGTCGACGTGCATCTACACAAATTAAAAGAGTTCTATGTAAAGTTTGGATATTTAAAGGTTTGCACGTGAGAAACGTGTAAACGTCTATTTTGACGTTATCTCAAAGGTAAGACAGGTTCTGACTTAAACACAAAGATTAATATCGAGATACAGTACCCTGTAATAATCATTCACATTTTTGACTCAATAACATAAAATATTTAAGAGAAATAACAAAAAATAGTTGTTGCGTTTCTTCTTTCCTCTAGTATAAAAGAAAATGACTATTTAATTTTAAGTTTGACGATGGATATTGAAATTGTGCAGACGAGTAGGAAAATCAGTGTTTCTTGAAAAAAAAAAAAGTTTGAAAAAAAGTATTGAAAAAATTTGCAGACGATAGAATAAAAAAAACTCTAATTTCTTTTAATTGAAAAGAGCAAACAATGTCTGTCAAAAATAAGAAACAATTTCTATCGATATTGGTACTTGCGAACTTTGGACTTGGGTTCTCGACCTTGGGTTCTCGACCCTCCCCCATTACAATTTTCGGCACTATAAACATCTTAAACCTACCACGAGCTTAAGAAATACGGAATATTCCATTTGGACAGCTGCGACAGATGACAAAATGGATGATGACAAAGAAAGATTTGTGTGTAATATAGGACAGAAATGTTAGGAATTACCAAACGTCAAAACCAGGCATTCCATTGCCCAGAATGACCTGTTTAATAACTTAATAAAATGTATTTCCAGAACTACATGTACCCTTTTAGCTTGTCAGACAACTATGGTTTGAAGTGTTCAATATAACTTAATGCTTATGCCAAATACTTACTATACAATATGAGATATTTATACGAACAGGTGTCTCGGAAAAGGAGCCTTAATGCCTATATCATTCGAGAGTAGCATTGTCTTAGTTTGTAAATAAGATCCGTTATATAGCTGTAAGACCATTTATTGCTCACTATAAATGACCTGGCAGAGCATCTCTAGCTATACTAGCTAGAGATGCTCTATCAGGTCATTTATCATGAGCTATTACTCTCTATATAGAGCTTATCGGCCATACTGGTCAGTCCAAATCGTTTACGTAGTAAACTGTAGCCAGATATGCAGAGAGTAAGGATCAGTCTGATCAGGATCTATGTCACAATCTTACATAAGTTAATGCTACATGTCACAAAAACTGTTTGAGAACAACATGGCTCTTGATCAGGCTGCTCTGTGTATAATAATGTAACCAAATTCTTTTTAATCTTGATCTTGGTTTCGAACCAAAACCCAATACCCATCATCAATTTGTAGCTACGATATCGCAGCTAACTACGTATGCACAACCTGATCTAGTTGCAATAACATTACCGAAACCTGTTTGAATCCTGATCTGGGTTTCGAACCAAAACCCATTCATCAAGCCTTTGGTTATGTTATCGCAGCTAAGCCTTATCAAGATCCGCGTTTTTCTCAATTACCATAAAGACCCTTTTCTCAGATCCAGGTCCAAATATATTTCAATAGCAGTTAAATAGCTGCCAAATCGAGCTATTGATCCCAAATACCCATTGTTATTAAGAACGACTTGTAATTATTATTGATAAAATTACTAACTACCGAATACATACATGAACATGTACATTATAAAAGCCAAGTTAGTCTAACCCACAATAGTTTCTATCCAGGCCCAGGTTTCTCGAAAAAACTTAAGTACGTCCTCATGCTCAAATCTGAGCACCGTGCTCAACTCGCACGAAGTCCACGTGAACTTCAATCGAATACCCTTCAACTATGGAAAGTATTCCTTTGAAGTTGAGCATGTACTCATGAGAATATACTTAAGTTTTTTCGAGAAACCGGGGCCAGCTTTGATTTAAAGGGACCATGCTTGTTCATTGAAACAACAAACATGTCAAAAATTCATACTTTTTTTGAGTTATGGTTCGACCAAAAATTAAGTTTGAAAATCAACAAAGGGAAATAACTCCAAAAATATGATCGACATAGTTACGGTTTTTGTGCACTACTCTTTTCAAAATGTTTGATGTATCTACATATGGAATTTGGCGATTTTACCGTAAATACCTTTTGACTTATACTTTTGATATATACTCCATACAATGTTTGGTCTACATTAAGGACCGACCGACCATCCGACCGACCAACCAACACTTGCAAAACAGTCTAACCCCATTTTCTTTGAAAGGGGGGGCATAAATACAGTTGCCACTCGTTATGTCGCCATTGGTTCTAAGGCAAACTCCAATGACTGCTTCTTTCGATGTCAAATCGGGTTCCTTTATCATTTTAGAGGGAAATAAAAATAAAAAAGGTCAAGATCTATGCTTATGTCCTACATCTTTGCTTAAGAAAACATTGTGGCGAATGAAGAAATTGCTTGTCACAAGCAATTTCTTCATTTTCCACATTTTTTCGCCAAAAGACAAAAAAATGTAGAATTTCCTTTACTTGAAATTGTCGTCTGCAAGACCTTAAAATTTGGACAAGTCTAAAATATTGCTGTCTGGTAATGGATTAACCAGCAACCTGTCTCCTCATCCGACTGCTCTGAAGACAAAGGCTGGTCAATGACATGGCGACTGAACAGGGCCCCTTCCCTTCCAGACCCCGGCTCATATGTAACGCAAACCTCTGTTTGAAAAAAATTGCCGGATAAATATAACTTTGTAAAAAAGGTGAGAAATTGCTCCTGCTGAGCAATGATGCGCCTTTGTCGACTACATGACTGTATATTCCAACTAATTGGCCTTAACGAAATGGTTATTTACAAAGTTCGTCAAAATTAACTCTTTTCCCAAACAAGACCTGCTGGTTTTGACGTCTCTAATATTATATGAAAAAGATGGAGACAAAAGAAAAAAATTCTGATAAAGCTCACATCTACCTTTTGTCTCGATATTTTTTGTGCGTTACCTTTTTCTGTCAACATCCATTTTGTTGTGCACATGTGCTTTCAAATTGAAACAGGCCGGATTTCGCCCGTTCGTAAAACGGTTAAACAAATTAGTTTTTTAACTAAAGACAACTCCAGGAATTATCATCTCCGCTGTGATTGTCGTCATACCGATTGTCGACTGTACTTGTTTAACTTTTTCCAAATTAGAAAGCTGCTGTAGACGACAAAAATTGCTATTTAGAGGAAACGATTTTTGTAGGCCTACAATATAGCACAGAAAATATTGAAACAAAGGTAGAACATGCTGATAATAACAACCATTTTCTTCTTACCTCAATAATTTCTCGTGTCTTACCGGTATTTTTCTTTTGAATAGGACACGTCAAAACCAGGTATTGTTTGGAAAAGGGTTACACTTTTCCCAAACAACAACGCTTGAGATAAAACTGCATGTTAGATATTGAAAGCCATTGCAAACAACAAAATGGAATTGATAAAGATAGATTTTGTACACAAAACAGCACAGAAAATATCAAAGCAAAATATTTTCCCCAAACCTTTTTAGTATGTCAAAACCATGCCTTGTTTAGAAAAGGGCTAATAAGTAACCACCAAACAGGGCCCGATCGTAAAAACTTTGATTAGCACTGACCAAGTGATTTAAAAATACATACTTTGGTTAGATTTCCCTGTAAAACACAGACAGTTTTAACAAAAACAAGACTTATATGCTTATACTTTGAAGAAATTTGAACCTAAAATAGTAAAATAGAAAAAACATAAAAAATAGAAAATTAATTCAAGTGAAAGTTTCTGTCCGAATAAGGCTATGCACTTCGTACAGACGATTTCGGGTCAATATTTGTTCAATGTGCCAGGTGGTATCAATCGGAGATGCAGGTCAATATGAGTTTAGTGAAAACTTTGAAGAGGAGGCAATCTTTTAATTCAATTTCTATTCATATTAATTATTGCAAAACGTACGTTTTGAACAAACAGATTAAATCTTATTTACATTCATATAAAAACGTTAAATGTCAACAAATCTTGCGTAGAAAATTACAATCTGTCAATATCGAAACTCTTGCAAACACAATGTGAAGTTTATACTTTTGAATACCGTTGCTTTTCAACGAAAACCTCGTAAAAGCAGCTTGCTTTAAGCTGCAGTTACGCGGGTTATGTTGAAAAGCAGCGATACTATATCACGGATCAAAAGAATTAAAGTTTTAAGCCATGTCAATAAATCACATTGTCTAATCCCATCTAGAATTATTGCGACACCAACATATTTTTATAACACATTTCCGAAATAATCTAAGAAATATCAGCGTTGGCTAAATCTGTCTCGTAGTATTTCTTTAGACTAGCAAAGCCTAATCACAAACTAATGATTCTATTTCTCTGTAAATATAACGACTATTTCTCTGTAAATATAACGATAGCCATTAAACATCCCATCTGGTTTTGTTTTTTTAAAAAGGATGATGCGGTAATAAAGGAATAAATACAACCACGTGAATGGTATTGCTTTGGAAAAACGCCTTCCATTTGATGCAGGTTTAGTGCCAATTTGAGTCATTCTCTGTAGAAAAATTCAGAGAAGTAAAAAATCATAAGCATTTGCTATTGTAATCAATGAGTTTCAAACCGCACTAGTTTGAAAAAATCTAGGTCATGCTGGACGAGGATTAGCAGCATCACTAATAAATGGGTTTGTCTTAGAACTGTGTTTTATTATTGTACTTGAACGGTATCTTTGCCGTAGCATAGGAGTATGTCTTTGGCAACATGGAAAGCCTATCGAATACGCTTATGACTATCATCACGTGTTATTATATCCATTAAACACATTAGGAGATGACACGAGATACAGCTTCCGGCCACTCGGAATGCTGGGTAACCTTGTTCGGGGTCCCAAAGATCCCTCATCTTCTTTAACCTCCATCTGTCGGGGAGGAGAGTTACCGTTCCTACCGGATATGGGAGTTAGCACGCGCTTGAGATTTCTTTGAGAGTTCAGGATACCAATGACGTCATTTGCGCCCGTGGATAGACTAGAAGGTCGACTTCCGGCTTCTGGCCTACGTTTGTATAAATTACTGTTGGTTCTGTACAGACTATTTGATCTGGAAAACACTTGCACCGGGGTCCCATTTCCACCCAATATGTCGTCATAATTAGGGGTCGTGTCACGTGACATATACGGCCCCTCAAATTGTTTATTTTCTAGTATGGGCGACTCCATGTTTCTGATTTTCTCCATGAAGGCGCTCCGTGACGTGCTCCGCGAATGCGGCGTATTTGTTCGCTGTATTAGATTCTCGTCCTCCAGTAGCCGCATCAGGCCGACTTGGTTTTTGACCTGTTTAGTGTCCGCACGGCCTTCACATACTAGCACCTTACAACACTCCGACATCTGTAACTTTATACTAAGTTCCAATGCATTCAGTCCTTGTTTGTTTCTAACTTCCATGTTTATCGTCGCTTTCGTCGACGTGGAATTAACCAGTATACGTATTGCTGACGCGTTAGCACACATAACGGCGTACATAACCGCCGTGTTTCCCCCATAGTCTTGAAGATTGGCGTCACAAGTTTTACATCTCGATATCAACCGAACTAAATCAATCTTCTCATTGTCCATGCACGCCAACATTAACGCAGTTTGACCGTTCTCGTCAGCGGCGTTGACGTCACATCCGCTCCTAATCAACGTCCTAACAACGTGAGTTCGAATACTGTCTTTAGCGGCACAGACGGCAAATATTAACGGCGTTTTACCATCCTCGGTCCTCTGCTCTATGCTGCCTTCTTGGTTGGCTAGTATGGTGTTTATACTCCTAACCTTCCCATGTGAGATGGCATAGAAAATAGACATACGTCCACTTTTGCTCCGTTCCGACATATTTGCACGTATCCACTAGAACATGCCGTCTTTGTAGATCTACTCGTAATTCATACAAAGGAGTACATTTAATGATCAATTAAAACAATATTGAACTTAAGTCTATATATCTCCAAGCGCACGTATAGAATATAACACTTATAAACACTTGTATAAAATATTCAATATATCCATTGACAAGGTACAGTATGCAACTTTTTGCACTTGAAATGAACTAAAAATATTATCCTCTCATTTTAGATTTCGAATTAGCTACGAGGTATTTAAAATGTATATTTTAAGTATTAAGTATATAAAGTATAACATAAAACTATTCAAATCCGCAATCTCCTCTTAACATTGACTTTATTTGTATTTCGTTAATCCCATTTTACAAAATACGTCCGTAATACACGACCACGTTCCACGGCCTAATTTACCCATCCAATAGATAGAAAAGATGGGATCTAAACGACCGCACTTGTTTAGAGATCAACCTCATTTAATATTCAAACCGTAAAAAGGTCAACGATTACTAACAGACCCTTTACCTATATATTTAGCAATATTATTCAGCCAAAAGCAAATGTCGTATGTGTGTTAAACTGTTAAATGCCTTCTTATATAGCACTTTGAATAACGGTTGCATTGTCGTTGTCAAAGTTTAGAAATTTCAATTTAGTTAATTTAGATTTTGAAATTGTTATATAAAAGTACAAAATTTGGTAGATCTAACATGCGAATAATTAAATGGAGAAAAACGGAACATTCCTTGAGATCTTAAAGGGACTTTTAATCCTCATTTCATTTTTTTTTAAAGTATGCCTTGATGCCAAGATTGGTTATTCTAATAGGTGTAAATGCTGTCAGTTTTTTGACGTTGTTGATGATAAGCGATAAACACGCCTTTAAAGTTGAGACAGAAACGACAAATTCTATATTCATCTGAACTGTTGTGGACAACAATTTGTTTAATTTTAATACAAATATATATATTTCTCGTAACCGGGGTAATATTTTGGCTTGAAATTTTCAGAATTTTCGTAAGAAAATATGCTCTTTTAGATAAGAATAAAAGTGAAATTTATGAGAAAAAATTCTGAAATGTCACTTTAAATAAACGGAGAACGAATTTTGATATTGAAAAAATGTATATTTAGATGATTGTTTAACCGTTCGTTGTATAAAAATGATATTAAAGCAATGTTTCTCCTAATGGTAAAGAGTCAGTTTATATCCGTATCGATTCTGTGAGACTTAAGCCCATATAAATCGTTGTAATTAAAAATGCTGTGGCACCGATTACCAATAAACGGTTACCTAGTTTAGAGGAGTCTATCGTCGGTGTTATTTCAAAATCTCGTAACTACAGTTTTATTAAAGCTGTAGTTACGAGATTTTGCAATAAAGCTGACGATATACGACTCACAATTGTTCCACATGTAGCTCACTGGTGGTGAACTCGGCCAAAGCGAGGGACGTTTTTCGCTACAACAAGGTATAGATATTTTGCGTTTCAATATGAGTTTATAGATTTTTTTTTCTAATGACAATGAATTTGTTCTAAAGATAGACCGGGTTTACAGTTATGTATTGACAAACCGTCGGTATTGTTATAAAATCTCGTAACTACGGCTTTATCGAAGCCGTAGTTACGAAATTTTAAAACAACACCGACGGAATACATTGATCGTGAAAAAACATCCCTCGCTTTGGCCGAGTTCACCACGTACCAGTGTAGCTCAAGTCAAGAAAAAGGGTCATGCTGATTCCTTGCACGTTCGTACCATAGTAATCCCTGCTATTGGCGCCCTTTATAGAGAAAATCTATGAAACTATTGAGACAAATGGTGGATTTTAGCTTTCTGGATTTCATCCTTACATAAAAATCTGAATTTGTAAGTAGGCAATTAGGAATAATAAATAATTTGGCATCGAAACAAGACCGGTGTAATGTGACAGAAATTAAAACAATAGCATGATTGGTTTATTGATGTCTGATTGCATACAAACTATAGAAAAAATGTCGCACCGTTGAAAAATGCCACTACATAATTATTAGATGGGATCTCAAAAAGCATGGGCGGATCTAGAGGGGGGTCTTGGGGGGGGGATAGGGGGGGAGGGTCCGGACCCCCCCCCCCCCCTGGCATTGACCGAAAATTAAATTTTGACTATATAAATTTAGTGTAATGTTACATATTTATTACATTTTAAGCCATAATTTGGGCTTGGACCCCCCCCCTGGAAAAAAATCTTGGGCTTGGACCCACCTGGAAAAAATCCTGGATCCGCCCTTGAAAAGAGTCCCTTAAGTTAAGACAAACACAGGCCTGGATTGGTTATACTTTAATCCACATTGACACTTTATGACATTTATTGACGCCCAACAGGATAAAGTCAAAAGAAACCATTAAAGAAGATGAAGAAAGTGCATTTTTTCCGTCTGATAATGGCTTACCCTAACAAAATGTCCCTAAAGGAAAAACCTGAGCCGCGTTCTTTAGAGCGAGATTTCTTGAGATATCTTGAGATTTCTTAAGATATTTCAGGATAAAGCCTTCTTCTGAGCAAGACTTTTAAGACGCTCAATGGGAGGCGCCATTACCCTATACTTCGTGCGGAACCCCTCGGTCAACTCTGTACAAACAATATAAAAGAGATTTGACCGAGTTGTTCCGAACACTCCATAATTCATAAACCGCGGTGTTCCGAATGCTCCATACTTTATACAAATGGTGTCATGATGACGTCATTTGTATAAATATGGAGCATTCGGAACAGCTCGGTCAAAGTCTCGGTCTTAAAAACGCTTTATCCAAAACACCTTAAGAAATTTTAAGAAATCTCGCTCTATAGAACGCGCCTCTGATAACCATCAATTTCCACACTTTTCACTACCTGTGCTATATCATACACAAAATATACCCATAACATATCAATTATTGTCTGCACCATCTTCTAAATTTGAACAGTTGAAAACTTGCAGTTTGGAAAAAGGGTAAGACCTTTTTATAGCATTACATGATACAAATGATCAATCTTGAAGACAAAAGACAGTTGTCTACTCTGCCAAGTTCCCAAAATTAATATTCTGAATCACCACGTTAAATAACCAGTCTAGATTATAGAACACTTTGGTACATGTACCAATAGTTGCTTTTTGGAAAAAGGTTTAGTCCTCTTTATAACATTAAACGATACAAATGATCAAGTTTTAAGACAAAAAGACAATTGTCTACTCTGCCAAGTTCCCATAATTAATACTCTGAATCACTACATTAAGAACATATTTCCCATGTAGCTAAATGTATACACTAGTTAATAATTTAACAAAGCGAACCATGAGGTAAAAGGAGAAAATTAGCATTTTCTTCTTTGCTTTAATATCTTTCTGAGCACATTATATTATGAAACGTGTTTCACCATTATCGATGATAAACTACGTTACCAAACATGGAAAACATTCGTAATTTAACGTAGTCCAGCCTTATCGAGATTCACGAGACTGCCACATTTTTCGTGCGATGTCGTAAACATTCATTGCGTTTTTATTGCGTTTTCGGACCTATTCGGGTGTCGTCGTAAACATTCGGCCGTGGAACGTTAACATGTTGCCGATTTGGGAAAGAGTTAAAGCATTGTACACGCACGTTACCAGTATCGTATTTCATAATTGTGCTTCATCTTTAAATCACAATAGTTATTGTGATTGGTATGAACAATTTTCTTTACTTCATGGTATCTAGAATCACTGGCGGTGAACTCAGCCAAAGCGATGGACGTTTTTCACTACAACAAGGTACAGATCTATTTTGCGTTTAAATGTGAGTTTAAAGATCTGATTGGATAGTTTTTCTAATAACAATGAATTTGTTCTAAAAATAGACCGGGTTTGACGATATGTATTGACAAACCGTCGGTGTTGTTATAAATCTCGTAACTACGGCTTTATCGAAGCCGTAGTTACGATATTTTATAACAACACCGATGGAATACAGTGATCGCGAAAAAACGTCCCACGCTTTGGCCGAGTTCACACCAGTGAGAATGTAATAACATTTTTATTCGTATTATATAAATATGGAACGACTGTATTTCTGCAGCTTGCTTATTTCCAAACAAGGAAATCCATTTTTTACACTTTCAAAACAGTCGTTATAATTTTAACCCCCAAAGGATAAGTTAAGAAACCATTGGAGGAAAAGAGGAAATGATAATGAAACTATCAAAGTCTCATTTTCTCTAAACGATTTTTATGCGAGAAATTAGATGTTCACATTTCTATATCATTTACTATATCTGCCGCAAAATTGTTAAACCTGGACCATTTGTAAAGGCTGCGATTTGAAAAAGAATAAGTTTACAACGGACATGTTGAATAGGAAAACGATTTTATCAAGGAAACCGTGACGTAATTTCGGACTAGCAAACAATATTTCGTGGGTGTTGTTATAAAAGCTCGTAACGGCGGCTTGATTCAACCCGTAGTTACGAGATTTTGTAACAACACAGACGGTTTGTCAAATCATAATAGTAAACAAAGTCTATTTTTAGCACAAAATCCATTGCCATTCTGACGAAAGTTCAACGAAAGATCTACTGTTTGTTTTTTACCTACACCTACGACATATTCCGCACGAGAAATGACCTGGCAGAACAGCCCTAGCTATTAGCAAGGGATGCTCTGCCAGTTCATTTGTTATGAGCTACACCAAATGAGACAAAAGTGTTTTTATAGCGCGGATGTATGAAGAAAAATACCCATATACGCGTATTTTCTCGTACTTGCACACGTAACTTTAAAAATACGATTATACCCGTATTTTATTCAGGCACTTTAGAAATAAACGTTTGCGCATTTGGTAAGCAATATAGCCTATAGCTACCCTTTCGTGATTTGAATACTTTTCACAATCTATATGCAGACCCTACACGAATTTCACGAAACTAAGAAAAATGACTGCGATAAAATTAGCACCATAAAACGAGCAACATAATTATCATCTTTTGCAAGAAAAAAAGTATAATTCACTCCTACATATCAAAGGGAAGTTTCAAACGGGTTGAACGGCAGAGGTCCGATCTGTGGTATAAAAGAACCAGCTGCGCCGGAACCGGAATGTGTTTCCTGCTGCATATTCAACAAGGGCATTCCGAATGTAAAACCGGAAGTAGATGTCGTTGTCCCAGAAGATGACGTCACAGTGATAAACGTGGTGTCGCTACTGTTGTTTGCCTCGGACGTAGCTGTCTGGGCAGTAGGTGAAGAAACCCGTGGTTCAACTTTCTTCAGAGAAAGTTTCTTAGCTTGCAAAGTCTCTGATAGATGCCCGAAGTTTTTCGCTTTGTCTTTCAACAAGATATTCGTTCGCTTCCGGACCGGATCTAGATGGACGCCATGTTGTTTCTCGAGGTATCGGTTATACGTCATCAGTTCTAGGTACTGCAGCGCCCTCTGGTTCTGTCTAATGGAGGCGAGAAGACTCTTGGCCTCGTTAGAACCTTTAATGTTGTTGTATTTCTTGTATAATACAGGCTGGTTCTTCTTTACTTGTAGATGCATCTCGTGACTATCAGGACCTATGTGAAAAAAATAAGAAATGCGGGATTGAATGATTTTATAAATGCAATCTTTCAAATATAACGAATGATTATTGTTCATCAAACGCTTTTCGGTGTGTACTCATTGGAATCGATGTTAAAACCTCTTAATGATAGCTCTCCATTTGAACCGATATCTAGGAAAAGAGCCCTTATAGAATTTGTGACAAGCTTGTATGCTTCAAAATAAGCCTGTGGTCAAATACGCCCTAATGAAAATGCGAATCCCTATAGTCTGCGAACAACTTCTGCAGGTAATGAAAAAGCTATTAGAGTACAACATGGATCTTGATCAGACTGAACGTATGTACAGGCTGATCTTGGTCCTTGATGTTCTCAAGTGTGTTTTCTTACATTTATTGCCCTTTATCAGCGGACGTCAAAACCAAGTCTTATTTGGCGAAAGATGAAGTTTTCGCATTACCTTCGGTTTGCAGGAACTTTATTTCACATTTCTTGTTCAGTAATTCCTCGTCCAGAGCTAGATTGTGTACTTGACATCGAGATATCATCGTGACTAACGCCTGAATCTCTGCTTGGATAGCCATCACGTCTGCTTGACGTCGACGTAAACGTTCTTCATGACGCCTGAAAACGAGTAACTGTCTAACTTGAATTGATATTGCAAAATGGAACTTACTATGTAATGGTAATCAAATATCTTAATACTAAAATCAAGTTCAGCATTTTAAATATGAAAATACGTATTATGGACACAGTCCATAAAGCTGATAATAGTAATAATGAAGCAGGAATCCGTGCAGTTTTCATGATCATTGAAGCGAGAGTTTCGGCAAATCGGGGTTGGGGAAGAATTTGGTGCCTGAAAACTTCATACCAGATTATTTTGATAGCGCGTTTTAGGGCTAAATTCGAGATGAGAATGACCGGTATACTCGATGCGGGACCGGTATACCCATCCTCGGAAACCCAGCGGTCATAGCTACGCTACATGTATGTAGCGTAGCTGTGACCGCTGGGTTTCCGAGGATGGGTATACTAGATGTGTTCCCATGCCCCCTCCTGGTCTGAACGAATCTCATTGAAAATATGTTTACAAGGGAAGTTTCTAGTTAGCTGGTCCCCAAACTAAATGATCGCCAGTAAAGAGACAAATTAGAGTAATTTTTCATCAATAAAGAAGAAAATGAGCGAGCGTGTGGGGGCAGCAGCCCCAATAGATAATTTCAAAATGAAAGAAAGCGGGGGTGTGGGGCGGCAGCCTCCCCCAAAATACTTGCTTGTAAATAGGGACAAGTATACTAGATGTGTTCCATATGTAAAACCAATAAAGTTATAATTTTATATTTATCTCCGCAATATGTTATCTGCAGTAGATCTAGCATTCTTTTCGAAACGGTTTAAAAGTCTGTCGTTTGGCAATCGCAAGAAAGCGATAACAATTCATTAAAAAATATGATGCCAAGTTACCTCATAGCTTTCAAATGTTGTTTCATCTCCATTGCGAGAACCTCTTTCGTGCATTCCCCTTCACTCTCCGATCCGCTATCACACACTGAGGATTCAGGCTGATTCGAGTCTGTCACTGCAACACGCGTAGGTCGATCCACACTCTCATTTGGGTCGTTCTTTATGTTTACCTTTTTTGATCTCAGTAATTTTTGTATAAAAGACATTTTATCTCTTTTCCTTTTTATGCAAATTTCTGATAAAATGTTTAAAATAAAGTATGCGGTTAAAAACATCAAATCATTTCCATAACAAACGATCTTTCTTTACGTCACACACAGTGAAACGATAAAACCACGCCCGCCATTTTGAGATTGTTATTGACGTAACGTGGTTACCTTTGTGACGTCATTTCCGTCTAAACGTCGATGGCTTAACGTAGCTTCCAAAATTGACAGAGGTGATCACATTGTTAACCAGAAACTAAGACACGTTGCAATTATTTTGATTAGATATATGCAGTGACGAAAATGTTTGCTTTTCATGTAAATTTAGATCTAGTCCACCTACTTTGTCAGCCAAATTCTCCAAAATTAAGCTTTCCTGGCGCATTTGTTTTACGGCCTACATAAATCTAGGCCTATGCCTAATCCCAATCTTCTTGCAAGGACAGCCCTCAACGGCATTAAAGCAGTTTGACACCCAATAATGCCTCATAAAATCATGTTATTATGTCTCTAGTAAAATCAAATAGTGGACGATTTTATCAAGTAAATATTGACGTAATTTCGGACAAAAATAGTGCTTCGCAGGTGTTATAAAATCTCGTTACTACGGCTTGATTCAAGCCGTAGTTATAGCGGACGATAATTCACCTGGCAGAGCTTTCCATTCGATTAACATGGGCTGCTCTGCCAGGTCGATTCTCGTCCGCTATATGAGATGTTAAAACAACACCGACTGTTTATCAAAACATAACGATAAACCCCGTCTATTTTAAGAACAAAATTCATTGTCATTGGGCTTCTCCTTTGCTACAGAAGAGTCGGTATTACTTTGTGGCCGTGACCGCTGGACAAAAACTTCCATTATCAGAAGATCCATAGATGACTGACATATCTTGAACATTAAACCAAATGAGTACATTGGGAATGGGCATCTCCGCAAGCCAATGGAGAAATCTATGACGTAACGTCGTTTCTGTTTGGGGAATGGGGAGATACTGAGCATTCCCATTTGGAACTCCTCGGACAATTCCATCGAAGATGGAATCATTGACTCGGAAGTGTGTGTATGAAGAAATGTTTAAAAAAACGCATTTCTTAGCCGGAAGTTATAACGCTTCATAAAGTTGTTTTCGAGGTCATCAAAATGAACAAACATGACATATTACGGGACTTGCAGGTTGAAATCAATCTAAAAAGAGAGGACACTGTAACTATACTGACGTCAAATAAAAACGCTCCAATGAAATCTGTCGTTATTTTCACTATACCTATTACAATGTTGTTGAAATGTATACTGTATATCATCAATTTGACCGACGATTACGGGAAATGAAAAAATATGCGTTGTTATCCATTAACATGTCAATTTCCGGTGACTGGCAACGTTTTCTACGTGCGCTTCGTGTATGTACACCACGTGATGAAATTTGTCACATTTTACACAGTAACATGTGTTAGTGGATAGGCAACCACGTATTCAAAGGTTTTCTTATGAAACATCCGAAATGAAGGATTGCAAGACTAAATTCTAAATCAGGAGCTCGTAATAAAGCCGTTTTTGAATGCGACGAATGCACAAACAAGTCGCGAGACAGTGTAACATATTGTGTTTCTCGATTCGGTGTCTTGATCGACGCGTTAGAATTCTGCGAACGTTTATTGATCGGCCACTCTTAACTAGACCTCACGTAACGCCTGTAAAGCAAGATAATTCTCCACGTTAACGTTATGTACGTTTCAGGTTTGTGACGTTTTGATCGACGTTTTGTCGAATAGTCGGAAAATGTGGTGGCCAAATAAGTTTTTTTCTGGCAACTGTTGTTGTTGCAAGTAACGTTTGAAATAAACACACTGTTTGGAAAATAGAGCTCGTAGATTGGACATTTTCGAATACGGGAAAATCAAGAACAAGCCGCCTGACGTTTCGACGTCTTGCACTGCACGATTAGGTATCTTGGTCGACGAGTAAGAGTTACAGAAACATTTGCCAATCGGCCAAAGTCAGATAGACCTCATGTAACGCCTGTTATACAAGAATCTGTCTTACGTTAACGTCATATGCGTTTCAGGCTTGAGACGTTGGAATCGACGTCGGGATTAGTATTCACTAACTGTGGTCACCAAATAAGACGTTTTACGGTATCTTTTGTCGTCGCAAGTAAAGTTTGAACCACGCGCTACAGCTTTTCAAATGGAAATTCTGATACCGCTCTGTTTAAATGTGCCGTTTTTTGTAAACCGTAACAATTTGATAATTTCTTTATCATCATTTTTCAACAGCAGATAATCAAATTTACAGATGGAAATCAGTATTTGTTATTTCAAATCAGATTTACTGAATAATCGGACATTTATTAGTGTTGAGGCGTTTCTATTTGACGTCAGTATACATACAATGCATTTCAGTATCATTGTCGCTTCATTGTTGGCATTAGCTACGGACAAACGTTATCTGTTGTTGTTCTATTCTATTCATACTCTGAAAATAGATCCACGACTTACATCCAGGGTATGATTCGACAGAATTGTCCGTGGTAGTCCAAATGCGAGGTTTCCGAAAATAAAAAGACACGGGACCAGCGTCATGACTGTGTGAAGTCCATATCCAGCGTTTCGTGGCATGTCTGCCTCTTTATTTTCATTCTCAAACTACAAAATTTTAGACTGGCAGAAATTCAAATATGTGGCAGACGACAATTTCAAGTGAACGAACTTTTACAATGTCTGGTCTTTCATTGTAGAAAATAATTTGGGAAATGACGTCATAACCAATTTCGTTATTTTCCACAATATTTTCCAAAGTCTCGTGAGGCACCAAAAGGCGTCATCATGTGGTTATGGATTTGAAACCATTCTCAGACAAAATTTGCTTTAAATAACACATGGGAAAACATGGAGGCGAAAGAAGAAAATGCTGATGACCCTAGGATTTCCTTTTTTATCTTTACATTTTCTGTTCTATTGTACATTAAACTACCTTCATAAACATTCTTTTTGTTGACTGCAGGCAGTTTTACAATCGGAACTTCTTTGATAAAGGGAAAGATCAAAAGGGAATGTGGTGGTCGCACGTTTCAACCCTGGCAGGAACGGCCCCTTAACCCTTTCCCAAGCACGACCTGATTTTAACGTCCCTCGTAAAATAGTTTTGGGAAAGGGAAGGAAAAACATAAAAGAATAAGAACAAAATATGTCAATTTTCATTTCTTCATTTAATTATTTTCAAAAAAAAAAACAAAGTATCATACAGATATACATATATTATGCTTGAACACATTTGATGGAAGTATCAATAATAACCCTCTAAACCATAACGCTACAGTTAAAAATCTACTAGGTTTTCAAAAGCAACAATTTTCCGACACAATTCCAAATGTAAATACCAACTCTCCCGGAAAAATATATACTCGGCTAATACAGTGAAAATTGTTTAAGTAAAACAACAATCTACTCAAAATGATACCCTTCAACTAGACAGCCCTGGCGGTCTGGAAGCGCTCCACAGGCCTGACTGTTTGTCTTGTTGAATGCAATTTGAAAGGTTCAGGCTGCACAAACAAGCAAGCTGGAAATTTCAAGCAAGTAAGATCTTATGGTCAGTAAAATTCTGTGAAAGTTATTGTATTGATTAATGAATACTAATGGTTGTAAAAGTGAATTTTAATAATAAGGCCGAAAATGGCAATTTTGTCAATTTTAAGGGCACTAAACTCATGACGTAAAGTTCAAATCAAGCTGAAAATTATACCAAGGCAAGATGTTATAGTCACCAACGTTCTGTACAAGTTTTGTCTTGATAAGTCAATTTTGTAGTTGCAAGAGTGAAATCAAAGTCAAAATAGAGCCAAAAATGGCATTTTGTCAATTTCAAGGGCACATAACTCATGATGTAAAATTCATATCAAGCTGAAAATTACATGAATGTAAGATCTTATGGTCACCAACATTCTGTACAAGTATTGTCTTAATAAGTCAATATTTGTAGTTGATTGCGTGAAAACAAAGTCAAAATAGAGCCGATAATAGCAATTTTGTCAATTTCAAGGGTACATAACTCATGATGTAAAATTCAAATCCAGCTGAAAATTATACCAAGGCAAGATCTTATAATCACCAACATTCTGTCCAAGTTTGGTCTTGATTGGTCTATATTTGTAGTTGCTAGAGCGAAAACAAAGCCAAAATAAAGCCGAAAATGGCAATTTTGTCAATTTCAAGGGCATATAACTCATGATGTAAGATTCAGATCTAGCTGAAAATTACACCCAAGCAAGATCTTATAGTCACCATTATTCCATTCAAGTTTTGTGTTGATTGGTAAATATTTGTAGTTGCTGAAGTGAAAACAAAGTCAAAATAGAGCCGAAAATGGCAATTTTGTCAATTTCAAGGGCACATAACTCATGATGTAAAATTCAGATCAGGCTAAAAATTATACCCAGGCAAGATCTTATAGTAACCATCATTCTGTCCAAGTTTTGTCTTGATTGGTCAATATTTGTAGTTGCTAGAGTGAAAACAAAGTCAAAACAGCCATTTTTGACATTCAAGGGCAGATAACTCCAGACTTTCTACTTCAATCAGAATTCCTTCAAGGAATCTGAGAGAGGGTCACCCAAGGATCATTCCTGTGAAGTTTGGTTGAAATCCATCTGGTGGTTTTTGAGAAGAAGATTTTTAAAGGAAAAGTTTACGGACGGACGCACGGACGCACGGACGCACGACGGACACAGCGCCATGACAATAGCCCGCTGGCCTGTCGGCCAGTGGAGCTAAAAATGAAAAATATAATGGATATTTGTATATCTTTTGTCAAAAAAGTAAATTGTTGTAAAAATGAGAGAAATGTGAATATTTTTTAGATTCAAGTATCATAAATAATGTTTGTAAAGGGTATTCAAAACAATTCATCAGCATAATCATACAACCTTAGAAAATAATTGATCCTGGATGTGGGAAAATGTTCCTTATAGCATTCTGACCTTCCATGCCTAAGCGCCATACCATCAGGCTCCACAATGCTGTCAAATATTTGCTACATGACCCAGAAGAAAATATAAACCCTTTCCTAAACAACTAACTATCAAGGTAGTCCAATTTGAAAGCAGTTGCAGATGACAACATAGATGTTGAAAACAATTAGGATTTATGAACAATTTAGCACAGAAAATATTGAGACAAAATGAGACAAGAGCCGTCACAGACGGATTATGCTCCCCGAATAAGTGTTTGTCACAAAATATAAACTATCATACATTAAGCCCCCTTTTCCCATGACAGCTTTTTTGTACACACATTATTTATAGAATATGGTCTAGAACATCCTATTTATTACATGAGCACAAAATTTCATTAAATTCTGCCCATTAGATGAAGAGAAATAAGAGAAAAACTAATTTTTACACTAAGGCCCCTTTTTCCATGACGCAGCCTTAAATTTACAAACGGAGAAAATTTTCCCTAGGTATAGACCCAGGGAGTTCTCATGGGAAGTTTCATTGAATTTGGTCCAAGGGTTGCTGAGATATGGCTGTGGACGGACGGACACACGGACGGACAGCGTGGCGACTATATGCTCCCCCAAAATTTTTTCGGGGAGCATAAAAATGCTAATTATCAGCATTTTCTAGTTTTACCTCAATGTTTCCCAAGCCCTTTTTCTAGGGACGTCAAAACAAGGCATTGTTTGGGAAAGGGTTTAAGAACACCATGGATCTTGATCAGACTGTATGTACAGTACACACAAAATGATCTGAGTCCATGTTGGTCTCAAATGCCATAAAGGCTTTTTTCCACATCCTGACTCAATCTTACCGTTTCAAAAATAGCAGAAAAATATACTGTTCAAAAATATTTATAATCAGATCAAATGTATACTGATAAAGGGTTTGTTCACAATACAAACAAAACACAGGATATTTTGTCACTTTGGAAAAGGCAAAACTGCTGCTTAACAGCATTTTTTCTTTTACCTAGATCTATGGGTCCACAACTGTTTCTATTAAAATTTTTCTAAACAAGACCTGATTTTGACGTCCCTAACTGAAAATTTTTGGGAAAATATTGGGACAAAAGAAGAAAATGCTGATGATCAGCATTTTCTCCTTTGCTTCGAAATTTTAGTGCTATAATGTGCACATTTCATAACATCAACACATAATGTGTAGTAGGGATGTAACGATACATCAGACTATCGATATATCGCAATAGTGACCTCTGCAATAGTGCTATCGTGATAGGCAACTGGCAATATCAATAGTATCGCAATAGTTGTTTCCACTATCGCAATAGTTTTGATAGTTCTAAAAATAGCAATTTGTTCTAAAAATAGCAATTTGTCACATGACATTGTCTAATTTTAGCAAAAAATCTGTCTCTTGAATATCAGACATCAATGACAGGCTACTCAAATCATGAAATGTCACTCTCTTCCTTCAGATTATTTATTCAATGATTCTGCAAATTAATTCATTCAGGAAATGTGATTTTTAATGAAAAAATGTCCATTTATAGCACTTAACCCTTTCCCAAACAAGACCTGGTTTTGACGTCCTTAATAGAAAAGGATTGGGAAAACATTGAAACAAAAGAAGAGACTGTTGATAACCAGCAGTTTCTCCTTTTGTCTAAATATTTTCTGTGCCATGTTTTACACAAATCCTATCTTTAATGACATCCATTTGTCATTTGTGGCAGATTTTGAAGGGGATCACACTAAAATTTTGTTGTTTGGGAAAGGGTTAAAGCATATAACAATAGTATCGCAATAGTATTGCAATAGCAACCTACAATAGCAATACTATCGTGATAGCAATTTGGTCAATAGCAATACTATCGCAATAGTCATTTTGGCCTGCAATAGTCATCCCTAATGTGTAGTCTGCAGTGGTTTCCAAGTTAGAATAGTATAATTTCTTGCTGTTTGAGAAAGGGTTGAAGACGTCAAAACAAAGTCCAAAACCAGAATGGTGACAACCCTAAATGGAAAGGTTTGGAAAATACCGAGGCAAAATAAGACAATGTTGAATATCAAAGTGTGATCTATTCCCTCAATATTTTTGTGCTATAATGTTCTCTAATTCACATTTGTTCGTACTTTGTCTCATTTATTCCAAAGCTTTCCAAAGTATGGCAGGCAAAAAAGGGATAGCACTAAAATAATGGTTGAGCTACATTGTTATAACCATATTGTCCATAAGGAGCACTTTGTGATGATGATGATGATGACTGTTGGGCAGTGTAAGAGTTAGTTGGATGACTATATGATGAAGTACGAGCACGATTTGATGCGTAACGATTAGATCCGGACTTCTGATCCCTTTGTTGTTGTAAAATGGGTAAACTCTGAGATTGTACAAGTTCCTCTAATGACTTAAAATGTTCTTTTGTAATCATTTGTAGTTCTTCAAAAACTGAAATAAAGATGGACACGATGATTATCGACTGTATTTACAATTAACCCTTTGACAAATCACAAATAGTAATAGGATGGTTCAATTTTGAAAACTGATGAAGACTACAATATGGATGTTGAAAATAGGATTTGTGTATAACAACTTATACGGAGCTGCTCTAGTATACCTACTTTAAGCACAAAAGCTGAGCATAAACATAAAATCAATTTACTGAATAATATGTCGCATGTAATCAACCTTTTTCTGTCAGTAAACAGCTGTGAAACACATATTTCATAGATTCACACTGATGATCAAAAACACTCACCTGGTCCGGCATATTGTTTTTGGTCTGGTGAATGTATGAGTATTTTCTGTAGTATATTAACCATGGCCCCAGTAGCTAGCACTCTGTCAGCTAATGGTAGCATCGTAAAATATTCAAAGTCAATCTCAAATGGATTTCTTGGTGCTGGATATGTACACAGTTTGACTAGTTCAGATATAATGTCCCACACAAATACTTCTGAAATGTTGCAAAAAAGAAACAAAAATAAATGTGACTATCAGGACAAGAGCATATAAAGACGCATCACATCCTTTGTTTAAAGTCTTGTTTCGGACTGACAGACAAGTGAATAGTCAAAGTAGAAGGTATAAGCATTAAAACTTTTTCAATGAGAACACAATCATTATCTGTCAGGAAATACAAAATTGCCTTGTTAATTGAAGCAATTTTGCTACACCCAGTTATATCTCAAAGCCTGGCAGCAAAGTTTCAGGTTGGTCCAATTTGAAAGGAGTTGCAGATAACAAATTAATGTTGCTTCATTTTTCTGTGCTATTCTGTTCACGAAAAATCTATCTTTATTGCCATCCATTTTTGTTGCGTGCAGCAGTTTTCAAATTGGAACCATCTAAATTTTGCCAGAGGTTCAAAGAAATTAGGAACTACCACCACTACCATGAGATGTTTTCCAAAACCAAGAGGACCATGATGGTCCTTAATCGCTCACCTAAGCCTAGATAGAAAGAAAGTCACAATGTTGTCAAGTTCAAGAGCACATTTAAGATGTGAGATTATGATCCAGCTGAAAACTGCTTTCATTATCTTGAATGATCAATATTTGTGGCTGTTACAGTAAAAACATAGTGGAAGAAAACAACAATTTTGTCACAGTCAAGGGCACATAACTTTGTTCTGATAAAAGTATTCTCATCAACATTATGTCCATTTTTTTTGATTGGTCAATATATTGTTAGAGTGAAAATAAAGTCGAAACTGTAATTTTGTGAAATTCAAGGGCCAATAACTCTGGGTTTTCTAGTCAAATCAAGCTGAAAGTTTCATTCATCCAGGATCTTATGGCCACCAACATTGTGGCCAAGTTTTGTCTTGATTAGTCAATAAATGTAGATGCTACAATGTAAACAAAGTCGAAAACAGCAATTTTGCCAAACAAGGGCACATAACTCCAGACTTCCTTGTCCAATCTGACAAAAAAGAGTGGTAACAAAGTCAAAACTAGCCATTTTTGACGTTCAAGGGCACATAACTCTGGACTTCCATGTTCGATCTGACATAAAATCAAACTCATCCAAGAACTTATAATCATACATATTTTGACCAAGTTTAGTTAAGATTGGTCAATATTTGTAGATGCTAGAGTGGTAACAAAGTCAAAACTAGCCATTTTTGACGTTCAAGGGCACATAACTCCAGACTTCCCTGTCTGATCTGACTCAAAATCAAACTCATCTGAGAACTTATAGTTACCAACATTTTTGCAAAGTTTTGTTTTGATCGGTCAATATTTGTAGATGCTAGAGTGGTAACAAAGTCAAAACTAGCCATTTTTTACGTTCAAGGGCACATAACTCCAGACTTCCTAGTTCGATCTGACTCAAAATCGAACTCATCCAAGAACTTATAATCATACATATTTTGACCAAGTTTGGTTAAGATTGGTCAATATTTGTAGATGCTAGAATGGTAACAAAGTCAAAACTAGCCATTTTTGGCGTTCAAGGGCACATAACTCCAGACTTCCTGGTCCGATCTGACTCAAAATCGTCCTCATCCGAGATCTTATGATCATACATATTTTGACTAAGTTTGGTTATGATTGGTCAATATTTGTGGGTGCTAGAGTGGTAACAACAAAATGTGAACAGACGGACAGACGGACGCCGACGGACAAAAAGCGACCACAATAGTTCACCTTGAGCACTTCGTGCTCAGGTGAGCTAAAAAATAATTCTCTTACTCAGCTGTTAAATTCAAGCAAGGTTAATTAAAGTGATATTTGGTTGATTTGATTTCAAATGACGTACCATTATCTTTCCATTTTAAAGTAGTTTTCAGTTTGAGTGGACAGTCTTTCTCACTAGATGAATCACCGGTCAGTTTGACGAGTCGTTCATGATTAGACCGTACCCACACATATGGACAGTTGTAACGACCATACCCTGCTATCAAAAATAGTGTTGACTTTTCATCCTGAAGTGAATATTTCAATTAAACATTTATTAACCCATTCAAAGATGTTGCATGAATCACCAGTCAGTTTGACGAGTCGTTCATGATTGGATCTCACCCACACATATGAACAGTTATATCAACCATAACCCGCTATCAAAAATAGTGTTGACTTCTCATCCTGAAGTGAATATTTCAGTTAAACATTTATTAACCTATTCAAAGATGATGAATCACCAGTCAGTTTGACGAGTCGTTCATGATTGGATCTCACCCACACATACGGACAGTTGTACAGACCATACCCCGCTATCAAAAATAGTGTTCACTTCTCATCCTGAAGTGAATATTTCAGTTAAACATTTATTAACCCATTCAAAGAAGTTGCATGAATCACCAGTTAATTTGACGAGTCGTTCGTGATTGGATCTCACCCACACATATGAACAGTTGTTCCGACCATAACCTGCTATCAAAAATAGTGTTGACTTCTCATCCTGAAGTGTGAAAATCAGATATTAACCCTTTTCGAAACAGCAATATTTTAGGGTGATCCACTTCAAAAACTGCAACAAATGACAAAATGGATGTTATCAAAGATAAGCTTTGTGTAAAACATGGCACAGAAAATATTGAGACAAAAGGAGAAACTGCTGGTTATCAGCAGTTTCTTCTTTTGTTTCGATATTTTCCCAAGCCTTTTCTATTAGGGACGTCAAAACCAGGTCTTGTTTGGGAAAGGCTTAAACATAAAATTATGAAATAATCATTGATCAAATATAAAACTAAATTTTGTCTTTTTATTGATGGATATTATCCAAACATTCATTGACTATACAGGTCTGTCTAACAAGAATGAAATTTTGTAAGCATACATTAATCAATATGAAAGGTCTCTTTATATCTAAAGTATATCTAAAGTAATCCCATACAGAACAAAGTCTTGGTCCTTCAAAGCAGATTGAATGTGATTGTCTGTAATTTTTAGGAACCTGAATGGAATAATTGTTAAGTTCTTGATACATGTTTTCCACATTCTAACCAACACTTTCTCCTTTTCCTTCTATATTTTCTAAGGTATATGTAGAGATTTATTACTAAAACAATAATTTTGTCTCTCGTAAAATTATCACTAACATGCCTCTTTAAAATTTTAAACAGTCTATTAGAAAGTCATTTGGGATAAACCCTTTCCCAAACAAGACCTGCTTTTGACGCCCCTGATAGAAAAGGCTCAGGAAAACATTTAGACAAAAGAAGAAAATGCTGATTATCAGCATTTTCTCCTTTTTCTCAATATTTTCTGTGCTCTATTGTATAAAAATCATGCCTTTATCGACAGACATTTTGTTGTCCGCAGAAGTTTTCGAATAGGACCACCTAAACTTTTTGTGGCTGGGAAAGGGAATTAAGATGACAAGTATCTGGTGTTGTATGCAACACATAAAGTCCCCTACCGGCTTCACATTGACTCAATATGGTAATCAATAATAGATTAAGATGAACAAGTCATCAAAATAATTGTCAAACATATGAAATGTTATGCCCAAAATTTCGGAAATATAATTCAAATGACTTGAATAAAGTTACTAAAAGATCAATGATTTGTAATTGCTACCATAGCAAGTGTAATTTTATAAAATAAGAACAACGGTAATCTAAATGTTTAGTGATATTTTTTGCAAGCAAGTTTTCAGCAATCTTAATAAGTTATAAAGACCTTAACCCTTTCCCAAACGGCAAAAATTTAGGGTTGTCTAATTCAAAAGCTGCTGTAGACCCCATAATGGATGTTAATGAGAGCAGGAATTGTGTACAATACAGTAGAGAAAATATTGAGACAAAAGAAGAAAATGCTATTTCCGTTACCATAGCAACCGCACTTTTCGTCACAGAACAAAGATAAAATGATGTGCATAATCTACACATTGCCATCTAGTCATATACCAAGTCTCATCAAATTAGCTTGCTTACTTATTAACTTATCGCAGGATCCAATATTTTTTGCCATATTTTCACTATTTCCGTAACCATAGCAACAACAATTTTAGTCTAAAAACAAAAATAAAATGATGTGCATAATCTACACATTGCCATATAGTCATATACCAAGTCTCATCAAACTAGCTTGCTTAGTTATTATCTTATCGCAGGATCCCATTTTTGGCCATATTTTCACTATTTCTGTAACCATAGCAACCTCAATTTAAGTTGAAAAACAAAAATAAAATGATGTGCATAATCTACACATTGCCATCTAGTGATATACCAACTTTCATCAAAAACGCTTGCTTAGTTATTAAGTTATCGCGGGATCCAGATTTGAGCGGACAGACGGACGGACGGACAGACGGACAGACAGACGGAGGGCAAACCTATAGTCCCCTCCGGTGTGAACACCGGTAGGGGACTAAAAATGAAGCATTTACCCTAGGCATTGATTCCTGTTCACTTGGTGAGGCTGGTGGGAGGCCAACATCTTTTACTCCATGTGTACTTAAAACCATCTGAGATCGGATAGACAACATCAGTGATCGTCTGAAATGATCAAATTTGACATTCTTGAGTAACCCTTTCCAAAAAAAAGAAATAGTTTTAGCATAAATAGTAGAAATTGTTTTGGAACAGTCGCAATTACAATTTTGCTGTTCCGGACAGGGTGTCCAAAAACCTCCAAATGGTTTTTTTTTACCCCCCAAATGAAATTTGTACCCCCAGTTTTTGCAAGCAGCCTTCTTTGTCTCTACTAGAGGGGGTACAAGCATGCTGTAAAATTATGGTTTGTACCCCCAAATTTGAAAGTCTGTGGAAACCCTGCCGGAAAGAGTAAACATACCATGTTATGTTCATTATGAACCAGTCCACTATTCATCATGTTGATAATAAACAGTACTCTTTTTAGTAACTTGTTCTTGACATTTTCTTCTGTTCCTCATAATATGCTTAATAATTCTATCTAAGCCTTATTCTTTTTGGGAGTGAAAAAAAATATATATTGTGGGGGTGGGTAAATCAATCTGCCTGTATATGCAGGTTGATCTGGAACCATGTTGGCATCAAATGCTGTCAGGGCCCCTTTTCCAAATCACAGATCAAATGTTCATTAAAAAGAAAGCGGAAATATCCAGAGCTACAGATAAGAGCGGGTGATGGCTTTTCTGATTAATGTTCATCAAACCCTATGTTGAATTATCCCCCTCTGTAGCCTTATAATTTCATTTTCATATAGAGTCAAAATTTTGTTAAACTACGAAAATGAACCCCCCCCCTCCCCCATTGTATTTCGACCCCCTTCACAGAAATCCTGGAACTATTGTAGATTGTGTGTACTCATTGGAATCTTCTCATATAGACAATGAGGTTCCACAACATAGGGTTTGGATTTGATTTTGAAATAACAAATTTAGAATGGTTTCATCCCCTGTTATCTCTTGCTCTGGATGTCCTAGCTTACTGATCATAAGGAAGATGGTTTGAACTGAAGCTCTCTGATTTACACAGCCTTCTCTTGCGCTCTGCAAGGTCATCTGCTTTATTGGTTCCAACAAATCCAAGGCTCTGAAATGAAATTGTTTGATACTATCAATTAACTCATTATCAAACAACAAAAATTTTAGGGTGATCCACTTAAAAACCGCCACAAATGACAACATGGCTGTAATTAAGGATAGGCTTTGTGTAAAATATGGCCCAGAAAATATTGAGACAAAAGGAGAAACTGCTGGTTATCAGCAGTTTCTTCTTTTGTCTCGATGTTTTCCCAGGTCTTTTCTATCAGGGACGTCAAAACCAGGTCTTGTTTGGGAAAGGGTTAACTCATTACCAAACGACAAAATTTTAGACTGTTTCAATTTGAAAGGTGTTGCAGACGACAATTTCAAGTAAATCAAATGTAAAAAAGATTGGTCATTTTGGGCAGAAAACATTGTGGGAAATGAAGAAATTGCTTTATGGAGTCAAAAAATAGTCATTGTGTGGTAATGGATTAAGTACTTTTAAAACTCAATAAATTGGTGTAAAAAAATTGAGGAAAATAAAAGTTGGCTCTGTAACAGATGGTTGTATTTTGAGTTAATCATTTCCCAAATTGATTTTGAAGACCCTTGCTGAAAGGCTTGGGAGAACATTGAATGCTTAGTTCTAAGGCATTTTGCATTTAAAATTTTCTGGGGAAACTCAATTCTGTACAAATACATTAGACACCCTGGTCAGCTAATCTTATCATACTTTTGAAGAGTCAGACTTATAATTCACATTGACACAACACTGATGAAAATATTTCAACCCTTTTTAAAAAGTGATGCTGTATGACAAATTGAGAAGAATAGGTCTGGAAAGAACATGGAGGCACAAGAAAATGCTGATAGCCAGCATTTCCCTCTTTTGCTTCAATATTTTATGTGCTAAGATGTTCAAAAATTTTATCTTTAACAACATCTGTTTTGTCTGTAACATTATTGATTTTTGAACAGCCTTTTCAGGTCCAATTTTTGCAATTAGCAAAAGGGTTTAACCCATTACCAAACAACAAAATTTTGGGCTAATCCAAACTCAAAGATGTTGCAGATCATGAGATGACAATTTCAAGGGGACGGAATTTGAGATTTTTTAGTAATCTTGGGTAGAAAACACTGCGGGAAATGAAGAAATTGCTTGTCACAAGCAATTTCTTCATTGTCCACAATGTTTTCCAAAGCCATTATCTTGTAAGGCATCAAAAGGCGTCACTATGTGGGAACGGGTTAAAGCCAATTATGCCTCACCTGAGGTTGATTCAAAATACTGAGGACCAGCTCTTCTCTACCCCTCGGATACATGGCAAAATACTTGAAACCTTTCACTGTACCAAACTTCAGCATCTCAGCCAAGAAGGCCTGTAGTTTCTTCTTGTAATGGGCCTCCTGAGCCTGAAATTTAATTCATCAGAGCTAAGATATAAGAAGGGATGATGGCTTTTCAAAATGTGAGATATTGTTTAATGTTCTTCAAACCTTATGTAATGTCGTGGGTAATCATTGGCATTGCCTTAATTAATTAAATGAGTACACACAACATAGGGTTTGGATTTGAAATAAAAAACTTAGAATGCCTTTACTCCTCTTATTTGTTGCTCTGATTCAAGAATGAAAAAATTGTAAACAGATCAGTAGATACAGAGTTTAGAAGTTGATTAACCCTTTCCTACATGACTAGCCGATTGGACCACAGACACTACACACAAAACACATAAGCACAAGAAGAATTTGACAGCAATGAACCAAAGGTGAAAATCAAATTAAGGTAGTCCACCCCTAACTGCGCCTTACTACGGCTGGTCCAGGATTACTTAGAAGGGGTACAAATATATACAAAATGGGGGTTCATTTTACATGGTACATGGTTTTGACCAGAATTATACCTGTGGCAGATCCAGGATTTCTTTGAATATACAAAAAAGGGGGGTTGTTTTCATAATATAATACAAAATCTTGACTGAATTTCTGCATAAAAATGAAATAACCTTGCTACAGAGGGGGGTTCATTTGAAACCCCTCTGGATCTGCTACTGATTCCTGTATCAGTTCGGGAAATGTCTGAATTCGTTAACGTTAACAAATTAGTTAACATCTTGTTGAATTCGTTAACTCTGTTTAACTCAATTCCTATGCATTTTGGATGGGCAGGTTTTTCTTCTTTTTCTATCAAATAAAGCCAAGAGATTGAAAATAATCTGAAACACATTGATAATTGAAGTCTGTTGTCCACATTAAAACCACAAAATAGGAAAAAAATATTAGTCAAACTAAATTTATTGACCTTTAAGGTATCCAAACCCTCAAAAGCACATAAGAGCCAGAGGCAAAATTTGAAACGTGCAAATAATTCATAAATTGTGTTACATTTCCATTCCAAATACAAAGATAAGCATTTTCCACGGTTTAAAATTTTGATTTAATGCATACTTATGGAAACATTACACAAAATTGTTCAAAATTACCTCCCTTGCACATGAATATAGAGTAAAGTAAAATTTGTAAATTATTTTCCTCTTGGAGCATAATCTTGAAATCCGGCACGGTGAATCAACTTATGTGAAGTGTATTTACAAGTGTGTGTAATTTGATGCATTTCGTATGGCTAGAAAGTGGTGATTTTTTCAGGGTCTGTAAACCTTAAAATCAGGCTCAGAGTTAACGAATTCCTCAACTCCTATATTCTCTGCCTATTCAAATCAATGGGGATTGTCTTTTTTGGATGCCATTTTATATTGCTTGGTTGAAATTTTTTATGCTTGGACCAAAAGTTTCATTTTTGTTTAAAGTTTCATAAATTACCAGTATCTCAATGCTGATTTTTGTATACCAATGCCTATTTCAATTAGAGTTAACGAATTTGTTAACTTGGAGTTGAGGAATTTGTTAACTGTTAACAAATTCCTCAACGTTGAGGAATTGACTCCTTTCATTTATTTTTTAGTCCGTACCCGCAGAACACTTCCGGTAATCCGAGTCTTCTCTGATGAAAATTTGCTCGATGATATTTGGATGTCGCTATTTACAACAGAACGCTGTCCCATTTAAAAACAAAAGAAAATTCCTACACAGCTACATAACTTGTGTCGGAATTTTCTTTTGTTTTTGAATGGGACAGCGCTCTGATGTAAATAGGGACATCCATATATCAAAGAGCGAATTTTCATAGAGAAGACTCGAATTAACTTCCGGAGGCAAATAATGGGTTTATGGGAAATTAACATTGTATACATGTCAATTTTTACTAAAAATAGTAACAAATCGACATTATCAAAACGAGGCTCCCAAAAAATGCTGAGAAAACAATGACGACACAGGTGCATTCAATATACAGCGATAATGCGCATGTGCATTCAATATACAGCGATAAAGCGAAGTTTTAAGTTGAACAAAAACTATGAAATTGAATGGATTCATTAATAGCCGGTAAGATGGTTGTTTTATCGGATTTACAGACGACCATTCCCGGTTTAAAAATTTCCCCTTTTGCCTCCAAGGACGACTTCCGGAAGCTGGTGTGTGTGTGTGTGTGTGGGGGGGGGGGGTCTTATTGGAAAGTTGTCCATTCATATCTTTTCCGAGCTGGTATGCATATGAAATAATCAGGCTACAGAGGGGGTTTGTTTGAACCTCCAAACCCTTTTAGATCCCCCATCACCTAATGAGATTCATGCAACGTCAGCATTTTTCATGAGACATCAGTGTTTCCACTCAGATTTATATTTGGGGGTTTTGCACGCACTGCCATTGAAAAATGGGGGTATGGGACAGAAAATAGGGGTAAAAACAGACATGGCGAAGAAGCATAAATCTTTGTCAGACATTCGGTCTGACAATACTGAACAATCTGTCAGACCGAATAAAATTCTGTAAGACCGAACTATAATTCCCTATCTAACTGATCAAAATTTGCGTCAGACATTTGGACTGACAGTAGCCAAAAAATCATCAGACCAAGGGAATTTTCATCAGACATGTCTGCCGGACCGACGGTCTTCGCCATGACTGTAAAAACGAAATATCGGTTTTTCGGGAATCTTCGGTACTTTCCGTAAATATATCAAAATGCACAGAAAAATGATTTTTTGTTTTGTTTCTTAGGTATAAATGACAGACAGGGCTCGCGTTGGCAATCGCCACTTCAAAAGCCTTAGGCGAGTTCCGCGACAATTTTTAAAAAAAGTGGGTCAAAAAATCGAATGTGGCTCGGACTTGACTCCATCTTTTACCGTAAATCAATCGCTGATTAACATGACTGTCAACACTTACTTTTTATCTAATTCGAAAGATAGATTGGCTGTCTAAATTGTACAGTAAGCACACCAGTTTAATTATGTACAACTAACTGTGACCTAATTCCTTTGTTTCATCGCATTTTCCCGCGCTAACTGGCACGACTTTTATAAACAAATAATAGTAAAACGTAACCTTATTTGGGTGCGGAAAAATCACGTGATTGTATTGGAACTGGAATGACTACATCACCAATAGACTGTGTTTGCAGCGACTTTGATCTTGCTCAAATCATCGCATATGAGTAACACAGATTTACTCAAGTTTCAGTGATTTTTTTTCTTAAAAAAACGGTTGTTATTGGGCCCCTTTCCCCTCTCTGAGGAATATACTTTTTTTCCCCATTTCAGAGAAATTTTCCCCTCCCGGAACTAGATTTTTTGTTGCAAAGAAAAATCCAAATCATATTTACATTCTAGGCATCTCTAGCAGTTCTAATGGTTGTTTGAAGGTCCCATTGTGATATACAAGCAAGTTAAATGCATTTGTAACACTGTATTTGAGAGTATAAGCATGTATTGAAATTTCCCGTTTTTGGGCGTTCACGCGCAAATTTTCCCCCACCTATGGGCCCTGACCCCCTTCCCCCAAAATAAAAAATAAACACTGAGTTTCCTTGTTTAGTTTCACTTTCGGGATTGTTGGATCTTCTTGCATACACCTTAAGATCCTGATCCAAATTTTTGTGTGTGAATTCACGTACAGGAGCGTAATTTTGTACATTATTTCTTTCAAATATGCGTGTTTCACGCACAATTTGGCGTGAATGGAAACTCTGGACATCATTTGTTACATAGTCGAACCTATTCGGGCGACATTGTGGGTATAAGGGATTATACCCGCACTCAGAGACTAAATACTACAAACGAGAAAACCTCAGCCGAAAAGGCCGCGGATTGAGAATTGAGGATTGTACACATCATGTGGAACATTCCACCGTCAAATGTTTAAGAAGTTGCTGGAATATTTCAAATGTCGGATAAATTTCATTATGGAGGATTACTTGAAGTAACATTTATAAGAAGATAAATAAAACTCAGCCAATTCTAATTTTGTCCGGAATATCTTGCTATCCGGGTACTAGTTTACCTGTACTTTTGCTGATTTTAGCTGAAATATAGATTGACATCACATGGAATCGTCATGCATGTGTGACTTATTCTGAATTTAAACTTATTTTACAACTTACCATCGCGATAACCTTGAATTTGATGCGTTAATTCTAAATTTCAGATCGATTGGTCGCGCTTGATTCGTGTTTTAATCGAATATTTGAATCGAACATCGTTTGGTTACTTCAGAAATGACATAAATCATTTATCTCATCCATATGAAATGTTTTTTGTAAGATTATTTAAAACTTTTGTGCAGAAATGATTTGTCATAAGAGATTTAATAATTTTAACTGAAAAATAAAGTTAAGATTCCAAACGAGCTCGCCAAAATGTAAATTTCCGGCTGTGACGTCATATCACATGAAAACAACTTGGACGAACATCTCTTCCGGACAAAATGATAATTTATTTACTGTTTACGGGTAGGTTTTAGATCAATTTTCATAACTTCCTTTGCTGCTAAATCAAGTTTCCAATTTTTAAAGAGTCCTTACAAATTGAAAAAATGATTTGCATTTTTAAACAAAAACAGATTGTGAATGTGAAGTCAGAAATTTTCACTCAGAATTTGACACTCAAGTGTCAATGAATTTTGATCATTGACATGTGTGGAATTTGATCTCCTTCAAAGAATAAGTGTGTATACCATGCATTCACAATAGGCCCACTTCGTTTGAGGGTTTAGGCGGAGTGAATGACTTGCGCTACAGGCAATCGCGGATCCTCGATCCAGAGGGGTTTTTAGCTCACCTGAGCACGAAGTGCTCAAGGTGAGGTATTGTGATCGGTCTGTTGTCCGGCGTCTGTCTATCTGTCCATCTGTCTATCTGTCTATCTGTCTATCTGTCTGTACGTCAACTTTTCACAAAAAAATCTTCTCCTCCTAAAGTACTTGGCAGAATTCATTCATATTTCACACATATGATCTATGGGTCATGCTTTTTCAAAATACTTCAAAGAATTTCAATCGGGGCCATAATGGGGTCAAAAAGTAGGTCACTAGGTCAAATCTTCTTTCTGCTCTAGGGGCCACATTTATAGCTCCGTTGTGAAAATTGATCAGAATATTTGTCTTGATAATCTCTAGGTCATGATAAAAAATAGGTCAAGCCAGGTCAAAAACTAGGTCGCTAGGTCAAATATTGTAAAATCCATCTTTTTACTCTATAAGTGCCAATTTTGGCACAAACTTTGTCAAAATTGTCCTGAATGTTTATCTTGATGATATCTAGGCTATGTCAAGAAGTGGGTCATTCCAGGTCATTAACTAGGTCATGAGGTCAAATCTAGTAAAATCCTTCCTTTTGCTCTGGAAGTGCCAATTCTTGGTCCAAAATTTGTCAAAACTGTTCTAAATGTTTATCGTTATGATATCTGTGTCATGATCAAAGGAGGGTCATGCAAGGTCAAAAACTATGTCACAAGGTCAAATATTACAAATCCTTCCTTTTGCTCTAGAGATGCCAATTTTGCCCCAAAACTTTGTCAAAACTATCCTAAATACTTATCTTGATATCTAGGTTATGTACAAAGTGTGGGTCATGTAAGGTCAAAAACTAGGTCATTGGGTCAAATCTTGGTTTTGCTTTAAGAACGGAAATATATACTTAAACATTGTGAAAATTGTTCAGAATGTTTATCTTGACAAAATCTGGGTCATTTCAAAAGTGGGTCATGTGAGGTCAGAAATTAGGTCACTAGGTCAAATCTTGTTTTTCCTGTAAGAACCAAAATATTTACTCAATCATTGTGAAAATTCAGAATGTTTATCTTGATAATATCTTGGTGATATGAATAGCAGGTCATTTGAGGTTAAAAACTAGGTCACTAGGTCAAATTTTGATTTTGCTCTAAGAACCAAAATATTTAATTTATCATTGTGAAAATTGTTCAAAATGTTTATCCTGATGATTTCTTTGTGATGTGAAAAGTGGGTCATGCGAGGTCTAAAACTAGGTCACTAGGTCAAATTTTGTTTTTGCTCTTAGAACCAAAATATTTACTTTATCATTGTGAAAATTGTTCAGAATGTTTATCTTGACAAAATTAAGGTCAATTTAAAAAGTAGGTCATGTGAGGTCAGAAACTAGGTCACTAGGTCAAATTTTGTTTTTGCTCTAAGAACCAAAATATTTACTTTATCATTGTGAAAATTGTTCAGAATGTTTATCGTGACGAAATCTGGGTCATTTTAAAAGTGGGTCATGTGAGGTCAGAAACTAAGTCAAATTTTGTTTTTCCTGTAAGAACCAAAACATTTACTCAATCATTGTGAAAATTCAGAATGTTTATCTTGGTGATATGAATAGCAGGTCATTTGAGGTTAAAAACTAGGTCACTAGGTCAAATTTTGATTTTGCTCTAAGAACCTAAATATTTACTTTATCATTGTGAAAATTGTTCAGAATGTTTATCTTGACGAAATTTAGGTCATTTTAAAAGTGGGTCATGTGAGGTCAGAAACAAGGTCACTAGGTCAAATTTTGTTTTTGCTCTAAGAACCAAAATATTTACTTTATCATTGTGAAAATTGTTCAGAATGTTTATCTTGATGAAATCTGGGTCATTTTAAAAGTAGGTCATGTGAGGTCAGAAACTAAGTCACTAGGTCAAATTTTGTTTTCCTCTAAGAACCAAAATATTTACTCAATCATTGTGAAAATTCAGAATGTTTATTTTGGTGATATGAATAGCAGGTCATTCGAGGTTAAAAACTAGGTCACTAGGTCAAATTTTGATTTTGCTCTAAGAACCAAAATATTTACTTTATCATTGTGAAAATTGTTCAGAATGTTTATCTTGACAAAATTTAGGTCATTTTAAAAGTGGGTCATGTGAGGTCAGAAACTAGGTCACTAGGTCAAATTTTGTTTTTGCTATAAGAACCAAAATATTTACTTTATCATTGTGATAATTGTTCAGAATGTTTATCTTGATGAAATCTGGGTCATTTTAAAAGTGGGTCATGTGAGGTCAGAAACTAGGTCACTAGGTCAAATTTTGTTTTTGCCCTAAGAACCAAAATATTTACTTTATCATTGTGATAATTGTTCAGAATGTTTATCTTGATGAAATCTGGGTCATTTTAAAAGTGGGTCATGTGAGGTCAGAAACTAGGTCACTAGGTCAAATTTTTTCCCTCTAAGAACCAAAATATTTACTTTATCATTGTGAAAATTCAGAATGTTTATTTTGGTGATATGAATAGCAGGTCATTCAAGGTTAAAAACTAGTCACCAGGTCAAATTTTGATTTTGCTCTAAGAACCAAAACATTTACTTTATCATTGTGAGAATTGTTCAGAATGTTTATCCTGATGATATCTTGGTGATGTGAAAAGTTGGTCATGCAAGGTCTAAAATTAGGTCACTAGGTCAAGTCTTGTTTTGCTCTAGGAACCAAAATATTTACTTTATCGTTGTGAAAATTGTTCAGAATATTTATCTTGATGATATCAGGTCAATGTTAAAAGGGGGCCATGTGAGGTCAAAAACTAGGTCACTAGGTCAAATTTTGATTTTGCTCCAAAAACCAAAAATATTTACTTTATCATTGTGAAAATTCCCAGAATGTTTATCCTGATGATATCTTGGTGATGTGAAAAGTGGGTCATGGGAGGTCTAAAACTAGGTCACTAGGTCAAATTTTGTTTTTGCTCTAAGAACCAAAATATTTACTTTATCATAATCATTGTGAAAATTGTTCAGAATGTTTATTTTCACAATATCTGGGGCATGTATAAAGTGGGTCATGGGCGGTCTAAACCTAGGTCTAATTTTGTTTGTGCCCCAAAAAATCAAAATATTTATTTATCATTGTGAAAATAATTCAGAATTGCTTATCTTGATGATAAATTGGTCATGTAGAAAGTGGCTAATGTTAGGTCAAAAACTAGGTCAAAAGGTCAAATCTTGTTTTTTGCTCTAAGAACCAAAGTATTTACTCATCATTGTGAAAATTGTTCTGAATGTTTATCTTGATGATGTCTAGGTCATGTAAAAAGTGGGTCATGCGAGTTTGAAGTTTGCAAGCTGTTTGTTTCAAAGTCCTCTCAGGTGAGCGATGCAGGGCCATCTTGGCCCTCTTGTTGTGTGTTCAAACACCTCAGAAATCACGGATCCACCGCAGACCGGAGACTGAACAGAACACTCAATTCTACTACTATCACTATAGAATCGATCCATTGCATGCAGTACACAGGGATGTCATTATTAACGGATTGCCAATCAAAACCATCGTCTAAAATGACCAAAAAATCATTTGTTTTTTCAGGAGCTACAAAGTTAACATGAGGTACACAGCAAAAATAGGACAAACTCATTTGTTGTTTTCCAAAAGAAATCTGTTGCTTCAAAGCATAATGACATCCCTGAGTACAGCTCATGTGTTTTATCTTGAAACACTCTCCCATTGCGGTAAAAATGAATTTTAAATGGAAAACAAACTTGATATTCCACACAAAACTCTGTGATTTTCAGTGAACACCTTGAGTTGGGTTGGTATAGGAAGGGTAATGAAAACAAATGATAAATCATGAAGAAAAATCATGCGGATTCTGCATCATGCATCACTGCGGCCAACGCGATTTTGAATGTCAGTCGTTTCACTTTTGAGACTTTACCTTGCTTTGAGACGTTTCACTATTGAATAAACATAAATCAGATGTTTCACTATGGGACATTTCACTACTGTTTGTATTTGGTTGAGATGTTTCACTTCTGATTTCTATAGGGGTTACTTAAAGTATTTTTTCAGCTTATTCTATGTTTTTGTTTATGTACAACCCGTAAACAAATATCGTCTCCTGGTGGGATTCGATCCTTGGACCTGTCTATCAGTATCCTCAAGGGAACACTCTACCATGTCGCTATAAAACGCTTTTCTTCATTTGCCACAATTTTTTCTTCCCTAAAACACCAAAATAGAAATTCCACTCACTTGAAATTGTTGTCTGCACTAAGATATCTGATATATGAACTTGGACCAGTATATTATTTTTGCTGTTTTGATATGCATGTTTTCCATAATGATATTTTACAGGCTATAATTACACTACAGTAACAGTCTACAGTGATTTTTTTTCTTAAAAAAACGGTCGTTATTGGGCCCCTTTCCCCTCTCTGAGGAATATACTTTTTTCCCCCATTTCAGAGAAATTTTCCCCTCCCGGAACTAGATTTTTTGTTGCAAAGAAAAATCCAAATCATATTTAGATTCTAGGCATCTCTAGCAGTTCTAATGGTTGTTTGAAGGTCCCATTATGATATACAAGCAAGTTAAATGCATTTGTAACACTGTATTTGAGAGTATAAGCATGTATTGAAATTTCCCCTTTTTGGGCGTTCACGCGCAAATTTTCCCCCACCTATGGGCCCTGACCCCCTTCCCCAAAATTAAAAATAAACACTGAAGACTAATTTTGCTGTTTGGTAATAATGGGTTTATTGCATGTTTTCTGTTCTCATATTTTACAGGCTTACTGGCCCAAGTTGTAATGTCACAGAGACTGATTGTTGCACATGCACCTTCCTATGTCAGCTTTCAAAAACTGGACCAACCTTTACCAGTTAGTGATGTGTCCAAGGTCATATCACGCTCCCTCGGTGTGACATTTGTTTTTGACTCCCTAAAAGCTAATGACACTGTGGAAAATAAAGAAATGGCTTTAGAAAACATTGTGGTAAATGAAGAAATTGCTTATGACAAGCAATTCGTCGTTGTTAATGCAAAACATCATATCTCGTTTTTGGAAAATTTTAAAGGGGAGGGAAAAAGTGTAATAACTTTTCCAAAACTGAAATGTTTTACTTGAAATTTGGACATATTCACAAATGATTTGTCATTAATATTGACCGGTAAAAATATCTCGAAACCTGCAAGAAGTGTCTTTAACCCATTACCACACAGTAACTCCTTTTGACTCCTCATAAGATAATGGCCTTGGAAAGCATTGTGGAAAATGAAAAAATTGCTTGTGACAAGCAATTTCTTCATTTTCCACAATGTTTTCTACCCTAAAAGACCAAAAAATGTACAATTTCAATCAATCGAAACTGTCGTCTGCAACATTTTTGAATTTGGACCACCCTTAATTTTTGTCGTTTGGTAATGGGTTAACTGGGCACACAAGTTTGTGCTTTGAAAATCGCAAGAATCGACATACGAGGTTTTGCATTTACACCGACGAATTTCTTCATTTGCCACAATGTTTTCAAGCCCATAAGACCCCAAAATTTAAAATTTTAATCACTTGAAATTGTCATGTGCACTATGATATCTGTGACCAGTCTAATTTTGATGTTTTCTACTCAAACTTAGACCAGTCTTAAGTTTTGCTGTTTGGTAATAATGGGTTTATTGCATGTTTTCTGTTCTCATATTTTACAGGCTTACTGGCCCAAGTTGTAATGTCACAGAGACTGATTGTTGCACATGCACCTTCCTATGTCAGCTTTCAAGAACAGGACCAACCTTTACCAGTTAGTGATGTGTCCAAGGTCATATCACACTCCCTTGGTGTATCAAGTAGATCAGTAAGTATGCAGCCAAGAATTAAAATTACATCGCTTTTCAACGAAAACCTCGTAACTGCAGCTTAAAACAAGCTCCAGTTATGAGGTTTTCATGGTTTTTGTGAAAAGCAAAGATAGTTTTAACCTTTTCCCAAACAAGACCTAGATATGAAATCCCTTAGGCCCTACTCTAAACAGTTTTGGGGAAAACAAGAGATTGCTGATAATCTTTAATTTCTTGTACATACTTTTTATGCCCCCGTATCGAGAGATGGGGGGGCATATTGTTTTACTCGTGTCTGTCTGTCTGTCCGAAAACTTAACCTTTGCCTTTTCTCCAAAAGTATTTGACATACAAAGCTCAAATTTGGTATGCAACTTCATTTAAATGATATCTATCTGTTCCATGCAATTTGACCTTCCTCAAGGTCATCCCTTAACCCTTAATAACCCTTTACTCCACGAAAACTTAACATTTTAGAAAAATAGCCATTTCGGCCCAAAATTTTCGGGGGCATTTGTGTTTCACAAATACATCTTGTTTTAAAATTGTTAACGCACAAATCCTGAGTCATTGTCGCAATTTCAAAACAAATGACCCCTTAGAAATTTATCTGAGGGTCATAATAATGACACAATTTTTTAAAATCCAGAATTTCGTATGATAGTTGAGTCCTAAGGCATTGATGATATTTGACCCTCAAAAATGGAGAAATAACCCCCAGCTTTGAAGGCAAGGGGTCACAATGACCCCCAAATTATGCGCAGGGAAAACCCTGTTATATGCTTTCACATGTACATTGTCTACTTTTGACACAATTTCTTTTGTCATCTGCAACATCTTTGAAAAGAAAACATTCTAAAATTTTGATATTTGGGAATGGGTTATAGCTTCAAATGTATCAATAGAGTAAAATCAAAATTTAATTCTTTTCAGATTATATTGTCTAATCTTTTTGCACTTTTGTGTTTTATATGAAAAGTCATTTTTTCAAGCAAACAATTGTCTGAACAAATTTATGTGAAATGTTTACATTTTGTTTTGACATGTTTGTAATCACTATCTTTTGTCTATAGCCCTTTCCCACCCTTTCCCAAATGACAGAGGTTTGGACCTGTCCAAAAATCTCCAAATTCAGTAGTGATGCCAAACTTTAAGTAACAAAAGGCAAGAAATCAAATGTGAACATCATAACATGGAAAACATTAAGGGAAGCTCATTGAGGGAAAATGAGAAAATGCTGATTATCAGCATTTTCTTCTGCTCCTATGAATCCTTAAATTCTTTCCTGTGTCTTCTCTAATCAGTAATGCAGACATAAAACTAGATATAATTGGGTAAAGGGTTAAAAACAAAATGCTCTTATGGTATTAATTTCAGGACTTTAGCTGGGGTGGAATGAAGCAGACCTCACTCTTCAAGAGACCAAAAGCTAATGTTTTAGTTACAGTCATCACAATGGAAAAGGCTCCAGGGTTACAGATGAAAGGAAAAGCAGAATTTCCAGTAGATTTGGTGAGTAGTGTGTGTAAAACCTTGAAGAAAAAGGAGAAAATATGGATTACCAAGTCAATGTTGTAGTAATGGTCATCATGGAAAATTTTCCAGGGTTACAGTAGAGAACAATTGACCAAACGCTGACTGTCAATCAAAAACATTGATGAGCCAATGGATGATCAGAAAAATGTCATGCCCCAATTGTTCATCGTTGCACTTGTTATTGTATCGATTTATCGACTGACAATCAAAACAATCGACATGGCAATGGCAAAGAATTTTGTGCTAACAATAGACCAGGTTTACTGTTATGTTTTGATAAACCGTCTGTGTTGTTATAAAATCTCGTAACTACGGCTTAAATCAAACCGTAGTTACGAGATTTTATAACAACACCTACAAAATACTATTTTGTTTGTCCGAATTTACGTCACGATTAACTGGATAAAATTGTTCCCTATTAACAATCACATTCCCATTGTTTGTCGTAAATTCTATGTTGGGCGGAGCGATCTTTCAATTGGCGTTTGGTCAATTGAAGAAAAAACAGAATATCCAGTGGATTTGGTCAGTTAGAAAAGTATTGTTAATCACTTTCCCAAATGACAAAAAAATGAGACTTGTCTAAATTGGAAGGAGTTTTTAAAAAATATATCACAGAACACTTCAACAATTTAGTCATTCCTACTTGGTGTGTCAAAACGCATCACTGATTGGGAAAGGGTTAAGTGACAATATACATCAGAGGATATAAATTTCCTAAAAAACATGAGACCATTAAAGTATTCATTTGTTCATAATTAAGATTGAGGGGATAAAGTACATACAAAATAATGTAAAAGTACTAGGTTATGACTGCCCACAAGATTTACCTGTAACAAGCAATTTTGAAAGGAGCTGCAAATGGCAAAATAAATGTAAAAAATATCATACATATACAACTCGGTGTTCTCCCCAGGCCAATAAGCTGTATCAGCCCCACTACAGCTTCATGTAAACCAGGGTAATGCCACTACAGCTTCAAAAGTACCCCACAGCTTAATTTAATCAAAATGGTCATTAAAAAGAGAGTTTTGAGGTATTTCATGCCAAAAACTGATAAATAATGCTTTCTTATGAATTAAAATGTAATAATTCTGTATAAAAACATAATGGGGAAAGAAGAAATTGCTCAAATTGAACAATTTCTTCTTTTCCCATTATGTTTTTATTCATATTCATTTGCATGAACACAATGCGTTTCAAGGTTTGCCCATACTTATAATTTGCCACTGCAGCTTCAAATTATTCCGCGGAGAACCCTGTTAAGGATTTGTATATGTATGATATTTTTAAGAAATCTGCATCAAAATCCATTTTGTCATCAGAAACAGATTTCAAATTGGAAGAGCCCACATTGGCGTATGTTAGGATAGAGTAAAAAACAATTTGATGCGTGTATTTCAATGTAGGCAAACAACTCTCTTTATTTTCTTTAACAGGATACACCATCTGTTGACATTAACAGTTTGATGACATCACTACAAGGATCATTTCTAGACAAAAATCCCCTTTTATTGGATGCTGGACTAGACAATAATGTAAGTCTGCTATTGTGAAACTTCCGTATACACATAGAAAAAATAGGAAAAAACTTTTATGTGAAAATTGCTGCTGCCATTGCACCGTTGGTACAGCATCTACCATCTTACTCATGAGGTGCCGGGTTTAATCTCTGGCAGTGGCAAACACCCTTGCTGACATTTAGTAAAGTAAAAGTAAAAGTGGTTTATAGTAGGGATGGGAACGACTACCCGATTAATCGAGTACTCGATCGAACGTCCGAGTATCGATTACCAATATCACTAATCGAGTAATCGGAAAGAAAAAATAATATGAGCAGAAAAATGAAAATTTGTTTCCAAACTCAAGTAGTTGAAAATATTGATCGCTCTTTTCCAACACTTTTGTTCCGTGCAAAGGGTAGAGTATGTAACACCTGGTCATCTGCCGATTATCTAATCCATCGATTTTGTCTTAATTTACAATGAAGTGCCAACGTCTATTGTTCTCGCTGTCAAACAACGTCATACATTTTCACACATTCGCCGTTCTATACGATGATTTCGGGCGATGCATTTTAATTGGACGTCCGTAAGATTTACCTAGAGTTGATTGCTTAATACAATATTCGAAAAGCCGATTATTGGATTATCGTTAAGATTTCATTCTATTGCTCTCATTCCTGATTACACGCAAATAAATTCAAGAAAGTCTAACAATGCTTTCCTCTAAGTCTATAGTGACTTGTGTATATCTTACAACATGCGTAAATATTACGAACGCTTTGTAGATAAATAACAACAACATCCTTGTGGAGTCTTTTTATTTTTCACGAGTTTAATTGAAAGTTTTTGATACTTTCTGTAATTCTCACCACATATCTAACAATTGTCCATTTTTCTCAAATAAAGTACTGATCAAATGTTATCTAAAGAGATATTTACACCGAAGATATGCTGCATAAATCACTTAAGAACATCTTGGAAAACACCGATACTATAACCAAAAGTCGACGTTTCTATCCGAGTACTCGAGTACTCGATCGGAAAGGTTACCGAGTACTCGATTAGTAAAATTGGTACTCGTTACCATCCCTAGTTTATAGTCTCAAATTTACGAACCAGGTCCATATATTCACCTGCCAATAACTTGATAACCATAAAACGATGTTGGCGAGTGGCTGGAGGCTTTGTAAAGAAACAACAGGAATTCATGGTTAGGTGCTCAAGCCATCTGGATATGACCAAGATACATTAAACCCCATTCAATCAATTAATTTGATATTTGTATGCTTTAATAATGAAACCATTTCTCAAATAATTTCTAATTTATGTACAATACCTAATGAAAAAAAGTGTAGGAAAATATCGGGGCAAATGAAGTGAATTTTCTGTTTTCCATTCTGATGATTCATCAATTCGTACTTGAACTTCTGTTTTTCAGATGTTTGATATCAAGTCCGAGTTTGACGTATTTAGAAAGCTACCAAACACAATCCGTAAAATGTCAGACAGATTGCTTGACGTAGATGCAGTACCCCAGCAGCATGAGACTGGTAGTTTAAATACAAGTCTGAACACTGATCTCTCTCTTATGGGCGAGTTACAGATGATTCAAGATGTCATTAATACAGTAAGTAACAAATTGTAAAAAGCATAGAAACTGAAGAAAGATCATCACACTCTGTCATCTTAACCATGTTATTACATTGAGCACAATGAAATACCTGCTATTAAAAATGTTGGTGACTAGATTTAAAGCAAAATTCAACTTGAAATGGATTGAAAACTTCATTTTTTGGTGTCAGCCACTTTTGTCAAATGAAAAATTCTTGTGCCAGACTATATTTTTGTCACATTTGGCAGCGATGGCATTTTGCAGCCCAAGCCTGGCTTATAATTAGTAAAACTATAAATTTATGGGCCAAAAGAATTGTCTTGTCAATATTGTTCTAATGAGTAGCTGCAACTGAAAGTTTGATTACTAATAACAGATTTAGAAGACACCCATTCCTGCTTATCCACGATGGTTAATCATGTGACTCAAAATTTCAGAAAATCTTCAATAATTTTGTCAATTCTTGACCAATTTGAATTCGTTTTGAAGCAGTGAAGGTGGGAAAATGCCAGGAATAAGCTTGATGTGGAGGATTCTTGACAAATTAACTGATGAAAAAGTTATGAAAGATCAACCAAAATTTTGGTTGATCTTCAGTAACTTTTTTATCAGCTAAGTTTTCAAAAATTCACCAGGCCCATCTAATGCGCCACATCTTTCCATCTTCTCTGCTTCAAAACGAATTCAAATCGGTTGCATATTAACCCTTTCCCAAACAAGACCTGGTTTTGACGTCCCTAATAGGAAAGGCTTGGGAAAACATTGAAACAAAAGAAGAAACTGCTGATAACCAGCAGTTTCTCCTTTTGTCTCAATATTTTCCATGCCAAATTTTACACAAATTCTATCCTTAATAACTTCCATTTTGTCATCTTTAGCAGTTTTTGAAGCAGATTACCCTGAAATCTTGCCGTTTGGGAAAGGGTTAACACAATTATTGAATATTTTTTTTTTAAATTGTTGTATCACATGATTATCCACCGCGTTATTTAGAGCTCTGTATTGGTATATTCTTCTCTATCACAGGTCCAGTCTGATTCCAGTCTTCTCCAGAAGGCCAGTCCAGATCTGTTTAGTTTTACAGTCACTGGTTTACATGATGTGAACAAAAAACACGGAGAAAAGTCACAACAGTCAAAAGACGCTCAAAGTCTAGTTGCTAACTTCTTACAAAAGGTAAACTTCATTACATTTTTAATTATTTACCACATTACAGACTTATTCACTTAACCCATTACCAGACGGTAAATTTTTGGACTGTTCCAAATTCAAAGATGATACAGACGACAATTTCAAATGAATAAAAATATATATTCTTGGTCTTTTGGGGTAGAAAACATTGTTGGAAATGAAGAAATTGCTTGTCGTAAGCAATTTCTTCCTTTTCCACAATATTTTCCCAAGCCATTTGTTTTAGGGGAGTCAAAAAGAGTCACTGTGTGGTAATGGGTTAACTCCTTACCATACCACAAAGTTTAGAGATGGTTACAATTCAAAGGTGTGACAGAACTATAAAAAGCTTATTTCATACCAAATTAATACATTCCTTACAAGATGAAGGCTTTGGAAAACAGGGAAAATGAAGAAATTTCCCATAATATTTTCTACCCAAAAATACTAAAAATGTAAAATTTCATTTGAAATTGTCCTCTACTATAGCTTTTAATTGATGAAAGTGTAAAATCATATTTCATGGTTACAAAGCTGTTTGGCCTAATATGTTTTCTAAATGATTTCAGATGACAGAGCAATTTAAGACGATCTACAAAGACAATGTTGTAGTTGAGATTATCATGATTAATCCACCTAGAGGACTTCTACGCAAAACAAGAAGCCTAAAACAAGCAGTTATAGCAGCAGAGGTAAGAGAGGATTTTTATGCTCCCCGAAGGGAGAGCATATAGTCGCCGCTTTGTCTGTCCGTCCGTCCGTCCTGTCCGTCCGTCATTCCGTCCGTCCATCCGTCCGTCCGTCCGTCCGTCCGTCCGAAGTGATTTCTCCATAACCCTTGGGCCAAATCAAATGAAACTTACCATGTGAACTCCCTATGACAAAATGCCGATGTACTTTTCCCGGTTTTTGGATTTGAGGCCTCGTCATGGGAAAAGGGGACTTAAGGTTAAATACAGTTTTTCTCTAATTTCTCCTAATCTAATGGTCAGAATTTGATGAAATTTCATATTTGAGTAGCAAATCAGATGCCCTTGACAATAAACTATTTAAAATTTGCGTATACAAAATATGTCATGGAAAAAGGGGGCTTAACATTTGATAGCTCTGCATGGCATATATTTATTGTGACAATGCCTTATTCGGGGAGCATTGTCCGTCTCTGACGGCTCTTGTTAACCTTTTTTAAGACCATACCTTGTTTTGATGTCACTAGAGAAAGATTACAAAATATTTGAGACAAAAGAAGAAAATGCTGATACTCAGCATTTTCTTCTTTTGTTTCTATATTTTCTGAATAGTCACTCTATTGTACACAGCTACAAGGACAATGTTGTAGTTGAGATAATCATGATTAATCCACTGGGAGGACTTCTACACAAAACAAGAAGTCTTAAACAAGCAGTAGTTGCAGAGATAAAATAGTATTTAAATCTTTCTCTGACAAGACTTTGATGGCCCTAATTGATATAAGCTGTGAAAAATTATTGAGGCAAAAGAAGAAAATGCTGATTCCCAGCATTTTCTCTTTTTGCCTCAATATTTTCTCAGTGTTTGCTATATTGTACAAAGTACAATTTAAGACGATCTACAAAGACAATGTCGTAGTTGAGATAATCATGATTAATCCACCACGAGGACTTCTACGCAAAACAAGAAGCAGTAGAAGAGATAAGATAGGTATTATTAGACCTTTTCCAAACAAGACAAGACAATTGTTAAAGCTTAGAAAAAAGTATTGAGGCAAAAGAAGAAAATGCTGATAACTTAGACTAGTCTACTGCACAAGGTGGCTAGTCCGACCTAAAAAAGTGTGAATTAGATATAGTTTAGCGAAAAACTAGATTCTTTCCTCTCAGGTTTTCAAAAAGACAATTTTGTTTTCTGAGTCAAATATTGTTCCAGAATCCAGAGATTATTAAGTTTGGTCTTTTTTAGGACTAGCAGAATCTAAGTTTTGCTTGTATAATTCAGAATATTATTTTTGTTAGTGAGACATCATAGCATTTTGTAAAGTTTGTCATTAAGGTCTTCACAAGTTTTTCAAGCCTCAGATCTCTGTTTTCAGGGCAAAAACAACACCTACAACTTGGCCCTGGAGTACAACGAAAACTACCCAGTAACATTTAACATGTGTCTATGGTTGATGATCTTTTTGGCGATTGCTGTGCTTGGTATTTGTTACGGTATCTGGAACATGGATCCTGGACGTGATAGCATCATCTATAGAATGACCACAACACGACTAAAGAAAGATTAACTCTGATTTATTACTAGGATGTTTAACATTTTTTTGTGCTCTCCAAACATAGGTCTCATTAAATCTCTGCTGAACCTTTTTTCAAACAACAAAATTTTAGAGTTGTCCAAAGATGCAGCGGACGACAAAAGTAATGTTACAAAAAACATAAAATGTGAACATCATACCCTGGAAAAGATTGAGCAAAAATGTTAAAATGCTTGACATGAGCACTTTCTTTTTCCTCAATTCTTTCCAAATCACTTTCTATTAGACACATCAAAACCAGGCTTTGGTAATTTAAGTTAAATTAACAGACTTTTAAATTATGTTGCGTTTGTGTTGTAAAATTGATAAGACTTATACAGTGATGACCTCTGATATGGAGAGTACATGTTTTATTAGAACAAATAAGGTCTCATTTTGATTCATGCTGTGTTGTTACTCAGTACTGTTCGTTGTTTGTTTAAAAAAAAAGCTAGTCAATGGGACTTTGATTTGGACCAGTTTGAATATTTTGCATCTGGAAAAGGGTTTAACTGGTTTGTCATAAGCGAAAGCTAATTGTAAAGAATTCACATTCCAGTCTTTGTTTTTTGAATGCACATTGTTTATTTTATTATATTTTGATACTGCAGTGCATGTTTTGTAATCTATCATTGTAGATTTCATTAATTGAAATTTTTAATGTAAAATGTTTGCTGACAAAGTAAAATATCCAAAAGTGTGGTTTCAGTAATTGCACTTTTGGAAAAGGGTTTTGTGACACATTAATCACTTATGCTGATTTAAAACAAGCATGCTGTATAGAAAACAAATGAACTGGCTGGACCTATTTTGACCCATTACCAAACTACAAAACTATAGACTTTACAAATTTTCAGATGATGTAGAGGACAATTTAAAGTGAATTAACTTTCACATGTTTGGTCTTTCTTGGAAGAAAACATTGTTGGATATGAAGACATTGTTTGTTTCAAGCAAATTCTTCATTTTCCTTAATGTTTTCCATAGATTCCTGGTTTGGAAATGGGCTATACTAAGTTACTAACTGTCCAAATGGTATGTAGAAATGTTTCTGTATCAGTATGAAAATCACTTAGCTTTTGGAGAAACCATCCCAACTATAATAACAGGGCAGCAGAAAATCCCATAGGTGCGGGGGAGGCAAAGTCATTCTAAAATAGATATTTGGATCACAATGCTCATGTTTCTCCAAGAACTAACAACAATGATTAATTCTTGCTCATATCTTTCATTTAACAAAGCTTTTAACAGTTCCTATCTGTAGGTCTGAATTATCATTTTTGTCAAGGTAGTGTTTTTGTTATGCCATAATCAAGATGTGTAATTGTTGTCTATTGTATGGAATGAATTATTTTCCGATTGGTGCAAAATTGATGCATATGTTTTACATGTCATCAGAGTTATTGCTAAACCTGGTAACTCCAGCTTGATTAAAGCTGGAGTTACGAGGTTTTGCAATAACACTGACGATTTGTATTTGCAAAAGTTTTGTGCTGAACCAAATGTACTTTTATGGTGTGTTTGAAAATGTCACGCCCACACTTTCTCCAAGCTATGGTTAAGGCGTTTTTAAACATAGCCAATTTATTATATAAGGAATATTGTTAGCAATAGATGTGTTGTTTGTATGAAATGTCTATATCCTTGTTATTTGAAATCCAAGGAAAAATAAAAAAGAAATATAAATATGAATAACTTCTGGAGTTAGATATTTTCATCCCAATGTTATTTCAGTGCTAACATTTATAGTTGATCCGAACGATTCACTTGTCATTTCTAAAAAGAATCACTTAACCCATTACCATACGGCAAAATTTTTGACTATTCCAATTTGAAAGATGTTGCAGACGAAAATTTCAAGTTGAAGAAAATTTAAAATTCTTTCTATTGGGTTAGAAAACATCGTGAAAAATGAAGAAATTGCTTGTCATAAGCATTTTTAGCTCCACTGGCCGAAGGCCAGCGGGGCTTATGTCATGGCCCTGTGTCCGTCGTGCGTGCGTGCGTCCGTCCGTGCGTCCGTCCGTCCGTGCGTCCGTCCGTCCGTCCGTGCGTCAACTTTTTCTTTAAACATCTTCTTCTCCAAAACTACTGGACCAATTTCAACCAAACTTCACAGGAATCTTCCTTGCATGAACCTTTTCCAAATTCCTTCAAAAAATTAAATTCCGTATAGAACTTGAATTTTAATTAAATTAATTAATTTAAATTTTCGAAGAATCTTTAAAAAAAATTTCTTCTCCAAAACTACTGGACCAATTTCAACCAAACTTCACAGAAATCTTCCTTGCATGAATCACTACCAAATTCCTTCAAAAGAATAAAATCCGTGCAGAACTTGAATTTTAATTGATTTAATTGATTTAAATTTTCGAAAAATCTTTAAAAATTCTTCTTCTCCAAAACTACTGGACCAATTTCAACCAAACTTCACATGAATCATCCTTGCATGAATCTTTACCAAATTCCTTCATAAGAATAAAACCTATGCAGAACTTGAAATTTAATTAATTTAATTGAATTTAATTTTCGAAAAATCTTTAAAAATTCTTCTTCTCCATAACTACTGGACCAATTTCAACCAAACTTCACAGAAATCTTCCTTGCATAAATTTCTCCTAAATTCCTTCAAAATAATAAAATCCGCCAAGAACTTGAATTTTAAATAATTTAATTGGTTTAAATTTTCAAAAAATCTTTAAAAAATTTTCTTCTCCAAAACAACTGGACCAATTTCAACCAAACTTTACAGAAATGTTCCTTGCATTAATTTCTTCTTAATTCCTCCAAAAAAATAAATTCTATGTAGAACTTAAATTTCAATTAATTTAATTATTTTAAATTTTCACAAAATCTTTAAAAATTCTTCTTCTCCAAAACTACTAGACCAAATTCAACCAAACTTTACAGAAATGTTCCTTGCATTAATCTCTTCTTTATTCCTTCAAAAAGAAAATAAATTCTATGTAGAACTTAAATTTTGATTAATTAAATTGAATTAAATTTTCGAAAAATCTTCTTTTCCAAAACTACTGGACCAATTTTAACCAAACTTCACACCAATCTTCCTTGCATTTTTCTCCTCTAAATTCCTTAAAAAAATAATTTCTGTGTAGAACTTAAATTTTAATAAATTTAATTAAATTGAATTTTCGAAAACTCTGGACCAATTTCAACCAAACTTCACATGAATCATCCTTGCATAAATCTTCCAAATTCTTTCAAAGAAATAAAGTCAGTGAAGAGCTAAGATTCAAATAAAATTATATTAGATTTTTGAAAAATCATTAAAAATCTTCTCCAAAGTTACTGGACCAATTTTAACCAAACTTTACAGGAATCTTCCTTGCACGAATCTTTTCCAAATTCCTTCAAAACAATAAATTCCGTACTGAACTTAAATTTTGATAAAACAAATTAAAATTAAATTTTCAAAAAATCTTAAAGAATCTTCTCCAAAATGCCTTATTGGATGAGTTCGAAGTGTCTTTAAGTGTATCCAAAATGCCTTATTGGATGAGTCCGAAGTGTCTTTAAGTGTATTCAACACTAAGTGTTTTCTTAGTTGACATTTTCTTTTCTTTTTCAGGTTGCTTTTGGAGTCTACCACAGCTGAACAGCTTTTGGAGTCTACCACAGCTGAACAGTTTCCTACACACCGAAATATATATCAATATTATTTTAGAAATGATACTTTTTTAGCAATTCTGGAAATTTTTCAGAAGTTTTGATTTGGCAAAAAAGGAAGTTTATGTTATTATTGAAACAAATCCTTTTTAGCGAGCCAAGACTTTATGTCCGGGGAGCTAATGTCACAGCCCTATTGTCGGCGTCGCATCCCGTCCCGTCCTGTCCCATCCTGTCTTCACTTGAAAAACATTAACCTGGTCTATATCTCAGGCACTATTTGAGATACAGCCTTGATATTTCATACATAGGTTCATCTCGACAAGACCTTCAATTGGGACTTTGACCTTGTGACCTTGACCTTGGAGTTTGACCTACTTTTGAAAAACTTAAACCTGGTCTATATCTCAGGCATTATTAGAGATACAGCCTTGATATTTCATACATAGATACATCTCGACAAGACCTTTCATTTGGGACCATGACCATTGACCTTGTGACTTTGACCTTGGAGTTTGACCTACTTTGATAAACATTAACCTGGCCTATATCTCAGGCACTATTAGAGATACAGCCTTGATATTTCATACATAGATACATCTCGACAAGAACTTTCATTTGGGACCATGACCTTTGATCTTGTGACCTTGACCTTAGAGTTTGACCTACTTTTTTTGTGACAAGCTCTTGTATAGGCTAGCTACGTTGTCCGCAGACAACTCTTGTTCTAATGCTGTGAGAGTTCTTAAACTTTTGAAAGCAATAGTTACTTCTAAACCATAGTGAAACAGTAAATGAATTGAACTGAAACTATGAAATTCAAAAACTCATATTCTGTAATTGTATAATAATGATTGAAAGAAACTGTACTGAAATTGCAAAGATTGTTGACAATTGAATTTCCCTTACTTTATACATGTAAAATATTGTATGCAATGAACTATACTGGAAATGCAAATAATGTTGAGTTCAGTATTTTGCATTCTTTATTCCTTACATTTGATAGCTATCGCAAATGTCAGCCTGTACCGGGTGAGTGCCACTGTCAAAGAATCAATCTGGAAATGTCTTATAGAATAAGAAAATGAGTCTACATGTTTGATTTGAAATAATTGTTTGGGACCAAAATGATTTAAAATTGATTTTGTTATAGCTTACCTCACAAATATATCTATTTGAATCCATGAATAAGGTATTTTTGCCAGTGTTTGTGTAGGGCCTCTAATGGGACAAACCGCCTTGTTGACTGCAAATGTAACACTTATTCTGTCTTGAAATGCAATAATTGAAAGTTTTATTAGATTTCCCATATGTAATAACATTTTTTTTTTGTTTTTAAGGTACTCAAAAGCTATATTAACACTCAACAAACTGAATGTATGACAGTATTTGATTTTCATGTGACTATAAGTATTGTTAGACAAAGTGTCAGTGCTAGTGGCACAAAAGCAGTGATCTTTTTGAAAAGCTATTACTGATTGTGACACAGAATTAGATAGAGACTGTAAGTGAACCTACATTTTCTTGGATAAAAGCTGTGTGTAATAGTGAGATGTGCAGATGATTTTTGTCGAGCCCGCTTGCGGTGAGCTCGACATAGTTGTCACAATGGCGGTTCGGTGTATGTGCGTTAGTGCGTGCGTGCGTTAGTGCGTGCGTCCGTCCGGATGGAGCTTGTCCGGGCCATAACTTCACCATGGATGGAGGGATTCAGAAATAACTTGGCACAAATGTCAAGCTCAGTAAGGCGGAGTGTCGCGTGCAAGAACCAGATTCCAAGCTCAAAGGTCAAGGTCAAACTTGGAGGTCAAATGTCAAAAATGAGAAGATTTTTGCTTGTCCGGGCCATAACTTCACCATGGATGGAGGGATTCAGAAATAACTTGGCACAAATGTCAAGCTCAGTAAGGCAGAGTGTCGCGTGCAAGAACCAGATTCCAAGCTCAAAGGTCAAGGTCAAACTTGGAGGTCAAATGTCAAAAATGAGATGATTTTTGCTTGTCCGGGCCATAACTTCACCATGGATGGAGGGATTCAGAAATAACTTGGCACAAATGTCAAGCTCAGTAAGGCAGAGTGTCGCGTGCAAGAACCAGATTCCAAGCTCAAAGGTCAAGGTCAAACTTGGAGGTCAAATGTCAAAAATGAGATGATTTTTGCTTGTCCGGGCCATAACTTCACCATGGATGGAGGGATTCAGAAATAACTTGGCACAAATGTCAAGCTCAGTAAGGCGGAGTGTCGCGTGCAAAAACCAGATTCCAAGCTCAAAGGTCAAGGTCAAACTTGGAGGTCAAATGTCAAAAATGAGATGATTTTTGCTTGTCCGGGCCATAACTTCACCATGGATGGAGGGATTCAGAAATAACTTGGCACAAATGTCAAGCTCAGTAAGATGGAGTGTCGCGTGCAAGAACCAGATTCCAAGATGAAAGGTCAAGGTCAAACTTTGAGGTCAAATGTAAAAAATGAGTTGATTTTTTATGTATATAGTCAAACTTTGAAATTCATCTCCTCCAAAACTACAGCCCAGATTTCAAACTAATTTGGCACAAATATTCTTTGGATGGCCCTCTACCAAGATTGTTCAAATTATCTCAATCCGTAAAAAACATGGCCACGTACAGCTACGTGCAGCTAATTTTCGTACTTCTCAGAATGTTCAAATTATTCCGATCCGTACAAAAAATGGGTGCCAGGGGGCATGGCTTATTTTCCTTATATGTGACCCGTCGCGCTAAAAGGGACCTTATCGGATTTGTGAAAAGTATCAACCCTAGTCCGTCTGCGCAGTCCGCGCAGCCTGACTAGGTCGAAACTTTTCACGTTTAAGTATTTTCTGAATCTAGAATGTTTTCTCTACCTTACAATATTTTCGTTTTCCAAATACGACATCGGATGGACTTCTGCTTGGTCTGGTATATTTCTCGGAATTTGGTTTTATGGACTTAGCATAAGGTCCCTTTTAGCGTGACGGGTCACATATGTATACTCAAATTAATCCATTCTGGTATCTCGTTATAAATACATAGACATGTAATATTTTGTGAACAATAAACTGTCTCACCATGATCCCCATCATTCCAACTTATTTTGTCCCCACTTTTACAACGCCATTGTAATGACAGCTGTAGACATAGGTATGGTCTTCTTTCTTCAAAATGAGCGGGCTCGACATGTTGCCCTTCGGCATCTAGTATATGGATTTGAGCAGTATGTGGCAGTGACACATGTTTTATACACAAATTTGTACTGTGAAAGATGTGTAACAGTGCATTATATTGAATGATTTAAATTGGATTTAAGCAAGAGGTGGTAGTGACACAGTTTTATACACAAATCTGGATCGAGAAAGATGTGTAATAGTATGTTTTATTTCACACCCGAAAGTAGTAAACCAATCAAATCACCCCATTCGTACCACGTGAGTATACAATACCTAGAGCCGTATTGCACGCACGAGATAATTGCGTGGACGCACGGGATTCTCGATATTCCAAAGCGGCTAGATCGATATTGTACGATGCACCGGTTGAACTGTCCAAATATGCATTGCACTCATTTGAACCCTACAAATATCGATTGAACCGTACAAATATGGATTTTTTCCCAAATCGAGGCTGCAGTACAAAAAATCCATATTCGCATCGAAGAGTAATCTCCCTTTAGTAGAGTTCTCGTTTGCAAAAGCAAAATTGTGCATTAGAGTTGAATGTTTGTTTCAACATGATATTTTGAATTCACTGTCCTAAACAAGACACAGCTTTGATTCTGTGATTGAAAAAACACATTGGCAATACATTAAGACAAAAGGAGAAAATGATTTTAAACATCACGAAAGAGATTATTTTCATTTCAAAACATTTCTGAATTGTAGCGCATTTAATTTGCAGCAATGATAAAAATCACACTTAACCCTTTCCCAAACAAGACCTGGATTTGATGTCCATTAAAAGGCTTGACAAAAAAGTTCTAAGAGAAAAGGAGATTTGCCGTTTATCAGCAATTTCTCCTTTTCTGTCAATGTTTACATTGTTGATTTACGCATGACATGGTAGATAGTTTATATGACAAATTTCATGTACATTTCACACTATCATAATTTATGACGGTCTATTCAATCTTTTGAGACAAACATAAATCGATAAATATAGATTTAATGTCAGATGCCATGTATATTTCAAAGCGTTAGAAATGTACATGAGGCCTACATTTTTTTCATGACACAGGCCTATGTTGTTTTCTTCCTTTTTTCACGTTGGAATTCTATTTAAAAGTAATTAGATCTAGATCTTAATTTTATACAAAATTAATCTTTGTCATGTTTTGTGTGAAAAAAATGATGTGAAATAAAGAGGTCATTTAACATGTCTTTGTACAATACCGAATTCTATTGGATTCATACTTTGCAGAACAAGTCTATATTTAGACTCGCCTATCGGCTCGTCCAAATATAGCCTCGTTCTGCAAAGTATTCATCCAATAGAATTCAGTATTGTACAAAGGCATGTTAAATAACCTCATAATATTGGATAACTATTTAATTGGATTTAAGCAGTATGTGGTAGTGACACTTAATTCGTCCATAAATCTGGACTGTTGAGATGACTTAGCTACAATTGTTTGTATGGCATAATAGTTAACCAACTAAGAGAACTACTTTGAGTTATAGGTAAGTGATTAAAGCCAAAGCAGCATCTCTAAATGAACAGCATAACGCTTTCCCAAATGGCAAAATTTTAAGGTGATCTAGCTTGAAAGCTGCTATAAATCACAAAGTTCATTATGACAAAGATTGGATTTGTGTACAATAAAGAAGAGAAAATATTGAGACAAAAGGAGAATATGCTGATTATCACCATTGTCTCTTTTTGCCTCAATATTATTTCAAGCCCCTTTTCTGAGTAATGTCAAAACCAGAGGCGCATTCTTTAGATTGAGATTTTTTAAGATTTCTTAAGATGTTTTAGATGTAGCGTTTTTGAGACCAAGATTCTAACTAAGGAGTTCTGAATGCTCCATACTTTATTCAAATGAGGTCATCATGATGTCATTTGTATTATAAAGTAAGCAGCATTTAGAACACCACAATCTATAAACTATTGAGCATTTGGAACAATTGGTCAATCTTCTCTACACTGTTTCTACAGAATTGGCCTCAACAAATATAGCAATAGCTCTTTCCATTGAAGGGCTTTAAAATCTCACTCTAAAGAACACTTTATCTTGAAATATCTTAAGAAATCTCAAGATATCTTTAGAAATCTCGCTCTAACAATGTGACTGGTCTTATTTTGGAAAGGGTTAAAATGACAAGTTTAAACATATTAAAGACAAAGCAATGCAAAGTAAGATAAATCATAGCTTTGTTAGTTTGTATTGAAATATGCACAGATAATTTTATCTAAGGAAACTTCAAGACAAAAATATTTTCTCTCTTTGGTTTGAATGTTAAACAGACAATATGGATGTTCACTTAGATTAACAAATGTCATTCGGAAGGAGAAAGTTGTATTTTTCACACTATAAATAGATTAAAGATGGACAGAGTTATTGATTGGAGTGCGATTTACCAAACCAAAACCAAACAGCAAAAATTTTATACTTTCTGTTTGAGAGCTTTTACAGAAAACAAGTTAAATATTGAAAGAAATATTGTTTGCGATTGACGTAGTACAGGAAATATTGATGCAAAAGGAGAAAACAATGGTTATCATGATTTTCTTCATTTGTCGAAATGTTTTAGCAAACATTTTCTGTAAAGGACATCAAAACCAGTGGTCATTTTGGAAATGGTTCGTGGCCCTTTTAGTTATGATTCACTTTTGTCTCGTTGCAGGCAATTTGTTGAAAAAAAATGCCTAGAAAGAGAAATTGGAAAATTGGAAAGGCTCGGAGAGAAACATTGCAGTCCAAGAGGTTGGTTGGTTCAAATGAGTTAGAGGGAATACAAGACAATTCTTCAGCTTCTGCCAACCAAGATAATGAGCTTGACTTCCGACCTACCATTCTACAAAAACCATCTGTGTCTACTGAGGGTAGTACTGAATTATCAGATGGGGGACTTACCCACCCGCAAAAACCATCTGTGTCTACTGAGGGTGTTACTGAACTATCAGATGGGGGACTAGCCCACCCACAAAACCATCTGTGTCTACTGAGGGTAATACTGAATTATCAGATGGGGGACTTACCCACCCACAAAAACCATCTGTGTCTACTGAGGGTGTTACTGAACTATCAGATGGGGGACTAGCCCACCCGCAAAAACCATCTGTGTCTACTGAGGGTAGTACTGAACTATCAGATGGGGGACTTACCCACCCGCAAAAACCATCTGTGTCTACTGAGGGTAATACTGAATTATCAGATGGGGGACTTACCCACCCACAAAAACCATCTGTGTCTACTGAGGGTGTTACTGAACTATCAGATGGGGGACTAGCCCACCCACAAAAACCATCTGTGTCTACTGAGGGTAGTACTGAATTATCAGATGGGGGACTTACCCACCCACAAAAACCATCTGTGTCTACTGAGGGTGTTACTGAACTATCAGATGGGGGACTAGCCCACCCGCAAAAACCATCTGTGTCTACTGAGGGTAGTACTGAACTATCAGATGGGGGACTTACCCACCCGCAAAAACCATCTGTGTCTACTGAGGGTAATACTGAATTATCAGATGGGGGACTTACCCACCCACAAAAACCATCTGTGTCTACTGAGGGTGTTACTGAACTATCAGATGGGGGACTTACCCACCCACAAAAACCATCTGTGTATCTGAACTCTGAAATAGAATGTTTTGACTATGATACTGAGATTACATATATGTGTTCTGAAAATGATACTCATATGGAAATTTCTGAAAATGATCCTGATTTGAATGTGATATCCTTTGTGTTTGGCTCCTTTGACCAAGCTGACAAAAGGTTTAGTCCTGTTTCTCGTGGAAATCAATGTACAATTAATTCTTTGTGTGCCCTGACTTATGCACAGCTAGACCATTTGATATCAAAAGAAAATTTAGATAATGTTCTGATTGATGGTGATCAGATATACAAAAAAGTGATAGACTCTTTGAAAGAGAAGGGTAATTTTAAAAGTTTCTATTTGAATTTTGATGAAATACCAAATAAGGTCACAGTTATGGGCAAGTGTATAACTATACGGAAATGTGCTGTGATATCTGGGGTCTGTACTAGACAGTTTAGTACTGCAGGCTTTCCATCCCTTCATGAGTCTCTTCTTGTAGCTTTTAGTCGCTCATCCTATCTGTTGGTTATGATTGGTTTAATTTGTTCTGCTGTTTTTGAAAGGAATGGCATATATCATTTTTTTGATTCCCACTCTCATGGCATTGATGGAATGTCAGCTTCTGAAGGCAAATCTGTTTTGGTTTCATGTCCCTCATTAGATGATTTAGTATGCTTTATGTATGCATTTTATGAGAGCAAGTTAATTGAACATTCATCACAGTTTGAAATATTACCTGTTTCATTCAGTACTGGAAATATATCCTCATCTGCTAAAGACAGGCCTTGTACAAAAAGTGCTGAAATTTCAGAAATACTGGCAGGATATTTCAATGATCAATTAATTAAACAGAATGCAAAACAACGAAAAGTCCTAGAATCTGAAAAAGTTGAATTGGGAAAAGAATTCAGACTTGGAAAAAGAAAAGAATACCTGCTAAATTATAAAAGAAAACAGCGCCTCCATCAAAAGCAAAAACAGAAAGACAGGGCTATGACAAAAGCATCAATGCGAAAAGTGAGACAGTATCCTGATAGGCAAGAGCTAGAACGGTCTATGACAAAAACATCGAAACGTAAAGCAAGACAGGATTCTGAAAGGCAAGAGATAGAACGGTCTATGACAAAAGCATCGAAACGTAAAGCAAGGCAAGATTCTGAAAGGCAAGAGCTAGAACGGTCTATGACAAAAGCATCCATACGTAAAGCAAGGCAAGATTCTGAAAGGCAAGAACTAGAACGGTCTATGACAAAAGCATCAATGCGAAAAGTCAGACAGGATTCTGAAAGGCAAGAGCTAGAACGGTATATGACAAAAGCATCGAAACGTAAAGCAAGGCAAGATTCTGAAAGGCAAGAGCTAGAGCGGTCTATGACAAAAGCATCCAAACGTAAAGCAAGGCAAGATTCTGAAAGGCAAGAATTAGAACGGTCTATGACAAAAGCATCGAAACGTAAAGCAAGGCAAGATTCTGAAAGACAAGAGCTAGAACGGTATATGACAAAAGCATCAAAACGTAAAGCAAGGCAAAATTCTGAAAGGCAAGAGCTGGAACGGGCTATGGCAAAGTCAGCGAAACGTAAAACAAGACAAGATTCTGATAGGCGAAAGAAAGAACGGGCAATGACAAAAGCTTCAATGCGTAAAGCCAGGCTTGATTTTGAAAGGCTAGAAAAAGAAAGAGACCAAACATTGGCTTCAATGAGAAAATGCCGTGTGAGTAATCTTTATCGTGAAGCCGAGAGATTGAAAAAACAATATAAACGAGCATTCAGGAGTTATAAAGAACCAGAGAAAGACAAGAATACTCAAATGAGACATATTAAAAGACAGCAGTCGTTTGTCAAATCCAGAGAAAAATCTAACAGAACTTGTAACAGATTTGGAAATGATATGGAAACGTGTATAGAGAAATTTAGAAATACAATATCTAAGGGTCCAGTTTTTGTATGCACATGTTGTCACCAGACATGGTTCCGACATTCCGTTGTTCTGTTAGATAAGATCAAACCAAGATACTCTGCAGACATAATTGAAAGGTTTTCCACACACTACATATCAGTAGATAATTGTGAATGGTTGTGTAATACTTGTCTTGAGCATATTAAAAAAAATAAAGTTCCTCCACTGTCTGTTATCAACAAAAATTCATTCCCTGTTAGACCAAAAGAGTTGGACTTGCATCAACTGGAAGAACGTTTAGTTTCACTCAGAATTCCTTTCATGCAAATCAGAGAATTGCCAAGAGGAGGTCAGTTATCTATCAAAGGAAATGTTGTGAATGTACCAATAGACATACAGCCAGTAATACACAGTTTGCCAAGAACACTTGACAATCAGTATACAATACCAGTAAAACTGAAAAAGAAATTGGCATACAAGAGATGTGATTTTACAGAAAATATAAGACCATTGAAAGTTGTCAGTGCCCTTAATTGGCTGATTAATCACAGTGATATGTAAAAAGAGTCGGGAATTACAGTGGATGACAACTGGTTGAGTACAATAACAAATGATTCTGATGAAACTACCAGAGCTTTTATTGGAACAGACATAACACCTGATGATAGACCAGCAAATGAGACTTCTGTAGATGATCATGATGACTCTGATCGTTTCAGTGAAATTGATGAGACTGACAAAATTGTTGGCAACAGTGACACAATGTTGGATACTGCAGACCCATCACATGATAACCTGTATACATTTGCTCCAGGTGAAGGCCAAACCCCTCTTAGTTTGTATCAAGATAAGGATGCTGAATACTTATCATTTCCTACTATATTTTGTGGACAAACAAGAGCACCAAATGAAGAGAGAGATGTTTTGGTTCACTACAGCGATATTTGCAAGTTAGAATTGCGTCATATTGATCGAAGAGTGGCATCAAATGTTCCCAACATTTTTTTTAAGATGAAAAAGGTTCAATTGAAACAAGTATCAGACAAAGTTCATCTTGCTTTGAGGAGATGCAAAAACGAGGGGAAAAAAATAACTGCATCCGAAATGCTTGATACTTCTCTTCTTGATAAAATAGTCAGACTAGATGAGGGATTCTACATTTTCCGTAGCCTAAGGAATTCTCCACCTTACTTTGATGCACGTAAAAAGGATGTATTTGCAATGATAAGGCAATTAGGATTACCTACCTGGTTTACATCCTTATCTTCAGCAGACACTAGATGGCAAGACTTACTAAACATGTTGTCTCAATTAAATAATGGACAGACATTGTCAAAGGAAGAAATAGATGGAATGTCATGGGCAGAAAAGACCAAGCTTGTTCAAAGAGACCCTGTAACTTGTGTTAGATACTTTGACCACCGTGTCCAGGAATTCATAAATACTGTGCTAAGAAGCCACCATGAACCTATTGGAAAAATTATTGACTTTTTCTATAGAGTTGAGTTTCAGAAAAGAGGATCTCCACATATACACATGTTAATGTGGATTGAAGATGCACCCGAATACAAAAAGCACACAGAGCAAGCTGTTACACAATTCATTGACAAATATGTGTCTTGTAACAAAGATGAAAGTGAAGCACTAGTTGATTTACAGGTTCATAAACACTCAAAGTCCTGTAGGAAAGGAGACAAAGCTGTCTGTAGATTTGGATTCCCTTTGCCACCTATGAGAAATACAACTATTTTGGAACCATCGACTGATGTATGCAAAGATAAACATTACAAAGCTTTGTTTGAAAAAATCCAGAAAGAGTTGGATGATGAAAAAAATCATCTTTTAAGTTTTGAAGACTTCTTGTGTCTTTTAGACATAGATGAAGAGGAATATTTGAAAGCAGTACAAAGTTCATTAAAAAGTCCTAAAGTGTTTTTGAAGAGAACTGTTAGGGAAGCTAGAGTGAATGCATATATGAAACCAATTCTAAATGCTTGGAGTGGAAATCATGACTTGCAATTTGTTTTGGATCCATACGCATGTGCTGTCTACATAGTGTCATATATCAGTAAAGCTCAAAGGGGAATGAGTATACTTATGCATGAGGCATGTAAAGAAGCAAGACAGGGAAATATGGACCTAAGACAACAGGTTCGCCACATTGGAAATAAATTTCTGAATAGCGTTGAAGTGAGCGCTCAAGAAGCTTGCTATTTACTTCTACAACTACCGCTTACCAAATGTACAAGAGATGTTGTATTCATCAATACCTCGAAGCCAGCAGACAGAACATTTCTCTTGAAATCTAAAGAAGCTTTAGAAAAACTTCCAGGTGATTCAACTGACATTGAATCAGACAATATCATAAAAAGGTATTCTAAAAGACCTAAAGCTTTGGAACACTGGTGTCTTGCTGACTATGTATCTCAGTTAGAAATTTCATACAAAAACTGTGATAAACAGGTTGATAATGGTGCCAATATAAACATCTCACAGTCAGAAGACATTCAGAAGGACCAAAGTGAGAATTGTGAAATTGATACAAATGATGATGAAATGGAAGTGGACAGAATCACAGAAGAAGATGAAAATGAAATGACATCAAATCTTATTCCTGGTGGTCAAATTGAGTTGAAAAATGGTGTTGTCATTTGCAAAAGAAAACGCAAGAAAATTTTAAGATATGTGAGATTTTCAAAAAAGGTTGATGCTGAAAATTATTACAGAGAGCGTCTGCTGCTGTTCTTTCCATGGCGAAATGAAGAAACTGATTTGAAAGGCGGACATGAAACATACCAGTCAAGATATCTTTCAATTCAAAAGTTTGTTGAAAACAAAGCAAATGAATATGAAAGGAATGCTGATGAACTAGATCATGCATGTGAGAAGGCCCAAAATGAAGACAATTTTGATGAAGTTGCACCAAGCAATCAGCAATCAGAAGAAGATGATTTTGGAATAGGTGCAAAGGACAGTGAGGTATTTATTTACTTTGATCCTGATAGACCTGAAAACCAAAGGCAGTACGATATTGCTAGAGATATTGGGTTATCTGTAGCATTGGTTGACATCAGTATTCGCCAAAAGACAATGTCAGATACAGACTTCAGAGAACTTGTTTACTCTTTAAATGTTAAACAAAGAGAGTTTTTTGTACATGTTCTCCAAACTGTGAAGGCAAATAAAGGTCCACTTCATGTATTTCTAACTGGTGGCGCCGGTGTAGGAAAATCTGTAGTTGTGACTGCTCTTTTTGAAGCCTTGCAACGACACTTAACATCTGATCCTGGCGATAATCCAGAAAATTGTAAAGTATTACTTTGTGCACCAACAGGTAAAGCTGCTTTTCACATCAACGGAATCACACTGCATTCAGCATTTCGAATTCCAGCTAGTCAAGGATACAATTGCACCCCATTAAGTAGTGACACATTAAACAGTCTTAGAACAAAGTATAAAGATTTAGCTGTTGTTATGATAGATGAGGTGTCCATGGTAGGCAATAACATGTTGAGACTGATAAATGAAAGATTAAAACAAATAAAGGGCAGCATTTCACCTTTTGGAGGTATACATATGATATTTATTGGTGACCTTTTCCAGTTGAAACCTGTTATGGATGGCTGGATTTTTGAAAACTTAAGAGGTAACTTTGGTCCATTGGCAACAAATTTGTGGCAAGAGTTGATTGAAATGCATGAATTGCAAGAAATTATGAGGCAAAAGAATGACAAGCAATTTGCAGAAATTTTAAATAGATTAAGGGAAGGAAATCAAACAAAAGATGACATTGCACTGTTGCAAAGTCGATTAATCAGTGAGGATTCTGAAGATTATCCTAGAAAAGAAGTTCATCTATTTAACACTAACGAATCTGTAAATGCCTTCAATTTTAAGAATTTTGAGACTGCAAACACAGAAAAATGCACAATCTCAGCTCTTGATCATGTCTTAAGTGATGACACTCAAACAGTAAAAGACAAATTAGTATCACGACTACCGTCTGATTCAACACACACAGCCGGACTCAGTAAAACTGTGGGAATAGCTATCGGCATGATTTATGATTTGTGTGTAAATTTAGATGTAGATGATGGCTTGGTCAATGGGTCTTCCTGTGTTGTCACCAAAGTTGAACGACGACAGAAAAACACTTTAAGACCAAGTATTGTATGGGTTGAATTTAACAACTCTGATACTGGTTCTGCTTGGCGTTCTAAGTATAAACATTTGTATCACAGTGGTATTAATTCGTCATGGACCCCAATATTTGACTGTAAACGGAACTTCATTTATTTCAGAAAAACATTTGTAAGAGTTCAGATTCCATTAAGGCAAGCAACAGCGAAAACAGTTCACAAGTCACAAGGTGATACACTGAGTAAAGTTGTTATTGACATGACTGGGAAGCGTGTTTTTCCACATGCCCATTATGTTGCAATCAGTAGATCAAAACATTACAAGGTTTATCTGTTCTAAACCTCAATGAAAGCAAGATATCTGTGTCAGATAAAGTCACATCAGAAATGTCACGTCTGAGGAAAACCAGACAATTAAAGTTGTGCTATACTCCTGTTTACTCAATCAACCACAGTCATTTTGTTTGTATGCTTCACAATATTTGCTCCCTCAGAAGTCATGTAAAGGAACTTTTCCAAGATCTTAATGCTAAGTCATCAGATATCATTGGTTTAGTAGAAACATGGCTGATGAAGACAGATTCAAATGAGTCATTGCAGCAAAATGGGTTTCAGATGTTTAGACAAGATGGTTTGCAAACAGGAAATGTTCGTCCACATAGAGGGATAGTGGTCTATGTGAAAAATGGTGTACAGGTCTTAGACAGTTTCTCAGTCATGAAAAAAACATTTTGAAATGATGGTCCTGACAGTTTTCCTTTTTGGAAAAGAAACTCTGATTGCTACTCTTTATAGATCACCCACAAGTTCTATAATGGACTTCCAATCATTTTTAAGAGAGAATCTGCTTGAAAGAAGTAGGGGTAAAATGCTCATAATGCAAGGAGACATAAATGTTGACATACTAGAGAAACAGTCAGGTTTTGGAACTTTCATGCAACAGACATTTAAGTGTGTACAAGTTGTGCATAAACCAACATATAGTTCTGGATCTTTAATTGACCATATTTATACAAACATGCCTTCTGTACGCAGTGATGTCATAAACTGTATTTGGTCAGACCATGATATAGTTTATGCTGCTTTTGAAAATGACATGTAATTGTTCCACAATAATGTCTAATAATGAACACTTGTGGTATGGACTTTCATATTAAAGCATGTTAAATGAAGGTTGTGGTTAGTTGAATTTAGTTAGTTGGTTTTCAGTACCTTATTCATTGTGTGTGATAACTTAAAAGATCCCACAAATACTTATATTATTATTGTTTATTCAGAATATTGACATTTTTGTATAAACCATATAACACTTTATTTCTGCTGGCACTTTATTTCTGCTATTTCTGCGGTCTTGGGCAGCACCGCAGAAATAAAATCTGCAAAATGTTAACCCCGGTTGTATGTATTTTCTGCAACTTTAATCAGTAAATTTGACAAAAAGAAACACTTAACCCCTCATGGAGAGCACACTTTCATAACAATGGAGTTCTTTCCCATTCAAAAATAGTGTAGCTACAGCTTTAAGTAGGGTGTAGATAGGACATTTTTGTTAGTCCATAAACAATGATTCAACAGGTTTGACTGATTGGTAACAGTTTGACACACCTTTCTGTTCACACCTATTTGTATATGTTATTGTTTTCGATAACGACTTTATAAGTAAATGAATCAGAATGGAATTATCCCTTTACCATCACAGGGTAAGTTGAATATTTTGTAGCATCGTCTTTCAAAATATTTTTTGAAAACTGATTTCATAGCGCAGAAATAAAATCTTTAATTTGGTAAAATGATTGACCATAGAAATAAATTACGCAGAAATTTAACCCGACCAAATTTAGGAAAAAACGCAGAATTTGAACCTCGCAGAAATAAAGTGTTATACGGTAGATGTGTATATACATGTAAAGATAATTTCTCATTAGATCTTTATTACAATTGAAATAAAACTGTCTTTGGTTTAAAAAGATACATAGGCTGACATGTCACTTGGTTGTATATAAAACAGTTTGTCATAGTTGTTAGTGTGCACTGTGCAGTGGTTTCCCGCATATGCAATTATTGTGGTTTAGATTGCTTGTGGAAAATTTACTTCTACACCAGATAAATGCTGCAAGAAATATGAAGTAAATATGAAAGGTAGATAAACCAATTCACTTACCACAGTTATCAAGTTAGGTTTAGAAAATTGATTCATAAGAACACTTTGTTTTTTATAAAAGCCAAAAAAAGTTAAATTATTTCCCTATTACTCTGAGTGCATGTTTTAAAATGCATGCATGTGACTATGTAAAGTGTAAATCTGTGGATATATTCCTTTCCACAGTCTCACATAGATCTTCTTTGATATGGGCAGGGATTACTAAATGATATTTCATGCACCTGATGGCCCTATGCTCCACAAGGAGTGAAGGGGATGTGGTAAGTTTTTTTTGCTTAACTTTTTAATGTTTTCCTATACATTTACAATTAGGGTTGTCAAAACCAGGACTTATTTTTGGGAAAGAATAACTTTCACATTAAGTTGAGATAGCTACACTTGCCTGATATAAATGTAAGTCTTAAAGCCAGTGGAGCGATACAGGGCCATCATGGCCCTCTTGTTTTCATTTTCCACAATGTTTTCCCAGTCATTTTCTTAGGAGGGAGTCAGAAAGCGTCACTGTGCAGTAATGGGTAAAGAAAATAAAAGAATTTATACCAATGTAACTCTATCATCAAACATTGGCCTAAAAGTCTTTTCTGACAAACGACATATGTTACTTACGCCATTCCATGGGTGATTTTGTCGCTATTCTTTAACCCATTACCAAACGGCAAAATTTTAGTCCAAATTCAAGGATGATGCAGACGAAAAATTCAAGTGCATGAAATTGTACCTCATTTGGTAATTTTGTGTAGAAAACATAGTGGTAAATGAAGAAATTACTTTTCACAAGCAATTTCTTCATTTTCCACAATGTTTTCTCCAGCCAATTTCTTGTAGGGAGTCATAAAAGAGTGACTGTGTGGTAATGGGTTTAAAAATCTCGTTACTACAGCGTCTTTTAAGATGATATTCTCACACATTGTCGCTTTTTGATACCCCACAAGATAAATGCTTTAGAAAACATTGTTATAGATGAAGAAATTACTAGTGACAAGCAATTTCTTTGTTTTCCTCAATGTTTTCTACACAGAAAGATGAAAATATGTAAATTTTCATTCACATGAAAATGTCGTCTGCAACATCTTTGAATTTGGAGCAGTCCAAAATTGGTCTGCTATTTTGCTTTTGAAGACAATCGACGATGTATTGTTACAAAGTGGGCAAATCTTACATACAGCTTACGCGTTAAAATCAGCAAATGACAAAGTACGACTTTGTACTATTAACACTCCCCTTTGGCCAAGAATCGTTTTACTTCTGTGCTCGTCTTCAGATTTTAGCGGACCAACAGACTAAAATCCGATCACAATACATCAACATACAGTAGACGCATAAAAACCTCAACCAATAATATTTTTCAAAATGTCAACATATGGATGCTTTTCACTGAAAACCTCGTATTACTTCAGCTTTAAACATGCTAAAGTTACGAGGTTAAAAATAACGACGATAGCCTATAATTAAGAGATAAATAATTCTGATATGCAGAATTTCTCACATTCTGTCGCACACTGAATGCTTTTAGTTTTAATGATTTGCTTGTGGCACCCCACGTCAATTTAACCAGAACAATTTAACAATTGTAACTTCAATCACAAGCAATCCACATTTGACTTGTACCCCTACCCAAGCACCCCCACAGTGACACATAATCCGACTTTTCTCTGACGAAATTCGCTCTTTGATATGTTGAAGTCGCTCATTTTTAATGAGCGGCACCAACATATCAAAGAACGAATTTCATCAGAGAAAACACGGATTACCCCACACACTTCACGTTCCCTTTCCAGAACAATTTGGGACAGGGTCTGAAAAAGGTCCTTGTAAGGCTTTTGAGCCCAACATTGTTCAAGATCACCCTGCGCATTCGCACAGTCTGATCATGAACCATGTTGGTCTCTTAGAAGGTTCTTCGTGACCTGTACATAGCCACCTTAAGACAGCTGCATGGATCCCGACCAGACTCCCCTTTGCACAGGCTGATCGTGAAATATGACTGTATCCAACGCTATAAGGGAACCTTTTTTTCCAGATTCAGGCTCATTTGCTTGCGAATGACTTATCAAACATGTTGAAGAAAGAAGAAAATGTTGAGCATTTCTTCTTTTTTCCCACCTTGACTGAAAAAAATCAAATTGATAAGTTGTTGCAGATTTTAATATAGTGTCGAAAGCAGTTCTTCTTTCAAGGTTTTTTTCACTCCATTTCTTGGGGGAGTGCGTCAAAATAAGGTCTTGTTTTGGAAAGGGCTGAATCCGTCCAAAGATCCCTTTCCCCGCGAAAAAAAATAATACTGTCAAACACGCGTGGTCTTAAAGTCCCAAAAACAAAAAGCTTTGGGAAGAGAGAGAAAAGAAAAGGAAAAAATACACGCATTTTGAGCTATGATTTTCACAAAATAATCTATTCACAATCAAATTGTCGTCTGGAAATCTTTGGAATTGGAGCTGTCCAATAAATGTGTTTGGGAACAGAAAATCACGTTTTTGTTTGTTTGTTTTTTCGCGACCCGATACAAATTACAAGAGCATATCCCATGAGATTTAGTCGATTTCCCATTAATTGGAAAAACCAAGGGAAGTAACCAGTACAAAACTTTCCTTTGATCATTCATTAGCTATGCGTGAAGCGGTAGTTGTCGTTCTTGATTTATTGATTCAACTCTTAACACAAATTACAGGAAACAAAAACGCATAAAATATCTTCATGGACTAAAATCCGATGGAGGGCATGCATACAAACTAAAATTGTCTTCGTGGTTCCAGATTTGGGAACAAATATCATCTTTTTTGACAAAAACTTTGAGAATTGCTACCACAGAACGTAATATTAATAGATACACGACCGACCGATGAAATCAATAGAGCTTATTTTGTGAAGGGTCTCATCGACTGTTTATGACCTTCAAACAGTGAAGCTGGTAGCATCTTTATAACAAAAGGTCGGGTAGCAAAAAAAAAACATGGAATATTCTTGCATTATTTTGCTGGCCTTTTTAGCAGGTATGTGGATGCTTCATATTTATTTGTTTTAGATGTTTGAGTTCTCGACAAATTGGCGTTTTCGGAGTACGTTTCTAATGTCAATGTCCCGACTGCGGATCAATTAATTAATATTGTTTGCATCTATGCTGCAGAAAATCGATTTACGACAGATATAACTTCTGATACAAGTTTATTCTTTGACTTTTAGTGACGCTTTTTGACTCCCAAACCAATGAAAAATGGCAAACATTGCGGAATATGAAGAAATTGATGTAACAGACGATTTCTTCATTTTCTACAATGTTTTCTACGCCAAAAATGGAAATATTTCAAAATTTCACAAACTTGAAATTGTCGTCTGCAACACTTTCCAAACTAAATTTAGAGAAAAGAAGGAAATGATGACTTTCACCACTATAGCGTCCAATCCAGACTTTGTTTGTGAAGGGATTAAAAGCGCAGATACAGACTACGGTGAATTAATAATTTAGTATCATTTGCATGTCCGCAGCATAAAATCGATTCATGACAAGTCTAACTTCTAGTACCAAGCCCCATCGAGCTGAATTAACACTTTTCTTAACGATCATTTTTATGGCATTTTCAAAACACGACTTTAGGAAATATGGAGAGTCAAGAGAAAAGAAAATATGAATTATAACATGCTCCCTGTTTCCGTTTTAAAAGTGTTTTCAATGCTTAGAATAAATGCATCTACTTTTGGATGGCTTTACCCGATTGTCTGCATCACCTTTAGTTACAAGAATTTCGATTATAACCGACAAAATAATATTATTGTAGGCCCTGTGTCTCCCAGCATATTACCACTCAAATGTTCAGTTAACTTTTAAATATAATATCTGCATTTCGTTTTCAAGCACATCCGTCCTGTGGATAACACATAACCCTTTCTTAAAACAACCAACGGTTTTGACGACTCAAATACGAAATGCTTCGAGCAACAGTAATTATTGAAATTACTAAAATGGGTGGGAAAAAATATCCTCAATTTGCTTAAAGTGGCATTTCACATTTATTTCATTTTTTAAAAGTATGTCTTGATGCAAAGATTGTTAATTCTAATGCGTAGAAATGCTATCACTTTTTAGCTCCACTGGCCGAAGGCCAGCGGGCTATTGTCATGGCGTTGTGTCCGTCGTGCGTCCGTGCGTCCGTTAACTTTTTCTTTAAACGTCTTCTCCTCTTATACCAGTGGGCCAATTTTGACCAAACTTGGCAGGAATGTTCCTTGGGTGACCCTTTTCAGAACTTGTTCGGGAATTTTTGATTCGTCAAAAAATGTGGGCGTGGCAGGGCGGGGTTTATCAGACTTAGAGAAATCATAAGAAAATTCTTTAAAAATCAACCATTGGGCCAATTTGAACCAAACTTGGCAGGAATGTGCCTTGAGTCATTCTTTTCAAAATTTGTTCACAAATTTTTACATTTGTCAAAAAATGTGGCCGTGGCAGGGAGAAAGGGGCTTATCGGACTTAAAGAAATCATAAGAAAATTCTTTAAAAATCAACTATTGGTCCAATTTGAACCAAACCTGGCAGGAATGTGCCTTGAGTCATTCTTTTCAAAATTGTTCACGAATTTTTACATTTGTCAAAAATGTGGCCGTGGCAGGGAGAAAGGGGCTTATCAGGCTAAAGAAATCATAAGAAAATTCTTTAAAAATCAACCATTGGGCCAATTTGAGCCAAACCTGGCAGGAATGTGCCTTGAGTCATTCATTTCAAAATTTGTTCACAAATTTTTATATTTGTCAAAAAATGTGGCCGTGGCGGGGAGAAAGGGGCTTATCAGACTTGAAGAAATCATAAGAAAATTCTTTAAAAATCAACCATAGGGCCAATTTGAACCAGACTTTGCAGGAATGTTCTTTAAGTCTCTCTTTTCAAAATTTATTCACATTTATTTACATTTGTCAAAAAATGTGGCCGCGGCAGGGAGGAATGGGCTTTTCAGACTTAAAGAAATCATAAGAAAATTCTTAAAAAATCAACCAGTGTGCCCAATTGAACCAAACTTTGCAGGAATGTGCCTTTAGTTGTTCTTTTTAAAATTTGTTCACAAATTTTTATAATTGTCAAAAAAATGTTGCCGTGGCAGGGAGAAAGGGGCTTATCAGACTTAGAGAAATCATAAGAAAATCCATTAAAAATCAACCATAAGGCCAATTTTAACCAGACTTTGCAAGAATGTTTTGAGTCCCTCTTCAAAATTTATTCACAAATAGCAAGATTTGGCTGCCGCTGTGTAAGGCTTACAAGAAATCATGGGTTAATTCTTCCACTTTAACCAGTGGAGCGATTCAGGCCCTCCTGGGCCTCTTGTTTGGAGTTGGTATTTATAATCGAACATTACGCCTTAAAAGATGAGACAGAAATGACAAATTCTATATAAATCTGAACTGTTGTCCACAACAATTTGTGTATTTTTAGTACAAAAATATACATTTCTCGTAAACGGTTCAATATTTTTGCTTGAAATTTTCAGAATATTCACAAGAAAACACGCTCTTTAAGATGGAATAATAGTAAAATTTATGTAAAAATAATTGTGAAATGTCACTTTAAAGGTTTTGTGTGCTACTACATCTATAAATATGGGCTATGAAAAAAAGCAAAATTGTATTAATATTTTCAAAAACAGCATTTTTTCCCACTTCAATGTTTTAACATGTAACATTTCCATAACTATGAATATTTATTTTGTTCTTTGCAACAGCTTCTAAATTCGAAAGTCTTCCATTTTCGCATTATTTGAGAAAAGGCTAAGCGTACCATTAACGTTTTCGTTATAGGCTATATGCCTAAAGGTAGTGCTCAGTTTAAGGTATTCCATCCATGATTAGATATTAAAAACACCTCGTGCAAGTTCGGCGACATCCGTGGCAACGGATATTGACGAGGTTATCCGGATTTTTAAAATCCGGATAATCTCATTAATTTCCGTTGTCACGATTAACGCCGAAGACAGATCTAAACGATATTATACGAAGTGTTTGGTATATAATGATGGGTGGAATACCTTAAGTACATTTTGTAATTTTATTCAGTACAAGAGTTCTTGGCACGTATGCGGAATTACCTGTTGCGCTGTTTATTGTTCTACATTTCTTGATTATCAGGGGAAAACACATGCCTTCTCTGCCAAAATTATAAGATGGTAATTTGCTTACATTACTTCTACAGATCTAGACGAATATTGATAGAAATAACTGACTACTTACGCCCGTACAACGGCGATGCTTCCATATATTGGATAGACGTCAAGGCAGGATGTGCGGTTTTTTCCGGGGAGGGGGAGGGGCTACAGCAGCCCCCCCCCCCCCTCGCCGATAGATCCGCCCTAGGATGATAGGCTGAATACATTTACGATATCCGATCGCTGGTATTCAGCATTTTCTTCCCATGTCCAAATGTTGTCTCAAACCTGTCCCATAAGAGAAGTTTAAATCAGGTTTTGTTTTCGAATGAGTTTAGCTTACAGCAGTTTACAAACATGTAGGTTGACCCATTTGCGCGGATGTAATATTAGAGGTTAAATGGACCTTGGCCAAATTACAACAAGTGCAAATGTTCAGGCTGGTCTAGTTCCATGTTCATCTCGGATATCTTGAGAGTATCTTCCAGTATAGGTCTACACGTTCATATCCATTTTGCCGCTATCAGTCCAACCTGGATGTCTCTATTCTAGACCTGAAAACTTCCGAAGAAGATAGTAGGCTAAAGATCAACATGGATTTTGACCAGACTGCGCAGTCTGATTTAGATCCATGTTGAACTTAAATGTAACGAGGGCGCCTTTCTCTTCCTCATAGGCTACTTAAGTCCATGTCTATCCATTTCAGTGGTTGTTACGTTGGCTCACGGTGACGAATCATCCTGCGTCGTGGACGAGACGTCTTCACTCCGAGTCTGTTTTGACGCACTCAGAGATGACGTGAATAAGTCCAACCGAAATGAGCCAAAACTTACGAAGGAGACGTCGTCGCCTTTCAACGAAACCCTCGTAACTGCAGCTTGGTTTAAGCTGCAGTTACGATGTTTTCGTTGAAAAGCAGTGATATTAGATAACAAAATGGACCTTGGCCAAATTACAACAAATACAGATGCGCAGGCTGGTCTAGACAGGCTACATGAGGGCACTTTTCTCTTTCATCATATGCCTACAAGTTCATACTTTTTTTTATTTCAGTTCTTGTTACGTTTGTCCTCGGCGACGAATCATCCTGCGTCGTGGACGAAACGTCTTCACTCCGAGTCTGTTTTGACGCACTCAGAGATGACCTAAGAAAGACCAACCCGGCCGATGTCAACGATTTCTTGTGTGGGTATGTCGGATTTGTTTTTGCAACTAATGATTTACAATATGGGATGCAACAATTTTGAAATGGACTCTTATTGAAACTCTAGGTCTATAGGCAAAAGGTTGAAAGCTTTACATGACATCAATGAAAGGACTTTAGGCCTATATGAGAAAGAAATTGGCACTATGCATTGTATATGAATTTAAATGTATTTTGATATGTGTGTTGCAGACAGACTGATACTTTATGTGAAATCATACTTATCAAAAATGTAAATCCTCGAAAGAATGGTCATTTTCAGAAGTGAAATTTGTTTTATGATCAAGTTTGGTACAAAAAGCAGCTCCGCATTAATGTTATACGTAAATTTATTGGTAAATCAATCATTTTGGACTAATATTACGTACTGTTTGTATTGAAAAGCAAGTCTTTTAATGTCATAGGCTTGATTAAAAGGCCTGCTTTTTAGCAGGCATCCCAATTTACTTTCTTTACTTTTAGAAACCCACAGAAAGAACGAGTTGAATGCATCATCAAGAAATTTAAAATGTGTCCTGAGTTTAAGAACGAAACTTTTCTAGATGAACTGAAACACTCTTCAAGCGGGTTTCATTCCAAAGACCTATTCTCTGTAGACAGCGCTGACCAGTTCTGTCGTAAGTATTACTGGTTTTATTTGACCTGGCGCTGACAGATAACAAGAAGTGTTTATATTTTACAAAATAGCCTAATATACACACCAGAGAGACTTTTACCCGACATAGTAATTAAATGTATAATTGTGATGTGAATACAACATAAATTGAAAATCACTTTTTTAATAATTTGTCCAAATTTGAATGAAGAAAAATATTCTTGAAAGATCATAGATCTACTGCATGCATTTGGATGCATGCATTTATATATTGTTATTTTAGGAACATATCAAGTTAGGACGGTACCAGTTGAAGATGTTGCCTAAATGTAGTAACCATTTTGTTCCTTTGTATTCTTTGCCTTTAAAATTCAAAATATACATTTTACTTTTGACAAGGGCTCAACTCAATCTAATCGACCAATTAAAGTAATTGAAGCAAAACAATCTAATGTGTCCTCTAAATTACAGAGTGTGCCCCAATACAAAGATGCATGAACAAAATCAACACTGATCAGATGGTACTCATACAGCGGGGTGATAACGTGGCCTGGACAAAAATGCCCAACACTGACTATATATGCGGGTAAGGGTGAACAAAATTATTTACCAAAACATTGTGTTCTTTAAAATGTATGATTAGAAATGACAAAAGCGTTCAGGTAGGCCACACGTATTTCATAACCTTGCTTATAATAGCCTAGATATATCTTGCATTGGTTGTTTAAAACATGTTATTTGGACCACGAATAGAAACTCTGAATGGGGCCTTTTTTCTCAAAACTCGGCATGCTAGTGACGTTCATGACGTACCTCGCCATGAAGTTTGAAATGGAAATAAGATGTTGACATAAAACTTTTTTGTTTTGATGAATTTAAAACGTATGTATGTATATCAAACTTGAAAGACTGAAAAGGGCATGAAGATATGCCGAAAATTAAGTTCATTGACAAAGAAATAAGACCCAGCGCTATTCGAGAATTGCTTTTAAAAGTTGACCTGATTAATAAAATCAGATCACGTCTTTAACTCTTCATATTCTTTTTATGTACAGAAGTGGCAAACCCCATCTTGAATGCGTAGCTGAGTCTCTCCCACAATGTGATATGTACCTACAGCATAAATACAACCAGAAAAACGCCGACAAAGAATTTGATGTTACAAACATTGAACACGCTGCCATGTTTGCTAAGAAACGATGTGGGGATGATAGGGGTATGTGCTAATAGATCTATATCTAACGATGAATTACCTGGCAGAGCATCTCAAGCCAATAACTAGAGATGCTCTGCCAGGTCATTAAATTTCATCGTGAGCTATACTTATGAATAGTGATTCGGGAAAAGGTCCCTTATATGGCATTGGAGGCAAACAAAGATCTGTGTTGACCCGTGCATACACACGGTCAGATCAAGATCCGTGTTATCTGGATATTTTTGATCAGTACAAAATATTCATGGAATACGAGCAATATTATTATTATATTTTGAATGTCAGTAGGCCTGCCCTAAATGAAATTAACTGTTGGACAAACAATTTAAAGCGTTTGCATAAATTTACATTTGGTACGATATTCGATTTATCTGAAAGAAACTTACAGGACGAGAAATGTTCAAAGTAGGCCTATGTTACATTAGTTATGTTCAATTTGCGTACGTTCATAAGAAATTTGACCTTATGGTGTCAAAAACATTTTATTAATGCCAAAAGCTTGACAATTTTTCATTCCTCTCAACGTACGTTGTCCTATGTACGTCTTATATCCTCGCTTTTCTTGCATTTACTAGGTTTGCGAAGAACAGTGACAAATTACGTGCATTATAATTACGTATGCTTGTTTCAATTTGTTTACAATATATTTCAAATCTCTTTATTTCAGTTATATATGAAAAGTACACGTGCGCCAACAAACGAGCCCAGTGGCACGCGCTAGAACAGTGTGCTCGGGGTGCCAGGCTATACAAGGACGATGAGGACAGAAGCTGTGGGTAAGGACCTCTATAGTCCGGCAACGATATTATGGAACATATTTACAAATTTTGCCAATGTAAACAAGGAAAATGTGTTTCTAATTTTCGAACCAATTTTGCATGTGTTGGTTTGAATCTTACAGGTGTAATTAAGACACCTGCAAGATTCGAAGCATCCCATGCAAAAGTACAGTAGTTTGGGGAACGATATCTTGTAGTTTACATACGTAAATTTTGTACACACGTGTCATATTATCGTGACCGGACTCTATTCCTCATTGCATATTTTAACCCATTAACAAACAACAAAATTTTAGACTGTCCCAAATTCAAAGACATTGCAGACGACAATTTCAAATCAATGATTTTTAAACTTTTTGGTCATTTTGTGTAGAAAATATTGTGGGAAATGAAGAAATTGCTTGTCACAAGCAATTTCTTCATTTTCCACAATGTTTTCCAAAGCCATTAACATGTAGGGAGTCAAAAAGAGTCACTGTGTGGTAATGGGCTAATAATTCTAAATTATACAACAATGAACGGCTAAGTCAATGCTCTATTAGGTTGGTCATAATGCAATTTCGAAACAAACGGATACTAGCTGATGTTTCTGGTGAACTTGTGACACTGTAATCCTGCATACTGTAGCCTAGATGTGAACGATCGTCACAACGAATTCATATGAACATTAATACGACGGCGCATTATGCCATTGTGCATTTGTTTGTTACTTGTTACTTTCTTGTACAATTATCATACGAAACTAGATTGAAATGCCCAAAAGACACCAAACCATACATATTAAATGCAAGAGTCATTGAATATTGAACACTCAATTGATATTCACGTGTACATAAATGGCAACTCATTATAAATAGGCATTTGATAAATACATCTCTTCCATTCTTTCAGCCTTAGACGTTGTATCGACATCAACTTTGCGACGTGCGAGGCGGATGAGATCGAGTATTTTGTTGACGGAATCAACGTGTTTAGTGAAAACAAAGTTCAGGATAAGCCGTGTTCAGCGTCAACGTCCTTACTAGCTACCGTGTATACTGTACTACTTGCCATCTATCTTTCTTTGGCTTTGTGAAGAGATTTTTTGTTAACCCATTACCAGACAGAAAATGACTGGACTGATCCAAATTCAAAAAGTTGCAGACGACATTTTCAGTGTAACGCAATTTTGAAATTTTACTAACTTCTACATTTGGGGTAGAAAACATTGTGGGCAATGGAGAAATTGCTTGCCACAAGCAATTTCTTCATTTTCCACAATGTTTTCCAAAGCCATAATCGTGTGTGGAGTCAAAAAGAGTTAATGTGTGGGAATGGGTTAATGAACCCTTTCCAAAACAACAACAACAACAACAACATAGATACAACAGGAGAAAATTATGTAAAATTGTTTTGGTTGGAATTATGCAGCCCATTTGAATTGAGACCATCCCAAATCATGTCGTTTGAGGAAAGGGTTTCATAATCATGGAAAGCAACAACACATTTATGGAATCTATATCCTTTTACAGTCTGAAATGTGTAGGATATTTATAGATAGAGTTTTTAAAAGGTAAAATCGAAGCTTTGAGAAGAGTCTTGTCATAGAAATACCGGTACATTAGCTAGAGGAAAGACATTGTTCTATGGCTGTTTAGAAAAGGATGGGAAAAGAGCACCGGTAAATGCAAGCCATATAACTATGCTTTTCAACAAAAACCTCGTAACTGCAACTTGTTTTAAGCTGCAGTTAAGAGATTTTTTTTGAAAGCGACGATAATCTTAGCGAAACCCGAATCGCCGTAATTCTTTTTGTTTACTAATAATGGTTTGTTTTGGATATGGTATAGCTCACGATAAATGACCTGACAAAGCTTCTCTAGCTAATAGCTAGAGATGACCTGCCAGGTCATCCATCCTTGCCTATAGATATTTCATCACATACTTATGGATGTGTCTGTGGGTGAAAGAATTCATGTTAAAAACTGTAATGTGAATATTTGTATTGTTTGTAAGTGTGATATTACTATAGTCCGTTTAGGTTATCATGACACATAATCTATTATTTACAAACTCTACCTATGTAATCAAGGGGAAATGTATTCTTCATTTTCAATTCAATTTTGCATGCGTTTGTACGATTTAAGACACATGTCTGCAATATTTTAACCATTACATGCAACATTACAATAGTTTGTAATTTGGTATTGTGTTGTTTGCAGACATGACTGTGGGCAAATTTTGTAAAGATTTGACATAATATCGTAAATGGACTTATCATGAAATCTTGTATATTGTAAAAACCTTATACTGTATACATTACCTGTGCATTGTACATTGTTTTGCAAAATTATACGCTAGATCAAGTGCATTTTTCTTGGGACACAATTCCCCCCCCCCCCCAAAAAAAAAACCCACTAACTCGTATTCCCTTTTACAGGAGGGGGGTGAACATAATCCAATTGCGGAGAATCACGTGACACAATATTTTCTATAACTCTCGATTAAATCTTTCAATACTTAATTGGGTTGAAAAGGGTTTAAAGCAGAGAAAATGGTGAAAAGCCAGGAGTTTAGGGGGATTTTGTCCAACATTCACAAAAAGACCTTTCCCCATATTATGCAATGCTATTACATGTAATCATGTGTGTTTCCTCAGACGCCAAAATAGTTTTTCTATTGATTTGCTAGATTTTTTATAATGTAAAGTCCATCTTTCGTGTGTGAAGTCGCTTTGACTGCTTGTTTTCATATTGTTTTAGTCATATCATATTTTGCATATCTCGATGTTTTTACGTTATTTTATTTAGTCCTAATTCTATTTCCTTCTGTACCAAGTTCAACATTTACGTTACGCTGCTATTCAACAAAGACCTCGTAATTACAGCTTTAAACAAGCTGCAGTTACACTGTTTTTGTTGAAAAGGGGCATTGTAATGTAGTTAAATTGTACAGATAACTAGTTGTATTAATATTTTGCTTCTTTCAAAGAACACCGACAGAAAAAGAGGCATTGATTGTCGATCAGTGTTAAGTTTTCCTTCAAATACATGCAGCTCAATTCTAAACCGGCAAAAATGAACTGTTCCATCTTGAAAGCTGTCGCAGTCGACAAAATGAATGTCGGTAAAGATATCATCAGTGTATTTACAATAAAGAAGATGCTGGTATAAAAGGGGGAAATCGTCGTTGTAAATGCAAAACCTCGTATCTCGTTTTTGGAAGATTTTAAATGAGAAGGAAAGAAGTGTAATAACTTTTCCCTTACTGAAAAAGATTTACTTGAAATTTGGACATATTGGTCACAAATAATGTCTCAATAATACTGATCAGTAAAAATATCTCAAAACATACAAGAATTTCTTTACCAGGCTTTGCATTTACACCGACGATAATGCTGGTTACATGATAATGCTGGTTACATGTATCACTTGTCCGATCGAGGACGTCAAAGTCCGATTTTGTTAGGCAAGTGGTTCCAAATAATCCTAATTTTTGTTTCGTAAATTAGCAAGTTATTGTAAATAACTATACATACATGCACCTAGAAAACGTAAGAAATAAAACGTGTCACTTTTTCACATTCACAAATCCTTGTTGTTTCTAAAATCCTCACCCCAAAAAGTTGTATTAGATAGAGGCGGTATAGTATTAATAATATATTATTATTCTATGCGAAATAATCATTCAAATACGAGCTGCGTATTGAGTGTTTATATCGCGTAGAATCTACAAAAAGACCCTATCTGAAGCGATTCATTGGAAATGGGAGCGTGGCTATAAAGACGTCACATAAACTGGCCGACAGTCTCGCTTATAAACGAAATATAGCGGCGAAATTTTGTTGTATATTGCAATTTCATTGGTACAAAAAGTAGGTCGAATACTCAAGACCTATACTGTCTGAATAGTTCTGCATGACATACAGAACTCATGCATAAGCAGTTTTAAGACTGGGTGCCCACTTTCGAAACTGGTCAGCCAGTTTCGAGGTTGAGCAAAGTTCCATATACCCAGTTTAAAAACTGGTCGAGTTTTAAAACGGTTCACTGTACATAATAATATTATATAGTGCAGTTTCGATATGATTACACATGTTTACAAATGTACAACAGGCAGGTACAAATGTAAACAACACAATATCGAACTGCTTTAGTTTTTCATGTGATGGCTCGAATCAAGAATGCAAGTGTCTCGCTCGCACGCACAATTGTATTTAAAATTAAAAACGTTTTCTCTCGTTTACACGATGCAAAATATGTGACCCGTTACGCTAAAGGGACCTTATCCGAACTCCAAAAATCCGAATTTTGACAGACTTGTCAAACCCAGCACATGTCAACCGGATCCCGTGTGCGACAAATGAACATATTATAATATCATAGGAAAAGCATTCCGGATTTAGAAAATTACATAAGTGAAAAGTGTCGACCCTAGTCTGGCTGCGCGGACAGCGCAGACTGACTAGGGTCGATATTTTTCACGCTTGTCATAAGGTCCCTTTCAGCGCGACGGGTCACATATATACCGGGAGCTTCCAAAGAGAGTTTGGGGGACATCCACGGGTTATCAAAGTCACCAGTTTCGAGAGTCGTAGGCTATGGGATTTTTCAAACCGAGTTTAGGGATTACATTTTAGCATGATATTGGGTTATATTTCATACCAGAGCAAAACTAACTGGCCATTATTAAGTGAAACTTAAATGGCTTATGACATTTTACTGAAATTTTCCAGTTTGTGACATTGTCATTTAAACTTTAGAGTATGCCACCATTCTTCATCAGGAATACGCCTGTCTACACGTTGCTAGACACACGTTGAATTTCCTACAGTTACAGAACGTGGGTGTTGCGGAGTAGCCAGCCATAGGCCTATTGTGGGGTTCATATCCAATCGAACACCTCTAAGACCATCCTAAGACGCCAGCTAGAGGCAGGGATGACGTCAATAACGTAGGCCTAATATATCTTTAACGCGTTCTCCTTCTACAATTTGGGCCTATTCCAGTGGTTTTTTGGTTGAGGATTCATTTCAAGCATAACAAACAGTGCGATACTTTTATAAACGATGATAATAGACATACAAGGTACTGGTTCCATGCAGGCCCGTAGGAACAGGGGGGCTAAGGGGGAGGGGGCTAAGCCCCCCCCCTATGTTGGCCCAAAATGCCAAATCCAATTTAGCCCCCCCCCGCAAATATTCAAACACTGGGGCTTTAGCCCCCCCCCCCCCCATATGAAATTGCCTGCCATGTGTGATTTCCAGAGTCACTGGTGGGGAACTCGGCCAGAGCGAGGGACGTTTTTTCGCGAACAATGTATTCCGTCGGTGTTGTTATAAAATATCGTAACTACGGCTTTATCGAAGCCGTAGTTACGAGATTTTATAATGTGAATTATAAACGCAAAATATCTATACCTTGTTGTAGCGAAAATTGTTTTAGTTCACCACCAGTGAGCGTGCTACCTCTATCTTGTTTGGTGTCACACATCAGACATGTCAAGTCTCAAATGCAAACCAAAATTTAAAGCATTGCTGCAAAGATATCAAATATCATTGTCTGAAAGTTTGAAAGTCTAAGGAAATGGCAGCACATTTCCGGGAACTTTTTGATCACCCCTAGTGAAATAAACAGATAGCATAAGCTTCACAGAGCTTTTAACACCTACTTGGATAAATATATACGTAGACATAAAACAACTTTCTATCTAACCATTTTACAAACAGCAAAATGTTAGGGTGGTTTATTTCAAAAGCTGCTACTTCGAACGATTAAAATGGAATTTGATGACTGCAAGATTTCTTGATGATATTGCAGAGAAAATATTGAGGCAAAACGAGAAAATGCTGGTTATCGGCATTTTCTTCTTTGGTCCCAATGTTTGCCCAAGCCTTTTGTTTTAGGGATGTCAAAACCAGATCTCGTGTGGGAACGGGTTAAAGCAATACATAGCATAAATTTTAAGCTAGTTTACTAGAATCGATATTACAATATTTTATGGTGTAGGGGAGAAAACCAATAATAGACGTATTAGTCCGTTCAGCATTTGTTGCCTCCCTTAATCATTCTGCAAATTGATGATTTTTTTTTTTTTTTTTTTTTTTTTTTTGGGGGGGGGGGGGGGGGGGGGTAATAATAATTTAACAATAATATAGCGGACGAGAATTGACCTGGCAGAGCATTCCATTCGATTAGCATGGACTGCTCTGCCAGGTCATTTATCGTGAGGTATACTTGGTTAAGCATTTTAGGTAGAATACCCGTAATGTCGCCATTTAGAGATTCCTAAAACATCGGCCTTTTTTTCGAGCGTCGTAGTTACGTATCCGAACTTATTCGGGCACAGTCGTAAATATTCGGTACAATTGGATCACCAAGGACAACTCTATCGAATCATACCTTGGATGCATCTCGTAGAACTACTTTCAGACTATGAATAGAATAGAATAGAATAGAACAACAATTCAAAACGTTCGTCTGTGACTAATGTCAACAATGACGCGACAATGATACTGAAATACATTGTTTGTAGTTCCTGTGTCCTCTCTCTTTATAATGATTACAACCTGCAAGTCCCGCAAGTTGCCATGGTTGTGCATTTCGTCGCCTCGTTTTTAAGCTGCGCTATCTCCATTTTTGAAAAAATCCTATATTTGGTATCGTTGTGTTCGTATTTTTATGCTCTATCTCCTGAACACCAGATATCGTCGATTGGCGGGCTGGTTTTTGAGAAATCGCGTATGCATATTGCTCTATCTCCTGATTTTTTCTTCAAATTGATCTTAATCTTATCCTATGTCCAGGACATAGAGCAATCTGTGCCTGAAAATTTCTCTCGTCCAATGAAAATAAGAATAAAAACCACGTGACCTGTTATGTGACACAAACACGAATTCCGATTACAAAATGTGAACAATCGATTTCTATTAACGATTTTGATAATATGTAAGTACATATATGTTAGCAAGTCAATCGTTAACAATTTCAAATGCTATTTTAATCAATGGCCGTTCACAATAACACTACATGCATGTCGGCATTCTGATTACCAGTCCTCGATGGGTAGAATAGCCGGATAGTCTTTAAAAAAATTGTAATTGAAATTAATTTTGGCACACAAGTACTTCAACAGGTAGATTATTTCAACTGTACATTATGTAGCCATTATAACAAGCAAAATATATTTCTTTAGGGCAAAAATGATATGAATTTCTTACAATTTAAATCTACGTAGACTAGAGTCTGTATCCTTTACGATGCCATAAAAAGTTAAAATCACTTTGTACTCGAATATTTCTTTTTACTTTATCTAGAACAAAGGCCACCGGTTCGTAATACAACCGCATGCGTTGTCCAATTTCTACGGCAAAACGACAGTTTGTCTTTTTTATGATTCGTAAGGTCGGCCTATACAGCAAAGAGTGTTTTTCTGTGTCATTTTGATCTATCTCCTTTAAAAGTGAAAAGTGGTTTTGAAAATGACAGAATTTGCTCTATCTCCAAACAAAAATAATGATTTTTATCAAAAAATGCTCCATAGTTTCTTATTAAATTGCGCAAGTGGATAGATAAGGTTATTTCTGACTGTCATGCAAAATTTGGGTCAATTTCAAGCAAACATAAAAAAGTTATGAAGGTCTGAATCTTTAGAGTCGATTTTCTCGGAAAAGTGGTTTTGGTAGTTAGCGCAACCTTAAAACGAGGCGACGATTTGGTTGACCCCGAAAACTACTTTATGAAGCGTAGCTACTTCCGGCTAAGAAATCCAATTTTTTTAAGATTTCTTCATACACACACATCCGAGTCGATGATTCGATCTTTGGTCGACATTATCCGAGGATATCCGAACGTATTCGGTAGTGGAAAGTTCCACCGCCGAATTTTTTCGACGTCGCCCGAATAATTCCGATGTCGCGCGAATCTCATCAGGGTTGGACTACCTTAAGAAAATTATTAAAGACCGCTTTTTATGAACATTGCAAAATGATGGATATAACTTATTGCCTTAATGTTTTAAAATACTTAATCATAAAGTTCAATCTTATAACAAAAGCAAATTCAAATGTAAAGTTGTGCAGTGGCACAGTTTATATTGGACAGAACCAGCAGTCTAACATCTAAAGTCTCCACGATGGGTAATCGCATGATACAGGAAATTATTTAATATTTTTGTTAATACGGGATTGATTTGAATTTGGTTTGAAGCAGAGAAGGTGAACAGACGTCACGCATTAGCTGGAAGTGGTGGACATTTGAAATATCAACTGATAAAAAAGTTATTGAAGATCAACCAAAATTTCATCAGTTGAATTTTCAAAAATCCGCCTCGTCCAGCTTATTCCTAGCAGTTTTCCAACTTCTCTGCTTCAAACCGAATTTGAATTGGTCAAGTTTTAACAAAATTATTGATGAGAATTGTAATAATTCTCACTTTGCGCAGAACATTTGTATACACCAAAACCTAGTCTAATTTTAGCATAAATTACATTCCTATTACCGGATAAATACAATGGGGGAAAGTGGAAATTTCTTTCCATTTTTTGTCCATTTACATTTTCTTGAATAGCTATTGTTTGTGAAAGTATTTAGATTAATAGCAATGCCTATCTTTTCGTCTGCATTGATCAGCGATCAATTTTATCTAGTAAACAGTGGCGTAATTTCGAAAAAAAAACAGTAGTATTTCGTCGGTGCAAACCTAAAACGTCGCAACTATAGCTTGAGTGCAGCTGTAGTTACGAGATCTTATAACAACATAGACGAATTATTAAAAAATAACGGTAAACCCAGTCTACTTTTAGCACAAAAGTCATTGCTATTTGATCAGGCTATTTTGTCATTTGGAAAGGGTTATTTTTTCTACATGCACAATAGTTAAAGGCTTAGACTAAATTATACCAACAAAACATGGATTTCACGTGAAAAGTGCTCACCCTAAACCAATCAAAAAAAGAAGGGGCACAAAAAGGGGGTTTGATGTTAAACTATTTCCTAAATATCGAACACTTGCACTGTTTCAATATGAAAGCAGTTGCAGACGAGAAATGGTTAATAAGGAACGATTTTATCTAGTTAACCATGATGTAATTTCGGACAAACAAATACACGTACAATGTAGCTTTTCGTATCTGTTGTTATAAATCTCGTAACTACGGCTTGAATGTTGGCCCAACATAAATCTCGATTTGACTACATGTAGCCACGTGCAATGTGAGGCTGATCTGGATCTTTGCTGGTCTAGAATAGCAATGGATTTTGTGCTAAAAATAGACTTGGTTTACCGCCATGTTTTGATAATGCGTCGGTGTCGTTATAAAATCTCGTAACTACGGCTTGAATCAAGCCTTAGTTACGAGTTTTTATGGCAACACCTGCAAAATAGGCTACTATTGTTTGTCCGAAATAACGAATTGCCATAGGAGCGATATGTGATATGACCGAGATATTGCTAACCCTTTCTCAAACAAGACGTAGTTTTGGCTTTTCTATTGGAAAAGGTACGTGAAAACATCGAGACAAAGGAATAAAGGCTGATGATCTGCGTATTTCTCCTTTTGTATCAGCGTTTTTGTACTTATTCATTCAGAAATTTTACTTGCAAAAAATACTAACATCGATTTTGTCATCTGCAGCAGCTTTTACCAGACAGCAAAATTGTGTACGCTTCCGATTTGAAAGGTGTTGCAGACGACAATTTTAAACTAATGAAATTTTAAAGAATATTTCCATTTTGGGTAAGAAAACATTTTGGAAAATGGAGAAATTGCTTGTCACAAGCAATTTCTTCGCTTTCCACAATATTTTCACAAGCATTTTCTTGTGAGGGAGTAAAAAAGGTGTCACTGCGCAGAAATGGGTTAAATGAGACAACCCAAAGACTTTAGTTTTTGGAAAGGGTTAAGGCCCATTCACTCATGCCCCAGGCCGTGTTCACGGGCACCACGTGTTTCACACGTTCCCTATGGTGGGGCCCCAACATATTCACTGCCCAAACGAGAATACTTGGATTATTTGGGCGCAATTACGACACGAGGACTAGCTGAGAGAGGACAAACAATTTGGGATATGGATATATAAGCATGGTACGTAAGTTTAAAGATATTTTTTTTTTCAATTTTATTTTCTTTTTTTTTCAAACAATATTGTGCGCAGGTAAGACCTAATACCTATAGACTCATGGACTAGTAAAATCATATGTGACCCGTCACGCTAAAAGGGACCTTATAGGAAGTGTGAAAAATATCGAACCTAGTCAGTCTGCGCAGTCCGCGCAGACAGACTAGGGCCGACACTTTCCACTTTCATGTAAATTCTAAATCCAGAATGTTTTCCTTATCTTACGTTATGTTCATTTTTCGCATACGGGATCTGGTTGACCTGTGCTGGGTCTGACAAGTTTGTCAAAATTTGGATTTTGGAGTTAGGATAAGGTCCCTTTTAGCGTGACGGGTCACATATTGTTTTCTTCCTCTTTTGAAACTTTGTCTCGTGGTCTAGAATCAATTTCATGATTTCATGAATTTAGAAATTTGGAACGATTTAATTTAATAAACCGTGACGTTATTTCGGACAAACAAATAGTATTTCTTTGGTAGCCTATTGTTATAAAATCCCGTAACTACGGCTTGATTCAAGCCGTAGAACTTTGCGAGAATTTATAACACCGACTGTTTATCAAACCATAACGGTAGACCCAGTCTACATTTAGCACAAAATTCATTGCCATTCTAAAACCGCGTAACTATGAATCAACCTACTTTCATTCACATAAAGATTTTAATATGAAGATAGACCACTTTGATTGGAAATTTCTTTGTGAATGCGTGAGGGGAGGTCTAATCAAGATGTCCCAAAACTTTGGTTACTCGATACCAAAACATTTCACCGCAATTTTACTTTTTGCTTTTTTTTTAATTTCGCTATTGCCCGATCGGACAAGATTTTAATTTCTGTGTCAATTTTAAAAGGTTTGTCGCATATAATATCCCGACTTACTGAGCTCTTTTCTCAGATATATGAATTGGCCTATCTGTGGAATCCTTTTACCTTTTCCAAAATTTGATCCCAACCGACCAGAAAACGAAATGGTAACAACTAGACTAAGGCCAAATTAGCCACTCTTTGAACAAGTAAAAAATGTGCAATAACTTTCTTACTTATGAGTCAATTTCCAAGCTGTTTGTTGCATGTACCCCACCGTACTGAGCCCTTTCTTAACCCATTACCACATTGTGACGCCTTTTGACACCCAACAAAATTAAGGCTTTGGAAAACGTTGTGGAAAATGAAGAAATTGCTTGTGACAAGCAATTTCTTCATTTCCCACAATGTTTTCTACCCCAAAAGACAAAACATGTAAAATAACATTCACTTGAAACTATCGTCTGCAGCATCTTTGAATTTGGGCCTATCTAAAAAAGTCCTTCTGGTAATGGGTTAAATGGGTCCTGATAGACTGTAGTCCTATCTATAAGCCCTGGCATATTTTATCTTTGAAGTGATGCCAGGTCTTATCATTTCCGCCATTTTGTCTATAGCACTTCCGCCGTGCGGAAAACTTCGGAGGTTTAGCCCTCAAACTACTTCATTTGAAATCAAAATTTCGATCTAAAAATGGTATGAATTGAAAGATAAATCAATTGTTTTTCACTTCAGTATAATTTTGAAATAAAAAATTACCTTGTTTTTATTAAAAATCCAACCGAATTTCCAACAACCCTATACAAAAGCAAGATGGCCGACAGGCTTGCCAATTGTAGTAAAAACACGTTTCACAGTCATAATTTGATTGACACATCAGTATTTTAGTAATTTTAAGGTGGTTATAAACATAATGTAGTTATTTTTCATTGTTTATGCCTCACTTTACCATGAATAGGGACTTAGAAGATTTGCTACACAGTATAACAGTAACCTGACAGGACTAGCTAGACTGGTACCCATTCGTGTAAATAACTGAATTTAAATCCGTAGTAGATTTCAGGTACGGGAACCAGACTAGGGTCCTGCCTGAAGCGAGGCAAATTTGTAGATTTAGCCTACCCATCTTATCGTGCATAGGCTGATTTCTGCCGTGGGCATTGTTAGGCCCTATTTCGTAAAATTTTGACCGTCCAGAATGTACTATACATAAACAACGAAATGATCTTTATTTGTCTAAGTTCGACATAGGACTACTGAAAAAAAGACCTTATGTTCGAAATATTAACCATGTAGGCCTAGTCTAAGATATCGACTGTAGTTGTGAGTCACATGGCCTACAAGTCACAACTTGAAACTTGTAGGCTATGACACAGGCTAGGCCTGTAGGCCTATCTATCTCTGTAGGCCTACTTGCTGTTAGGCCTAACGTTTTTAATATGCAAACTGGCATTGGTCAGATTCTAATTTATATATATATATCATATGAAAATGTCACTCTTTACTACAGTATTGAAGGCAGGAATGCATAGAGATCGGCCTACAGTGGCGGACCCAGAGAGGATCGGGGGTTCTTAAAACGAACCTCCTCTCTGAAGCCTGATTATTTCCTTTTCAAGCAGAAATTCGGTTGTAATTGTAATGCGATTGGAAAACGAACCCCCTCATTGTATATTCGAGCCCTCTTACAGAATCCTGGATCCCAAGGATACTTAAAGGGGTAATAGCTGTGAAAAAGGAAGAAATATATCACAAAAAAATATTTTTTGTGTTATCGAGGTCTAATCATCTGATATGAAAGAAGTCTTTTCCGCCTGTAACAGAAATGTGTATTTGCGTATTTCCCCCTACCTTTTACAATGTATGTCAGTAGGTAATGTTTACAATTTCAAGTGCGAGTCGGAATTATCCGAGTTCTGAACGGTAAAATACGAAAATCAACGGAATTTATTTTCAAATCGTGTGCACGCATTGAAATGACGTCAGAGAATATAAACAGTAATATTGCAAAATGTGACCTGTCTCGGTAAAAGGGATCTTCTGGTAATTGTTAAAGTACCAGTCCTTGTCAATCTATGAAGACTGCAAAGACTACCCAGGATCGGAACTTTTTACTCTAAGTTAGTTTTCTGAATCAAGATTGTTCTTCCTATCTACCTATAATATATTAAATATCCGATTTCAAAATTCGAATGAGGTTGGTGTCCGATAGATGTTATCTCAAAATTCAGTTTTCAACTAACTTCATAGAAGCACGCCTTTAGCGTGACGGGACACGTTAATACGGATGAGCACTGACTCTTTCCCAAACATGACATTGTTTGAATGCCCTTACTAAAAAGAGTTCAAAAAGCATTCGTGCAATCTGAGGAAACCCTTATAACCAACATTTCCCCCTATTGCCTAGATATTTCACCAGCAGTATTTTACTAAACCCTATGTTTATATACTCATCTTGTCGTCTACAAAACATTCAATATTCCAATTTATGAAAAGTTAAAATTATTGCCGCATGGGAAAGGGTTAAGTACAACAATTTACTACAATTTGAGGTTAACCCTTTCCCATACAAAACCTGATTCGGACGCCCCTATTTGCTAAAGCTGAGGAACCACCGTGACAAAAGAAAGGAATGCTTATTATTAGCAGTTTCTCCTTTTGCCTTTATATTGTCTAAGCTATTTCTTAAATATTTTACATTTTCAATGCCATTTATTTTGCAGTTTGGATCCGATTTCAATTGGAAATGGAAACAATTATTTTTTGTCGTTTTGGGAAAGGGTTTAACATTATTCATAAGAAAGCACGCACTGGAATCCCTCGGAAATCGAAATGTTTCAAATTTGTGACCCGTCATGTTAAAAAGGGACCGTATGGGAAGCGTGGAAAGTATCGACCTTGGTCAGTCTGATCTGACTGCGCAGACTGACTAGGATCGGAACTTTTGATTCAAAGGTTATTTTCTGAATCTAGAATGGTTTATACATCTTACCTTATTTACATTTTCCAGAAGCAAAAAATGATTGACATCTGTTGAGTCTGGTTCATTTCGCGAAATTTGATTTTATAGACTTCCCATTAGGCCCTTTTCTGCGTGACGGGCAACATTCATGAAATAACGGGAACTCATTTAAATTTGTGACGCACTTTCCTGTGTATCACATGATCAACCGACTGTATACGGATGTTCACGGCTGTGACAAGTACCCGTTATGCTATATTCAGCCACGAATGTAAACATATTTTGAGCGCCGTGGAAATGTGAGAATACCAACATTTATACGATTGTTGTGGGTAAACCGCGCATGGTTACTCGCTTGAAATACGGTCTTTCTGCATCTTTTTGTTCATACTTTAAAAAGGTAAACCTTTTTTGAGGCAAATAGACAGTTTTTTCACAGCTATTATCCCTTTAACTTTGGAATTCAATTTTGCCATGTTTGCTAATTTGGCTGAAAAATATGCATTACGATTATTTCAATAAAAATAGCATACACAATAATTTCTTCAAATATTTTTCTGGTATGAATGTAATGCCTTGGGTGTCTCGGAGCAAAGTCACTTGAAACGGATACTAGCTGATGTTTCTGGTGAACTTGTGACACTGTAATCCTGCATACTGTAGCCTAGATGTGAACGATCGTCACAACGAATTCATATGAACATTAATACGACGGCGCATTATGCCATTGTGCATTTGTTTGTTACTTGTTACTTTCTTGTACAATTATCATACGAAACTAGATTGAAATGCCCAAAAGACACCAAACCATACATATTAAATGCAAGAGTCATTGAATATTGAACACTCAATTGATATTCACGTGTACATAAATGGCAACTCATTATAAATAGGCATTTGATAAATACATCTCTTCCATTCTTTCAGCCTTAGACGTTGTATCGACATCAACTTTGCGACGTGCGAGGCGGATGAGATCGAGTATTTTGTTGACGGAATCAACGTGTTTAGTGAAAACAAAGTTCAGGATAAGCCGTGTTCAGCGTCAACGTCCTTACTAGCTACCGTGTATACTGTACTACTTGCCATCTATCTTTCTTTGGCTTTGTGAAGAGATTTTTTGTTAACCCATTACCAGACAGAAAATGACTGGACTGATCCAAATTCAAAAAGTTGCAGACGACATTTTCAGTGTAACGCAATTTTGAAATTTTACTAACTTCTACATTTGGGGTAGAAAACATTGTGGGCAATGGAGAAATTGCTTGCCACAAGCAATTTCTTCATTTTCCACAATGTTTTCCAAAGCCATAATCGTGTGTGGAGTCAAAAAGAGTTAATGTGTGGGAATGGGTTAATGAACCCTTTCCAAAACAACAACAACAACAACAACATAGATACAACAGGAGAAAATTATGTAAAATTGTTTTGGTTGGAATTATGCAGCCCATTTGAATTGAGACCATCCCAAATCATGTCGTTTGAGGAAAGGGTTTCATAATCATGGAAAGCAACAACACATTTATGGAATCTATATCCTTTTACAGTCTGAAATGTGTAGGATATTTATAGATAGAGTTTTTAAAAGGTAAAATCGAAGCTTTGAGAAGAGTCTTGTCATAGAAATACCGGTACATTAGCTAGAGGAAAGACATTGTTCTATGGCTGTTTAGAAAAGGATGGGAAAAGAGCACCGGTAAATGCAAGCCATATAACTATGCTTTTCAACAAAAACCTCGTAACTGCAACTTGTTTTAAGCTGCAGTTAAGAGATTTTTTTTGAAAGCGACGATAATCTTAGCGAAACCCGAATCGCCGTAATTCTTTTTGTTTACTAATAATGGTTTGTTTTGGATATGGTATAGCTCACGATAAATGACCTGACAAAGCTTCTCTAGCTAATAGCTAGAGATGACCTGCCAGGTCATCCATCCTTGCCTATAGATATTTCATCACATACTTATGGATGTGTCTGTGGGTGAAAGAATTCATGTTAAAAACTGTAATGTGAATATTTGTATTGTTTGTAAGTGTGATATTACTATAGTCCGTTTAGGTTATCATGACACATAATCTATTATTTACAAACTCTACCTATGTAATCAAGGGGAAATGTATTCTTCATTTTCAATTCAATTTTGCATGCGTTTGTACGATTTAAGACACATGTCTGCAATATTTTAACCATTACATGCAACATTACAATAGTTTGTAATTTGGTATTGTGTTGTTTGCAGACATGACTGTGGGCAAATTTTGTAAAGATTTGACATAATATCGTAAATGGACTTATCATGAAATCTTGTATATTGTAAAAACCTTATACTGTATACATTACCTGTGCATTGTACATTGTTTTGCAAAATTATACGCTAGATCAAGTGCATTTTTCTTGGGACACAATTCCCCCCCCCCCCAAAAAAAAAACCCACTAACTCGTATTCCCTTTTACAGGAGGGGGGTGAACATAATCCAATTGCGGAGAATCACGTGACACAATATTTTCTATAACTCTCGATTAAATCTTTCAATACTTAATTGGGTTGAAAAGGGTTTAAAGCAGAGAAAATGGTGAAAAGCCAGGAGTTTAGGGGGATTTTGTCCAACATTCACAAAAAGACCTTTCCCCATATTATGCAATGCTATTACATGTAATCATGTGTGTTTCCTCAGACGCCAAAATAGTTTTTCTATTGATTTGCTAGATTTTTTATAATGTAAAGTCCATCTTTCGTGTGTGAAGTCGCTTTGACTGCTTGTTTTCATATTGTTTTAGTCATATCATATTTTGCATATCTCGATGTTTTTACGTTATTTTATTTAGTCCTAATTCTATTTCCTTCTGTACCAAGTTCAACATTTACGTTACGCTGCTATTCAACAAAGACCTCGTAATTACAGCTTTAAACAAGCTGCAGTTACACTGTTTTTGTTGAAAAGGGGCATTGTAATGTAGTTAAATTGTACAGATAACTAGTTGTATTAATATTTTGCTTCTTTCAAAGAACACCGACAGAAAAAGAGGCATTGATTGTCGATCAGTGTTAAGTTTTCCTTCAAATACATGCAGCTCAATTCTAAACCGGCAAAAATGAACTGTTCCATCTTGAAAGCTGTCGCAGTCGACAAAATGAATGTCGGTAAAGATATCATCAGTGTATTTACAATAAAGAAGATGCTGGTATAAAAGGGGGAAATCGTCGTTGTAAATGCAAAACCTCGTATCTCGTTTTTGGAAGATTTTAAATGAGAAGGAAAGAAGTGTAATAACTTTTCCCTTACTGAAAAAGATTTACTTGAAATTTGGACATATTGGTCACAAATAATGTCTCAATAATACTGATCAGTAAAAATATCTCAAAACATACAAGAATTTCTTTACCAGGCTTTGCATTTACACCGACGATAATGCTGGTTACATGATAATGCTGGTTACATGTATCACTTGTCCGATCGAGGACGTCAAAGTCCGATTTTGTTAGGCAAGTGGTTCCAAATAATCCTAATTTTTGTTTCGTAAATTAGCAAGTTATTGTAAATAACTATACATACATGCACCTAGAAAACGTAAGAAATAAAACGTGTCACTTTTTCACATTCACAAATCCTTGTTGTTTCTAAAATCCTCACCCCAAAAAGTTGTATTAGATAGAGGCGGTATAGTATTAATAATATATTATTATTCTATGCGAAATAATCATTCAAATACGAGCTGCGTATTGAGTGTTTATATCGCGTAGAATCTACAAAAAGACCCTATCTGAAGCGATTCATTGGAAATGGGAGCGTGGCTATAAAGACGTCACATAAACTGGCCGACAGTCTCGCTTATAAACGAAATATAGCGGCGAAATTTTGTTGTATATTGCAATTTCATTGGTACAAAAAGTAGGTCGAATACTCAAGACCTATACTGTCTGAATAGTTCTGCATGACATACAGAACTCATGCATAAGCAGTTTTAAGACTGGGTGCCCACTTTCGAAACTGGTCAGCCAGTTTCGAGGTTGAGCAAAGTTCCATATACCCAGTTTAAAAACTGGTCGAGTTTTAAAACGGTTCACTGTACATAATAATATTATATAGTGCAGTTTCGATATGATTACACATGTTTACAAATGTACAACAGGCAGGTACAAATGTAAACAACACAATATCGAACTGCTTTAGTTTTTCATGTGATGGCTCGAATCAAGAATGCAAGTGTCTCGCTCGCACGCACAATTGTATTTAAAATTAAAAACGTTTTCTCTCGTTTACACGATGCAAAATATGTGACCCGTTACGCTAAAGGGACCTTATCCGAACTCCAAAAATCCGAATTTTGACAGACTTGTCAAACCCAGCACATGTCAACCGGATCCCGTGTGCGACAAATGAACATATTATAATATCATAGGAAAAGCATTCCGGATTTAGAAAATTACATAAGTGAAAAGTGTCGACCCTAGTCTGGCTGCGCGGACAGCGCAGACTGACTAGGGTCGATATTTTTCACGCTTGTCATAAGGTCCCTTTCAGCGCGACGGGTCACATATATACCGGGAGCTTCCAAAGAGAGTTTGGGGGACATCCACGGGTTATCAAAGTCACCAGTTTCGAGAGTCGTAGGCTATGGGATTTTTCAAACCGAGTTTAGGGATTACATTTTAGCATGATATTGGGTTATATTTCATACCAGAGCAAAACTAACTGGCCATTATTAAGTGAAACTTAAATGGCTTATGACATTTTACTGAAATTTTCCAGTTTGTGACATTGTCATTTAAACTTTAGAGTATGCCACCATTCTTCATCAGGAATACGCCTGTCTACACGTTGCTAGACACACGTTGAATTTCCTACAGTTACAGAACGTGGGTGTTGCGGAGTAGCCAGCCATAGGCCTATTGTGGGGTTCATATCCAATCGAACACCTCTAAGACCATCCTAAGACGCCAGCTAGAGGCAGGGATGACGTCAATAACGTAGGCCTAATATATCTTTAACGCGTTCTCCTTCTACAATTTGGGCCTATTCCAGTGGTTTTTTGGTTGAGGATTCATTTCAAGCATAACAAACAGTGCGATACTTTTATAAACGATGATAATAGACATACAAGGTACTGGTTCCATGCAGGCCCGTAGGAACAGGGGGGCTAAGGGGGAGGGGGCTAAGCCCCCCCCCTATGTTGGCCCAAAATGCCAAATCCAATTTAGCCCCCCCCCGCAAATATTCAAACACTGGGGCTTTAGCCCCCCCCCCCCCCATATGAAATTGCCTGCCATGTGTGATTTCCAGAGTCACTGGTGGGGAACTCGGCCAGAGCGAGGGACGTTTTTTCGCGAACAATGTATTCCGTCGGTGTTGTTATAAAATATCGTAACTACGGCTTTATCGAAGCCGTAGTTACGAGATTTTATAATGTGAATTATAAACGCAAAATATCTATACCTTGTTGTAGCGAAAATTGTTTTAGTTCACCACCAGTGAGCGTGCTACCTCTATCTTGTTTGGTGTCACACATCAGACATGTCAAGTCTCAAATGCAAACCAAAATTTAAAGCATTGCTGCAAAGATATCAAATATCATTGTCTGAAAGTTTGAAAGTCTAAGGAAATGGCAGCACATTTCCGGGAACTTTTTGATCACCCCTAGTGAAATAAACAGATAGCATAAGCTTCACAGAGCTTTTAACACCTACTTGGATAAATATATACGTAGACATAAAACAACTTTCTATCTAACCATTTTACAAACAGCAAAATGTTAGGGTGGTTTATTTCAAAAGCTGCTACTTCGAACGATTAAAATGGAATTTGATGACTGCAAGATTTCTTGATGATATTGCAGAGAAAATATTGAGGCAAAACGAGAAAATGCTGGTTATCGGCATTTTCTTCTTTGGTCCCAATGTTTGCCCAAGCCTTTTGTTTTAGGGATGTCAAAACCAGATCTCGTGTGGGAACGGGTTAAAGCAATACATAGCATAAATTTTAAGCTAGTTTACTAGAATCGATATTACAATATTTTATGGTGTAGGGGAGAAAACCAATAATAGACGTATTAGTCCGTTCAGCATTTGTTGCCTCCCTTAATCATTCTGCAAATTGATGATTTTTTTTTTTTTTTTTTTTTTTTTTTGGGGGGGGGGGGGGGGGGGGGTAATAATAATTTAACAATAATATAGCGGACGAGAATTGACCTGGCAGAGCATTCCATTCGATTAGCATGGACTGCTCTGCCAGGTCATTTATCGTGAGGTATACTTGGTTAAGCATTTTAGGTAGAATACCCGTAATGTCGCCATTTAGAGATTCCTAAAACATCGGCCTTTTTTTCGAGCGTCGTAGTTACGTATCCGAACTTATTCGGGCACAGTCGTAAATATTCGGTACAATTGGATCACCAAGGACAACTCTATCGAATCATACCTTGGATGCATCTCGTAGAACTACTTTCAGACTATGAATAGAATAGAATAGAATAGAACAACAATTCAAAACGTTCGTCTGTGACTAATGTCAACAATGACGCGACAATGATACTGAAATACATTGTTTGTAGTTCCTGTGTCCTCTCTCTTTATAATGATTACAACCTGCAAGTCCCGCAAGTTGCCATGGTTGTGCATTTCGTCGCCTCGTTTTTAAGCTGCGCTATCTCCATTTTTGAAAAAATCCTATATTTGGTATCGTTGTGTTCGTATTTTTATGCTCTATCTCCTGAACACCAGATATCGTCGATTGGCGGGCTGGTTTTTGAGAAATCGCGTATGCATATTGCTCTATCTCCTGATTTTTTCTTCAAATTGATCTTAATCTTATCCTATGTCCAGGACATAGAGCAATCTGTGCCTGAAAATTTCTCTCGTCCAATGAAAATAAGAATAAAAACCACGTGACCTGTTATGTGACACAAACACGAATTCCGATTACAAAATGTGAACAATCGATTTCTATTAACGATTTTGATAATATGTAAGTACATATATGTTAGCAAGTCAATCGTTAACAATTTCAAATGCTATTTTAATCAATGGCCGTTCACAATAACACTACATGCATGTCGGCATTCTGATTACCAGTCCTCGATGGGTAGAATAGCCGGATAGTCTTTAAAAAAATTGTAATTGAAATTAATTTTGGCACACAAGTACTTCAACAGGTAGATTATTTCAACTGTACATTATGTAGCCATTATAACAAGCAAAATATATTTCTTTAGGGCAAAAATGATATGAATTTCTTACAATTTAAATCTACGTAGACTAGAGTCTGTATCCTTTACGATGCCATAAAAAGTTAAAATCACTTTGTACTCGAATATTTCTTTTTACTTTATCTAGAACAAAGGCCACCGGTTCGTAATACAACCGCATGCGTTGTCCAATTTCTACGGCAAAACGACAGTTTGTCTTTTTTATGATTCGTAAGGTCGGCCTATACAGCAAAGAGTGTTTTTCTGTGTCATTTTGATCTATCTCCTTTAAAAGTGAAAAGTGGTTTTGAAAATGACAGAATTTGCTCTATCTCCAAACAAAAATAATGATTTTTATCAAAAAATGCTCCATAGTTTCTTATTAAATTGCGCAAGTGGATAGATAAGGTTATTTCTGACTGTCATGCAAAATTTGGGTCAATTTCAAGCAAACATAAAAAAGTTATGAAGGTCTGAATCTTTAGAGTCGATTTTCTCGGAAAAGTGGTTTTGGTAGTTAGCGCAACCTTAAAACGAGGCGACGATTTGGTTGACCCCGAAAACTACTTTATGAAGCGTAGCTACTTCCGGCTAAGAAATCCAATTTTTTTAAGATTTCTTCATACACACACATCCGAGTCGATGATTCGATCTTTGGTCGACATTATCCGAGGATATCCGAACGTATTCGGTAGTGGAAAGTTCCACCGCCGAATTTTTTCGACGTCGCCCGAATAATTCCGATGTCGCGCGAATCTCATCAGGGTTGGACTACCTTAAGAAAATTATTAAAGACCGCTTTTTATGAACATTGCAAAATGATGGATATAACTTATTGCCTTAATGTTTTAAAATACTTAATCATAAAGTTCAATCTTATAACAAAAGCAAATTCAAATGTAAAGTTGTGCAGTGGCACAGTTTATATTGGACAGAACCAGCAGTCTAACATCTAAAGTCTCCACGATGGGTAATCGCATGATACAGGAAATTATTTAATATTTTTGTTAATACGGGATTGATTTGAATTTGGTTTGAAGCAGAGAAGGTGAACAGACGTCACGCATTAGCTGGAAGTGGTGGACATTTGAAATATCAACTGATAAAAAAGTTATTGAAGATCAACCAAAATTTCATCAGTTGAATTTTCAAAAATCCGCCTCGTCCAGCTTATTCCTAGCAGTTTTCCAACTTCTCTGCTTCAAACCGAATTTGAATTGGTCAAGTTTTAACAAAATTATTGATGAGAATTGTAATAATTCTCACTTTGCGCAGAACATTTGTATACACCAAAACCTAGTCTAATTTTAGCATAAATTACATTCCTATTACCGGATAAATACAATGGGGGAAAGTGGAAATTTCTTTCCATTTTTTGTCCATTTACATTTTCTTGAATAGCTATTGTTTGTGAAAGTATTTAGATTAATAGCAATGCCTATCTTTTCGTCTGCATTGATCAGCGATCAATTTTATCTAGTAAACAGTGGCGTAATTTCGAAAAAAAAACAGTAGTATTTCGTCGGTGCAAACCTAAAACGTCGCAACTATAGCTTGAGTGCAGCTGTAGTTACGAGATCTTATAACAACATAGACGAATTATTAAAAAATAACGGTAAACCCAGTCTACTTTTAGCACAAAAGTCATTGCTATTTGATCAGGCTATTTTGTCATTTGGAAAGGGTTATTTTTTCTACATGCACAATAGTTAAAGGCTTAGACTAAATTATACCAACAAAACATGGATTTCACGTGAAAAGTGCTCACCCTAAACCAATCAAAAAAAGAAGGGGCACAAAAAGGGGGTTTGATGTTAAACTATTTCCTAAATATCGAACACTTGCACTGTTTCAATATGAAAGCAGTTGCAGACGAGAAATGGTTAATAAGGAACGATTTTATCTAGTTAACCATGATGTAATTTCGGACAAACAAATACACGTACAATGTAGCTTTTCGTATCTGTTGTTATAAATCTCGTAACTACGGCTTGAATGTTGGCCCAACATAAATCTCGATTTGACTACATGTAGCCACGTGCAATGTGAGGCTGATCTGGATCTTTGCTGGTCTAGAATAGCAATGGATTTTGTGCTAAAAATAGACTTGGTTTACCGCCATGTTTTGATAATGCGTCGGTGTCGTTATAAAATCTCGTAACTACGGCTTGAATCAAGCCTTAGTTACGAGTTTTTATGGCAACACCTGCAAAATAGGCTACTATTGTTTGTCCGAAATAACGAATTGCCATAGGAGCGATATGTGATATGACCGAGATATTGCTAACCCTTTCTCAAACAAGACGTAGTTTTGGCTTTTCTATTGGAAAAGGTACGTGAAAACATCGAGACAAAGGAATAAAGGCTGATGATCTGCGTATTTCTCCTTTTGTATCAGCGTTTTTGTACTTATTCATTCAGAAATTTTACTTGCAAAAAATACTAACATCGATTTTGTCATCTGCAGCAGCTTTTACCAGACAGCAAAATTGTGTACGCTTCCGATTTGAAAGGTGTTGCAGACGACAATTTTAAACTAATGAAATTTTAAAGAATATTTCCATTTTGGGTAAGAAAACATTTTGGAAAATGGAGAAATTGCTTGTCACAAGCAATTTCTTCGCTTTCCACAATATTTTCACAAGCATTTTCTTGTGAGGGAGTAAAAAAGGTGTCACTGCGCAGAAATGGGTTAAATGAGACAACCCAAAGACTTTAGTTTTTGGAAAGGGTTAAGGCCCATTCACTCATGCCCCAGGCCGTGTTCACGGGCACCACGTGTTTCACACGTTCCCTATGGTGGGGCCCCAACATATTCACTGCCCAAACGAGAATACTTGGATTATTTGGGCGCAATTACGACACGAGGACTAGCTGAGAGAGGACAAACAATTTGGGATATGGATATATAAGCATGGTACGTAAGTTTAAAGATATTTTTTTTTTCAATTTTATTTTCTTTTTTTTTCAAACAATATTGTGCGCAGGTAAGACCTAATACCTATAGACTCATGGACTAGTAAAATCATATGTGACCCGTCACGCTAAAAGGGACCTTATAGGAAGTGTGAAAAATATCGAACCTAGTCAGTCTGCGCAGTCCGCGCAGACAGACTAGGGCCGACACTTTCCACTTTCATGTAAATTCTAAATCCAGAATGTTTTCCTTATCTTACGTTATGTTCATTTTTCGCATACGGGATCTGGTTGACCTGTGCTGGGTCTGACAAGTTTGTCAAAATTTGGATTTTGGAGTTAGGATAAGGTCCCTTTTAGCGTGACGGGTCACATATTGTTTTCTTCCTCTTTTGAAACTTTGTCTCGTGGTCTAGAATCAATTTCATGATTTCATGAATTTAGAAATTTGGAACGATTTAATTTAATAAACCGTGACGTTATTTCGGACAAACAAATAGTATTTCTTTGGTAGCCTATTGTTATAAAATCCCGTAACTACGGCTTGATTCAAGCCGTAGAACTTTGCGAGAATTTATAACACCGACTGTTTATCAAACCATAACGGTAGACCCAGTCTACATTTAGCACAAAATTCATTGCCATTCTAAAACCGCGTAACTATGAATCAACCTACTTTCATTCACATAAAGATTTTAATATGAAGATAGACCACTTTGATTGGAAATTTCTTTGTGAATGCGTGAGGGGAGGTCTAATCAAGATGTCCCAAAACTTTGGTTACTCGATACCAAAACATTTCACCGCAATTTTACTTTTTGCTTTTTTTTTTAATTTCGCTATTGCCCGATCGGACAAGATTTTAATTTCTGTGTCAATTTTAAAAGGTTTGTCGCATATAATATCCCGACTTACTGAGCTCTTTTCTCAGATATATGAATTGGCCTATCTGTGGAATCCTTTTACCTTTTCCAAAATTTGATCCCAACCGACCAGAAAACGAAATGGTAACAACTAGACTAAGGCCAAATTAGCCACTCTTTGAACAAGTAAAAAATGTGCAATAACTTTCTTACTTATGAGTCAATTTCCAAGCTGTTTGTTGCATGTACCCCACCGTACTGAGCCCTTTCTTAACCCATTACCACATTGTGACGCCTTTTGACACCCAACAAAATTAAGGCTTTGGAAAACGTTGTGGAAAATGAAGAAATTGCTTGTGACAAGCAATTTCTTCATTTCCCACAATGTTTTCTACCCCAAAAGACAAAACATGTAAAATAACATTCACTTGAAACTATCGTCTGCAGCATCTTTGAATTTGGGCCTATCTAAAAAAGTCCTTCTGGTAATGGGTTAAATGGGTCCTGATAGACTGTAGTCCTATCTATAAGCCCTGGCATATTTTATCTTTGAAGTGATGCCAGGTCTTATCATTTCCGCCATTTTGTCTATAGCACTTCCGCCGTGCGGAAAACTTCGGAGGTTTAGCCCTCAAACTACTTCATTTGAAATCAAAATTTCGATCTAAAAATGGTATGAATTGAAAGATAAATCAATTGTTTTTCACTTCAGTATAATTTTGAAATAAAAAATTACCTTGTTTTTATTAAAAATCCAACCGAATTTCCAACAACCCTATACAAAAGCAAGATGGCCGACAGGCTTGCCAATTGTAGTAAAAACACGTTTCACAGTCATAATTTGATTGACACATCAGTATTTTAGTAATTTTAAGGTGGTTATAAACATAATGTAGTTATTTTTCATTGTTTATGCCTCACTTTACCATGAATAGGGACTTAGAAGATTTGCTACACAGTATAACAGTAACCTGACAGGACTAGCTAGACTGGTACCCATTCGTGTAAATAACTGAATTTAAATCCGTAGTAGATTTCAGGTACGGGAACCAGACTAGGGTCCTGCCTGAAGCGAGGCAAATTTGTAGATTTAGCCTACCCATCTTATCGTGCATAGGCTGATTTCTGCCGTGGGCATTGTTAGGCCCTATTTCGTAAAATTTTGACCGTCCAGAATGTACTATACATAAACAACGAAATGATCTTTATTTGTCTAAGTTCGACATAGGACTACTGAAAAAAAGACCTTATGTTCGAAATATTAACCATGTAGGCCTAGTCTAAGATATCGACTGTAGTTGTGAGTCACATGGCCTACAAGTCACAACTTGAAACTTGTAGGCTATGACACAGGCTAGGCCTGTAGGCCTATCTATCTCTGTAGGCCTACTTGCTGTTAGGCCTAACGTTTTTAATATGCAAACTGGCATTGGTCAGATTCTAATTTATATATATATATCATATGAAAATGTCACTCTTTACTACAGTATTGAAGGCAGGAATGCATAGAGATCGGCCTACAGTGGCGGACCCAGAGAGGATCGGGGGTTCTTAAAACGAACCTCCTCTCTGAAGCCTGATTATTTCCTTTTCAAGCAGAAATTCGGTTGTAATTGTAATGCGATTGGAAAACGAACCCCCTCATTGTATATTCGAGCCCTCTTACAGAATCCTGGATCCCAAGGATACTTAAAGGGGTAATAGCTGTGAAAAAGGAAGAAATATATCACAAAAAAATATTTTTTGTGTTATCGAGGTCTAATCATCTGATATGAAAGAAGTCTTTTCCGCCTGTAACAGAAATGTGTATTTGCGTATTTCCCCCTACCTTTTACAATGTATGTCAGTAGGTAATGTTTACAATTTCAAGTGCGAGTCGGAATTATCCGAGTTCTGAACGGTAAAATACGAAAATCAACGGAATTTATTTTCAAATCGTGTGCACGCATTGAAATGACGTCAGAGAATATAAACAGTAATATTGCAAAATGTGACCTGTCTCGGTAAAAGGGATCTTCTGGTAATTGTTAAAGTACCAGTCCTTGTCAATCTATGAAGACTGCAAAGACTACCCAGGATCGGAACTTTTTACTCTAAGTTAGTTTTCTGAATCAAGATTGTTCTTCCTATCTACCTATAATATATTAAATATCCGATTTCAAAATTCGAATGAGGTTGGTGTCCGATAGATGTTATCTCAAAATTCAGTTTTCAACTAACTTCATAGAAGCACGCCTTTAGCGTGACGGGACACGTTAATACGGATGAGCACTGACTCTTTCCCAAACATGACATTGTTTGAATGCCCTTACTAAAAAGAGTTCAAAAAGCATTCGTGCAATCTGAGGAAACCCTTATAACCAACATTTCCCCCTATTGCCTAGATATTTCACCAGCAGTATTTTACTAAACCCTATGTTTATATACTCATCTTGTCGTCTACAAAACATTCAATATTCCAATTTATGAAAAGTTAAAATTATTGCCGCATGGGAAAGGGTTAAGTACAACAATTTACTACAATTTGAGGTTAACCCTTTCCCATACAAAACCTGATTCGGACGCCCCTATTTGCTAAAGCTGAGGAACCACCGTGACAAAAGAAAGGAATGCTTATTATTAGCAGTTTCTCCTTTTGCCTTTATATTGTCTAAGCTATTTCTTAAATATTTTACATTTTCAATGCCATTTATTTTGCAGTTTGGATCCGATTTCAATTGGAAATGGAAACAATTATTTTTTGTCGTTTTGGGAAAGGGTTTAACATTATTCATAAGAAAGCACGCACTGGAATCCCTCGGAAATCGAAATGTTTCAAATTTGTGACCCGTCATGTTAAAAAGGGACCGTATGGGAAGCGTGGAAAGTATCGACCTTGGTCAGTCTGATCTGACTGCGCAGACTGACTAGGATCGGAACTTTTGATTCAAAGGTTATTTTCTGAATCTAGAATGGTTTATACATCTTACCTTATTTACATTTTCCAGAAGCAAAAAATGATTGACATCTGTTGAGTCTGGTTCATTTCGCGAAATTTGATTTTATAGACTTCCCATTAGGCCCTTTTCTGCGTGACGGGCAACATTCATGAAATAACGGGAACTCATTTAAATTTGTGACGCACTTTCCTGTGTATCACATGATCAACCGACTGTATACGGATGTTCACGGCTGTGACAAGTACCCGTTATGCTATATTCAGCCACGAATGTAAACATATTTTGAGCGCCGTGGAAATGTGAGAATACCAACATTTATACGATTGTTGTGGGTAAACCGCGCATGGTTACTCGCTTGAAATACGGTCTTTCTGCATCTTTTTGTTCATACTTTAAAAAGGTAAACCTTTTTTGAGGCAAATAGACAGTTTTTTCACAGCTATTATCCCTTTAACTTTGGAATTCAATTTTGCCATGTTTGCTAATTTGGCTGAAAAATATGCATTACGATTATTTCAATAAAAATAGCATACACAATAATTTCTTCAAATATTTTTCTGGTATGAATGTAATGCCTTGGGTGTCTCGGAGCAAAGTCACTTGAAAATACTTAAAACTAATGCTTTGGGACACATAAAAATGGGGGCATGTTTCATGCCAAAGTAGGAATGAGTCAATGTGGCTTTTCAGTTTCTAGTTTTGATTATCTAAGATACTAATTGCAGTTTCATAGCTTGTGTATTGTCACTATGCACAAGAAAATTCGTGCGCGGGCAGTTTTGAAACACCCCCTTTATATGAAATAGGGATCATTTAGACACTCCACAGCGGAAAATGCTTCCGGGTCGTAGTATACAAACATAGTTCCGTCAAAAAATAGATTCCCTCCTTTTGTTGCACTGATTCGGTGTTTGTAGAATAAACATATGCACGAAATGTGGTCTGCATACTAGCAGACCATCAATGTACTGTTAGGGTGCGTTTTAATGAATATCTCAGGAACTAGTTTCTTGCGCGGTCGTGACCTTTTATTGGGAGTGTGTCTGAAAGAGATGGCATATTGCAAGGGTAATTGTGTTCACTGAAGCGTAACTCTCACTGATTATCATTAGTTTTCGTGGGAAACTGATGCGCTATTAGGTAGAATTACTGATTTTTGTCGCTTACGCAGGCTAATTTTGAAAGGTAAACATATGGGCCAAGACAGTAAGGTAGCTTGAATCACGGTATTTGATTTTTTTCTGATTGGCTGGCTGTAATAATGATTTGACAGTTTCAGAAAGCAAGTTGTTTGGGCGCCACCATTTCGAATTTGGCTTACACAGGCCCGTAGGAAGGAGGAGGGAGGGGGGGGGTAGGCTGGGCCAAAATTGCCGATTTTTCCTTATTTTACACAGAACATTCAGGGAAAATCCCATTTAGTCTCTCATCCCCCCTCCCACCCACCCAATTTTCAGACACTGGGCCCCAATATAAAATTGATTCCTACGGGCCTGTAACTAGCACAAAACCGGCCATTTTGGCAAAGTTTTGTCAACGATGCAGCAAGTATAGGGTCAAATAGGCCATAAAAACAAAGGGTGAAAAGAAGGAAATGCTGGTTACGTATGTTTAACATATTAGTTGCTTGAACCTGACAGAAGTGTTACGCTATGTACATGTTAAGTAGCTGTGATATTGTAGCCACAAACTTGATGATGAGTATTGGTTTGTGGCTACAAGTACTCCCTCTTCCTTCTTTGGAGCATAACAAAAACTGGGAAAACATATTTTCTTGCATAATTTTTTGAATACCAACATCTAATCAGTTGTAAATCCCATTAACACATATTCCATGTCTCAAATTTGGTTAAAAAATGTTTACAAGAATTTTTCCAATTTTTTCTTACTACCGAAAATCTCGGTGGAATAAAATGGGTGCCATGGGTACTCCACTTCAAAATTAAATAAAACTTTATTTGGAAGTGATTTCAACATAAAACTATACTGAATTGACAGAAAAATAGTTGACCTGTTGTCAGGTAACATTTTTACTATATTCCATAGCTTTATTTTGAAATTTGACTATGATAAACTTGCTGGAATGAATCATTCCAGCACCTGCTCAATTGCAACAAAAAGGAAGGAATTGTAACCGAAACCCAGATCAAAATTCAAAAATGTTTCGGTTGCATTATTGCAACTATTGAATGTGACAGAAGCGCTTTGGAAAACATTGAGATGAAAGAAGAAAATGCTATAAACTTGATGTACGTCTCGTTTAACATCGGGCCTGGTAGTTGCTGTGCGTGAGGTGTAGGAACCTGTGCCTCCTTATGGTGATGGTACTATCTCCTTGCTTGAACGTGACAGAAGCGTTACGCCCGGTACATGTTTAGTGTCGTGCTGTGTGATAGGCGTAAGGCGTAAATTCTTCTTCCATAAACGTGTCACATGTTCATCTCCGCTGTGGCAATGGTTTGGTCTGTCTTTGTTTTGAAATCTTTTCAGGCACGGAGTTTAGTTTGGATGGAATGTATGTGCTGCAGTGTGTGTTCCTGTCGAAGCTCGCTCCAAAGGGGACAGAGGCTAGCATGTAAGTTTTGAAACCCTTTCCCATTTTTGTGTCCATTGTTGGCAGAGAAAACATTGAGTGAAAAGAAGGAAATGCTGGTTACCAGCTGAATGTGGGCTACCTTACACATAGATCTACACGTTGAAGTGACTTATCAAAGAATAGGCTTTGGAAAACATTGAGATGAAAGAAGAAAATGCTGGTGACCATATAAACTTGATATAAACAAAGAATAGGCTTTGGAAAACATTGAGATGAAAGGAGAAAATGCTATAAACTTGATGTACGTCTCGTTTAACATCGGGCCTGGTAGTTGCTGTGCGTGAGGTGTAGGAACCTGTGCCTCCTCATGGTGATGTTACTATCTCGTTTGTTGAACGTGACAGAAGCGTTACGCCCGGTACATGTTTAGTGTCGTGCTGTGTGATAGGCGTAAGGCGTAAATTCTTCTTCCATAAACGTGTCACATGTTCATCTCCGCTGTGGCAATGGTTTGGTCTGTCTTTGTTTTGAAATCTTTTCAGGCACGGAGTTTAGTTTGGATGGAATGTATGTGCTGCAGTGTGTGTTCCTGTCGAAGCTCACTCCAAAGGGGACAGAGGCTAGCATGTAAGTTTTGAAACCCTTTCCCATTTTTGTGTCCATTGTTGGCAGAGAAAACATTGAGTGAAAAGAAGGAAATGCTGGTTACCAGCTGAATGTGGGCTACCTTATACATAGATCTACACGTTGAAGTGACTTATCAAAGAATAGGCTTTGGAAAACATTGAGATGAAAGAAGAAAATGCTGGTGACCAAATAAACTTGATATAAACAAAGAATAGGCTTTGGAAAACATTGAGATGAAAGAAGAAAATGCTATAAACTTGATGTACGTCTCGTTTAACATCGGGCCTGGTAGTTGCTGTGCGTGAGGTGTAGGAACCTGTGCCTCCTCATGGTGATGGTACTATCTCCTTGCTTGAACGTGACAGAAGCGTTACGCCCGGTACATGTTTAGTGTCGTGCTGTGTGATAGGCGTAAGGCGTAAATTCTTCTTCCATAAACGTGTCACATGTTCATCTCCGCTGTGGCAATGGTTTGGTCTGTCTTTGTTTTGAAATCTTTTCAGGCACGGAGTTTAGTTTGGATGGAATGTATGTGCTGCAGTGTGTGTTCCTGTCGAAGCTCGCTCCAAAGGGGACAGAGGCTAGCATGTAAGTTTTGAAACCCTTTCCCATTTTTGTGTCCATTGTTGGCAGAGAAAACATTGAGTGAAAAGAAGGAAATGCTGGTTACCAGCTGAATGTGGGCTACCTTATACATAGATCTACACGTTGAAGTGACTTATCAAAGAATAGGCTTTGGAAAACATTGAGATGAAAGAAGAAAATGCTGGTGACCATATAATCTTGATATAAACAAAGAATAGGCTTTGGAAAACATTGAGATGAAAGGAGAAAATGCTATAAACTTGATGTACGTCTCGTTTAACATCGGGCCTGGTAGTTGCTGTGCGTGAGGTGTAGGAACCTGTGCCTCCTCATGGTGATGTTACTATCTCGTTTGTTGAACGTGACAGAAGCGTTACGCCCGGTACATGTTTAGTGTGGTGCTGTGTGATAGGCGTAAGGCGTAAATTCTTCTTCCATAAACGTGTCACATGTTCATCTCCGCTGTGGCAATGGTTTGGTCTGTCTTTGTTTTGAAATCTTTTCAGGCATGGAGTTTAGTTTGGATGGAATGTATGTGCTGCAGTGTGTGTTCCTGTCGAAGCTCGCTCCAAAGGGGACAGAGGCTAGCATGTAAGTTTTGAAACCCTTTCCCATTTTTGTGTCCATTGTTGGCAGAGAAAACATTGAGTGAAAAGAAGGAAATGCTGGTTACCAGCTGAATGTGGGCTACCTTATACATAGATCTACACGTTGAAGTGACTTATCAAAGAATAGGCTTTGGAAAACATTGAGATGAAAGAAGAAAATGCTGGTGACCATATAAACTTGATATAAACAAAGAATAGGCTTTGGAAAACATTGAGATGAAAGGAGAAAATGCTATAAACTTGATGTACGTCTCGTTTAACATCGGGCCTGGTAGTTGCTGTGCGTGAGGTGTAGGAACCTGTGCCTCCTCATGGTGATGTTACTATCTCGTTTGTTGAACGTGACAGAAGCGTTACGCCCGGTACATGTTTAGTGTGGTGCTGTGTGATAGGCGTAAGGCATAAATTCTTCTTCCATAAACGTGTCACATGTTCATCTCCGCTGTGGCAATGGTTCGGTCTGTCTTTGTTTTGAAATCTTTTCAGGTACGGAGTTTAGTTTGGATGGAATGTATGTGCTGCTGTGTGTGTTCCTGTCGAAGCTCGCTCCAAAGGGGACAGAGGCTAGCATGTAAGTTTTGAAACCCTTTTCCATTTTTGTGTCCATTGTTGGCAGAGAAAACATTGAGTGAAAAGAAGGAAATGCTGGTTACCAGCTGAATGTGGGCTACCTTATACATAGATCTACACATTGAAGTGACTTATCAAAGAATAGGCTTTGGAAAACATTGAGATGAAAGAAGAAAATGCTGGTGACCAAATAAACTTGATATAAACAAAGAATAGGCTTTGGAAAACATTGAGATGAAAGAAGAAAATGCTATAAACTTGATGTACGTCTCGTTTAACATCGGGCCTGGTAGTTGCTGTGCGTGAGGTGTAGGAACCTGTGCCTCCTCATGGTGATGGTACTATCTCCTTGCTTGAACGTGACAGAAGCGTTACGCCCGGTACATGTTTAGTGTCGTGCTGTGTGATAGGCGTAAGGCGTAAATTCTTCTTCCATAAACGTGTCACATGTTCATCTCCGCTGTGGCAATGGTTTGGTCTGTCTTTGTTTTGAAATCTTTTCAGGCACGGAGTTTAGTTTGGATGGAATGTATGTGCTGCAGTGTGTGTTCCTGTCGAAGCTCGCTCCAAAGGGGACAGAGGCTAGCATGTAAGTTTTGAAACCCTTTCCCATTTTTGTGTCCATTGTTGGCAGAGAAAACATTGAGTGAAAAGAAGGAAATGCTGGTTACCAGCTGAATGTGGGCTACCTTATACATAGATCTACACGTTGAAGTGACTTATCAAAGAATAGGCTTTGGAAAACATTGAGATGAAAGAAGAAAATGCTGGTGACCATATAATCTTGATATAAACAAAGAATAGGCTTTGGAAAACATTGAGATGAAAGGAGAAAATGCTATAAACTTGATGTACGTCTCGTTTAACATCGGGCCTGGTAGTTGCTGTGCGTGAGGTGTAGGAACCTGTGCCTCCTCATGGTGATGTTACTATCTCGTTTGTTGAACGTGACAGAAGCGTTACGCCCGGTACATGTTTAGTGTGGTGCTGTGTGATAGGCGTAAGGCGTAAATTCTTCTTCCATAAACGTGTCACATGTTCATCTCCGCTGTGGCAATGGTTTGGTCTGTCTTTGTTTTGAAATCTTTTCAGGCATGGAGTTTAGTTTGGATGGAATGTATGTGCTGCAGTGTGTGTTCCTGTCGAAGCTCGCTCCAAAGGGGACAGAGGCTAGCATGTAAGTTTTGAAACCCTTTCCCATTTTTGTGTCCATTGTTGGCAGAGAAAACATTGAGTGAAAAGAAGGAAATGCTGGTTACCAGCTGAATGTGGGCTACCTTATACATAGATCTACACGTTGAAGTGACTTATCAAAGAATAGGCTTTGGAAAACATTGAGATGAAAGAAGAAAATGCTGGTGACCATATAAACTTGATATAAACAAAGAATAGGCTTTGGAAAACATTGAGATGAAAGGAGAAAATGCTATAAACTTGATGTACGTCTCGTTTAACATCGGGCCTGGTAGTTGCTGTGCGTGAGGTGTAGGAACCTGTGCCTCCTCATGGTGATGTTACTATCTCGTTTGTTGAACGTGACAGAAGCGTTACGCCCGGTACATGTTTAGTGTGGTGCTGTGTGATAGGCGTAAGGCATAAATTCTTCTTCCATAAACGTGTCACATGTTCATCTCCGCTGTGGCAATGGTTCGGTCTGTCTTTGTTTTGAAATCTTTTCAGGTACGGAGTTTAGTTTGGATGGAATGTATGTGCTGCTGTGTGTGTTCCTGTCGAAGCTCGCTCCAAAGGGGACAGAGGCTAGCATGTAAGTTTTGAAACCCTTTTCCATTTTTGTGTCCATTGTTGGCAGAGAAAACATTGAGTGAAAAGAAGGAAATGCTGGTTACCAGCTGAATGTGGGCTACCTTATACATAGATCTACACATTGAAGTGACTTATCAAAGAATAGGCTTTGGAAAACATTGAGATGAAAGAAGAAAATGCTGGTGACCAAATAAACTTGATATAAACAAAGAATAGGCTTTGGAAAACATTGAGATGAAAGAAGAAAATGCTATAAACTTGATGTACGTCTCGTTTAACATCGGGCCTGGTAGTTGCTGTGCGTGAGGTGTAGGAACCTGTGCCTCCTCATGGTGATGGTACTATCTCCTTGCTTGAACGTGACAGAAGCGTTACGCCCGGTACATGTTTAGTGTCGTGCTGTGTGATAGGCGTAAGGCGTAAATTCTTCTTCCATAAACGTGTCACATGTTCATCTCCGCTGTGGCAATGGTTTGGTCTGTCTTTGTTTTGAAATCTTTTCAGGCACGGAGTTTAGTTTGGATGGAATGTATGTGCTGCAGTGTGTGTTCCTGTCGAAGCTCGCTCCAAAGGGGACAGAGGCTAGCATGTAAGTTTTGAAACCCTTTCCCATTTTTGTGTCCATTGTTGGCAGAGAAAACATTGAGTGAAAAGAAGGAAATGCTGGTTACCAGCTGAATGTGGGCTACCTTATACATAGATCTACACGTTGAAGTGACTTATCAAAGAATAGGCTTTGGAAAACATTGAGATGAAAGAAGAAAATGCTGGTGACCATATAATCTTGATATAAACAAAGAATAGGCTTTGGAAAACATTGAGATGAAAGGAGAAAATGCTATAAACTTGATGTACGTCTCGTTTAACATCGGGCCTGGTAGTTGCTGTGCGTGAGGTGTAGGAACCTGTGCCTCCTCATGGTGATGTTACTATCTCGTTTGTTGAACGTGACAGAAGCGTTACGCCCGGTACATGTTTAGTGTGGTGCTGTGTGATAGGCGTAAGGCGTAAATTCTTCTTCCATAAACGTGTCACATGTTCATCTCCGCTGTGGCAATGGTTTGGTCTGTCTTTGTTTTGAAATCTTTTCAGGCACGGAGTTTAGTTTGGATGGAATGTATGTGCTGCAGTGTGTGTTCCTGTCGAAGCTCACTCCAAAGGGGACAGAGGCTAGCATGTAAGTTTTGAAACCCTTTCCCATTTTTGTGTCCATTGTTGGGAGAGAAAACATTGAGTGAAAAGAAGGAAATGCTGGTTACCAGCTGAATGTGGGCTACCTTATACATAGATCTACACGTTGAAGTGACTTATCAAAGAATAGGCTTTGGAAAACATTGAGATGAAAGAAGAAAATGCTGGTGACCATATAAACTTGATATAAACAAAGAATAGGCTTTGGAAAACATTGAGATGAAAGGAGAAAATGCTATAAACTTGATGTACGTCTCGTTTAACATCGGGCCTGGTAGTTGCTGTGCGTGAGGTGTAGGAACCTGTGCCTCCTCATGGTGATGTTACTATCTCGTTTGTTGAACGTGACAGAAGCGTTACGCCCGGTACATGTTTAGTGTGGTGCTGTGTGATAGGCGTAAGGCATAAATTCTTCTTCCATAAACGTGTCACATGTTCATCTCCGCTGTGGCAATGGTTCGGTCTGTCTTTGTTTTGAAATCTTTTCAGGTACGGAGTTTAGTTTGGATGGAATGTATGTGCTGCTGTGTGTGTTCCTGTCGAAGCTCGCTCCAAAGGGGACAGAGGCTAGCATGTAAGTTTTGAAACCCTTTTCCATTTTTGTGTCCATTGTTGGCAGAGAAAACATTGAGTGAAAAGAAGGAAATGCTGGTTACCAGCTGAATGTGGGCTACCTTATACATAGATCTACACATTGAAGTGACTTATCAAAGAATAGGCTTTGGAAAACATTGAGATGAAAGAAGAAAATGCTGGTGACCAAATAAACTTGATATAAACAAAGAATAGGCTTTGGAAAACATTGAGATGAAAGAAGAAAATGCTATAAACTTGATGTACGTCTCGTTTAACATCGGGCCTGGTAGTTGCTGTGCGTGAGGTGTAGGAACCTGTGCCTCCTCATGGTGATGGTACTATCTCCTTGCTTGAACGTGACAGAAGCGTTACGCCCGGTACATGTTTAGTGTCGTGCTGTGTGATAGGCGTAAGGCGTAAATTCTTCTTCCATAAACGTGGCACATCTTCATCTCCGCTGTGGCAATGGTTTGGTCTGTCTTTGTTTTGAAATCTTTTCAGGCACGGAGTTTAGTTTGGATGGAATGTATGTGCTGCAGTGTGTGTTCCTGTCGAAGCTCGCTCCAAAGGGGACAGAGGCTAGCATGTAAGTTTTGAAACCCTTTCCCATTTTTGTGTCCATTGTTGGCAGAGAAAACATTGAGTGAAAAGAAGGAAATGCTGGTTACCAGCTGAATGTGGGCTACCTTATACATAGATCTACACGTTGAAGTGACTTATCAAAGAATAGGCCTTGGAAAACATTGAGATGAAAGAAGAAAATGCTGGTGACCATATAATCTTGATATAAACAAAGAATAGGCTTTGGAAAACATTGAGATGAAAGGAGAAAATGCTATAAACTTGATGTACGTCTCGTTTAACATCGGGCCTGGTAGTTGCTGTGCGTGAGGTGTAGGAACCTGTGCCTCCTCATGGTGATGTTACTATCTCGTTTGTTGAACGTGACAGAAGCGTTACGCCCGGTACATGTTTAGTGTGGTGCTGTGTGATAGGCGTAAGGCGTAAATTCTTCTTCCATAAACGTGTCACATGTTCATCTCCGCTGTGGCAATGGTTTGGTCTGTCTTTGTTTTGAAATCTTTTCAGGCACGGAGTTTAGTTTGGATGGAATGTATGTGCTGCAGTGTGTGTTCCTGTCGAAGCTCACTCCAAAGGGGACAGAGGCTAGCATGTAAGTTTTGAAACCCTTTTCCATTTTTGTGTCCATTGTTGGCAGAGAAAACATTGAGTGAAAAGAAGGAAATGCTGGTTACCAGCTGAATGTGGGCTACCTTATACATAGATCTACACATTGAAGTGACTTATCAAAGAATAGGCTTTGGAAAACATTGAGATGAAAGAAGAAAATGCTGGTGACCAAATAAACTTGATATAAACAAAGAATAGGCTTTGGAAAACATTGAGATGAAAGAAGAAAATGCTATAAACTTGATGTACGTCTCGTTTAACATCGGGCCTGGTAGTTGCTGTGCGTGAGGTGTAGGAACCTGTGCCTCCTCATGGTGATGGTACTATCTCCTTGCTTGAACGTGACAGAAGCGTTACGCCCGGTACATGTTTAGTGTCGTGCTGTGTGATAGGCGTAAGGCGTAAATTCTTCTTCCATAAACGTGTCACATGTTCATCTCCGCTGTGGCAATGGTTTGGTCTGTCTTTGTTTTGAAATCTTTTCAGGCACGGAGTTTAGTTTGGATGGAATGTATGTGCTGCAGTGTGTGTTCCTGTCGAAGCTCGCTCCAAAGGGGACAGAGGCTAGCATGTAAGTTTTGAAACCATTTCCCATTTTTGTGTCCATTGTTGGCAGAGAAAACATTGAGTGAAAAGAAGGAAATGCTGGTTACCAGCTGAATGTGGGCTACCTTATACATAGATCTACACGTTGAAGTGACTTATCAAAGAATAGGCTTTGGAAAACATTGAGATGAAAGAAGAAAATGCTGGTGACCATATAATCTTGATATAAACAAAGAATAGGCTTTGGAAAACATTGAGATGAAAGGAGAAAATGCTATAAACTTGATGTACGTCTCGTTTAACATCGGGCCTGGTAGTTGCTGTGCGTGAGGTGTAGGAACCTGTGCCTCCTCATGGTGATGTTACTATCTCGTTTGTTGAACGTGACAGAAGCGTTACGCCCGGTACATGTTTAGTGTGGTGCTGTGTGATAGGCGTAAGGCGTAAATTCTTCTTCCATAAACGTGTCACATGTTCATCTCCGCTGTGGCAATGGTTTGGTCTGTCTTTGTTTTGAAATCTTTTCAGGCACGGAGTTTAGTTTGGATGGAATGTATGTGCTGCAGTGTGTGTTCCTGTCGAAGCTCACTCCAAAGGGGACAGAGGCTAGCATGTAAGTTTTGAAACCCTTTCCCATTTTTGTGTCCATTGTTGGCAGAGAAAACATTGAGTGAAAAGAAGGAAATGCTGGTTACCAGCTGAATGTGGGCTACCTTATACATAGATCTACACGTTGAAGTGACTTATCAAAGAATAGGCTTTGGAAAACATTGAGATGAAAGAAGAAAATGCTGGTGACCATATAAACTTGATATAAACAAAGAATAGGCTTTGGAAAACATTGAGATGAAAGGAGAAAATGCTATAAACTTGATGTACGTCTCGTTTAACATCGGGCCTGGTAGTTGCTGTGCGTGAGGTGTAGGAACCTGTGCCTCCTCATGGTGATGTTACTATCTCGTTTGTTGAACGTGACAGAAGCGTTACGCCCGGTACATGTTTAGTGTGGTGCTGTGTGATAGGCGTAAGGCATAAATTCTTCTTCCATAAACGTGTCACATGTTCATCTCCGCTGTGGCAATGGTTCGGTCTGTCTTTGTTTTGAAATCTTTTCAGGTACGGAGTTTAGTTTGGATGGAATGTATGTGCTGCTGTGTGTGTTCCTGTCGAAGCTCGCTCCAAAGGGGACAGAGGCTAGCATGTAAGTTTTGAAACCCTTTTCCATTTTTGTGTCCATTGTTGGCAGAGAAAACATTGAGTGAAAAGAAGGAAATGCTGGTTACCAGCTGAATGTGGGCTACCTTATACATAGATCTACACATTGAAGTGACTTATCAAAGAATAGGCTTTGGAAAACATTGAGATGAAAGAAGAAAATGCTGGTGACCAAATAAACTTGATATAAACAAAGAATAGGCTTTGGAAAACATTGAGATGAAAGAAGAAAATGCTATAAACTTGATGTACGTCTCGTTTAACATCGGGCCTGGTAGTTGCTGTGCGTGAGGTGTAGGAACCTGTGCCTCCTCATGGTGATGGTACTATCTCCTTGCTTGAACGTGACAGAAGCGTTACGCCCGGTACATGTTTAGTGTCGTGCTGTGTGATAGGCGTAAGGCGTAAATTCTTCTTCCATAAACGTGTCACATGTTCATCTCCGCTGTGGCAATGGTTTGGTCTGTCTTTGTTTTGAAATCTTTTCAGGCACGGAGTTTAGTTTGGATGGAATGTATGTGCTGCAGTGTGTGTTCCTGTCGAAGCTCGCTCCAAAGGGGACAGAGGCTAGCATGTAAGTTTTGAAACCCTTTCCCATTTTTGTGTCCATTGTTGGCAGAGAAAACATTGAGTGAAAAGAAGGAAATGCTGGTTACCAGCTGAATGTGGGCTACCTTATACATAGATCTACACGTTGAAGTGACTTATCAAAGAATAGGCTTTGGAAAACATTGAGATGAAAGAAGAAAATGCTGGTGACCATATAATCTTGATATAAACAAAGAATAGGCTTTGGAAAACATTGAGATGAAAGGAGAAAATGCTATAAACTTGATGTACGTCTCGTTTAACATCGGGCCTGGTAGTTGCTGTGCGTGAGGTGTAGGAACCTGTGCCTCCTCATGGTGATGTTACTATCTCGTTTGTTGAACGTGACAGAAGCGTTACGCCCGGTACATGTTTAGTGTGGTGCTGTGTGATAGGCGTAAGGCGTAAATTCTTCTTCCATAAACGTGTCACATGTTCATCTCCGCTGTGGCAATGGTTTGGTCTGTCTTTGTTTTGAAATCTTTTCAGGCACGGAGTTTAGTTTGGATGGAATGTATGTGCTGCAGTGTGTGTTCCTGTCGAAGCTCACTCCAAAGGGGACAGAGGCTAGCATGTAAGTTTTGAAACCCTTTCCCATTTTTGTGTCCATTGTTGGCAGAGAAAACATTGAGTGAAAAGAAGGAAATGCTGGTTACCAGCTGAATGTGGGCTACCTTATACATAGATCTACACGTTGAAGTGACTTATCAAAGAATAGGCTTTGGAAAACATTGAGATGAAGAAGAAAATGCTGGTGACCATATAAACTTGATATAAACAAAGAATAGGCTTTGGAAAACATTGAGATGAAAGGAGAAAATGCTATAAACTTGATGTACGTCTCGTTTAACATCGGGCCTGGTAGTTGCTGTGCGTGAGGTGTAGGAACCTGTGCCTCCTCATGGTGATGTTACTATCTCGTTTGTTGAACGTGACAGAAGCGTTACGCCCGGTACATGTTTAGTGTGGTGCTGTGTGATAGGCGTAAGGCATAAATTCTTCTTCCATAAACGTGTCACATGTTCATCTCCGCTGTGGCAATGGTTCGGTCTGTCTTTGTTTTGAAATCTTTTCAGGTACGGAGTTTAGTTTGGATGGAATGTATGTGCTGCTGTGTGTGTTCCTGTCGAAGCTCGCTCCAAAGGGGACAGAGGCTAGCATGTAAGTTTTGAAACCCTTTTCCATTTTTGTGTCCATTGTTGGCAGAGAAAACATTGAGTGAAAAGAAGGAAATGCTGGTTACCAGCTGAATGTGGGCTACCTTATACATAGATCTACACATTGAAGTGACTTATCAAAGAATAGGCTTTGGAAAACATTGAGATGAAAGAAGAAAATGCTGGTGACCAAATAAACTTGATATAAACAAAGAATAGGCTTTGGAAAACATTGAGATGAAAGAAGAAAATGCTATAAACTTGATGTACGTCTCGTTTAACATCGGGCCTGGTAGTTGCTGTGCGTGAGGTGTAGGAACCTGTGCCTCCTCATGGTGATGGTACTATCTCCTTGCTTGAACGTGACAGAAGCGTTACGCCCGGTACATGTTTAGTGTCGTGCTGTGTGATAGGCGTAAGGCGTAAATTCTTCTTCCATAAACGTGTCACATGTTCATCTCCGCTGTGGCAATGGTTTGGTCTGTCTTTGTTTTGAAATCTTTTCAGGCACGGAGTTTAGTTTGGATGGAATGTATGTGCTGCAGTGTGTGTTCCTGTCGAAGCTCGCTCCAAAGGGGACAGAGGCTAGCATGTAAGTTTTGAAACCCTTTCCCATTTTTGTGTCCATTGTTGGCAGAGAAAACATTGAGTGAAAAGAAGGAAATGCTGGTTACCAGCTGAATGTGGGCTACCTTATACATAGATCTACACGTTGAAGTGACTTATCAAAGAATAGGCTTTGGAAAACATTGAGATGAAAGAAGAAAATGCTGGTGACCAAATAAACTTGATATAAACAAAGAATAGGCTTTGGAAAACATTGAGATGAAAGGAGAAAATGCTATAAACTTGATGTACGTCTCGTTTAACATCGGGCCTGGTAGTTGCTGTGCGTGAGGTGTAGGAACCTGTGCCTCCTCATGGTGATGTTACTATCTCGTTTGTTGAACGTGACAGAAGCGTTACGCCCGGTACATGTTTAGTGTGGTGCTGTGTGATAGGCGTAAGGCGTAAATTCTTCTTCCATAAACGTGTCACATGTTCATCTCCGCTGTGGCAATGGTTTGGTCTGTCTTTGTTTTGAAATCTTTTCAGGCACGGAGTTTAGATTGGATGGAATGTATGTGCTGCAGTGTGTGTTCCTGTCGAAGCTCACTCCAAAGGGGACAGAGGCTAGCATGTAAGTTTTGAAACCCTTTCCCATTTTTGTGTCCATTGTTGGCAGAGAAAACATTGAGTGAAAAGAAGGAAATGCTGGTTACCAGCTGAATGTGGGCTACCTTATACATAGATCTACACGTTGAAGTGACTTATCAAAGAATAGGCTTTGGAAAACATTGAGATGAAAGAAGAAAATGCTGGTGACCATATAAACTTGATATAAACAAAGAATAGGCTTTGGAAAACATTGAGATGAAAGGAGAAAATGCTATAAACTTGATGTACGTCTCGTTTAACATCGGGCCTGGTAGTTGCTGTGCGTGAGGTGTAGGAACCTGTGCCTCCTCATGGTGATGTTACTATCTCGTTTGTTGAACGTGACAGAAGCGTTACGCCCGGTACATGTTTAGTGTGGTGCTGTGTGATAGGCGTAAGGCATAAATTCTTCTTCCATAAACGTGTCACATGTTCATCTCCGCTGTGGCAATGGTTCGGTCTGTCTTTGTTTTGAAATCTTTTCAGGTACGGAGTTTAGTTTGGATGGAATGTATGTGCTGCTGTGTGTGTTCCTGTCGAAGCTCGCTCCAAAGGGGACAGAGGCTAGCATGTAAGTTTTGAAACCCTTTTCCATTTTTGTGTCCATTGTTGGCAGAGAAAACATTGAGTGAAAAGAAGGAAATGCTGGTTACCAGCTGAATGTGGGCTACCTTATACATAGATCTACACATTGAAGTGACTTATCAAAGAATAGGCTTTGGAAAACATTGAGATGAAAGAAGAAAATGCTGGTGACCAAATAAACTTGATATAAACAAAGAATAGGCTTTGGAAAACATTGAGATGAAAGAAGAAAATGCTATAAACTTGATGTACGTCTCGTTTAACATCGGGCCTGGTAGTTGCTGTGCGTGAGGTGTAGGAACCTGTGCCTCCTCATGGTGATGGTACTATCTCCTTGCTTGAACGTGACAGAAGCGTTACGCCCGGTACATGTTTAGTGTCGTGCTGTGTGATAGGCGTAAGGCGTAAATTCTTCTTCCATAAACGTGTCACATGTTCATCTCCGCTGTGGCAATGGTTTGGTCTGTCTTTGTTTTGAAATCTTTTCAGGCACGGAGTTTAGTTTGGATGGAATGTATGTGCTGCAGTGTGTGTTCCTGTCGAAGCTCGCTCCAAAGGGGACAGAGGCTAGCATGTAAGTTTTGAAACCCTTTCCCATTTTTGTGTCCATTGTTGGCAGAGAAAACATTGAGTGAAAAGAAGGAAATGCTGGTTACCAGCTGAATGTGGGCTACCTTATACATAGATCTACACGTTGAAGTGACTTATCAAAGAATAGGCTTTGGAAAACATTGAGATGAAAGAAGAAAATGCTGGTGACCATATAAACTTGATATAAACAAAGAATAGGCTTTGGAAAACATTGAGATGAAAGGAGAAAATGCTATAAACTTGATGTACGTCTCGTTTAACATCGGGCCTGGTAGTTGCTGTGCGTGAGGTGTAGGAACCTGTGCCTCCTCATGGTGATGTTACTATCTCGTTTGTTGAACGTGACAGAAGCGTTACGCCCGGTACATGTTTAGTGTGGTGCTGTGTGATAGGCGTAAGGCGTAAATTCTTCTTCCATAAACGTGTCACATGTTCATCTCCGCTGTGGCAATGGTTTGGTCTGTCTTTGTTTTGAAATCTTTTCAGGCACGGAGTTTAGTTTGGATGGAATGTATGTGCTGCAGTGTGTGTTCCTGTCGAAGCTCACTCCAAAGGGGACAGAGGCTAGCATGTAAGTTTTGAAACCCTTTCCCATTTTTGTGTCCATTGTTGGCAGAGAAAACATTGAGTGAAAAGAAGGAAATGCTGGTTACCAGCTGAATGTGGGCTACCTTATACATAGATCTACACGTTGAAGTGACTTATCAAAGAATAGGCTTTGGAAAACATTGAGATGAAAGAAGAAAATGCTGGTGACCATATAAACTTGATATAAACAAAGAATAGGCTTTGGAAAACATTGAGATGAAAGGAGAAAATGCTATAAACTTGATGTACATCTCGTTTAACATCGGGCCTGGTAGTTGCTGTGCGTGAGGTGTAGGAACCTGTGCCTCCTCATGGTGATGTTACTATCTCGTTTGTTGAACGTGACAGAAGCGTTACGCCCGGTACATGTTTAGTGTGGTGCTGTGTGATAGGCGTAAGGCATAAATTCTTCTTCCATAAACGTGTCACATGTTCATCTCCGCTGTGGCAATGGTTCGGTCTGTCTTTGTTTTGAAATCTTTTCAGGTACGGAGTTTAGTTTGGATGGAATGTATGTGCTGCTGTGTGTGTTCCTGTCGAAGCTCGCTCCAAAGGGGACAGAGGCTAGCATGTAAGTTTTGAAACCCTTTTCCATTTTTGTGTCCATTGTTGGCAGAGAAAACATTGAGTGAAAAGAAGGAAATGCTGGTTACCAGCTGAATGTGGGCTACCTTATACATAGATCTACACATTGAAGTGACTTATCAAAGAATAGGCTTTGGAAAACATTGAGATGAAAGAAGAAAATGCTGGTGACCAAATAAACTTGATATAAACAAAGAATAGGCTTTGGAAAACATTGAGATGAAAGAAGAAAATGCTATAAACTTGATGTACGTCTCGTTTAACATCGGGCCTGGTAGTTGCTGTGCGTGAGGTGTAGGAACCTGTGCCTCCTCATGGTGATGGTACTATCTCCTTGCTTGAACGTGACAGAAGCGTTACGCCCGGTACATGTTTAGTGTCGTGCTGTGTGATAGGCGTAAGGCGTAAATTCTTCTTCCATAAACGTGTCACATGTTCATCTCCGCTGTGGCAATGGTTTGGTCTGTCTTTGTTTTGAAATCTTTTCAGGCACGGAGTTTAGTTTGGATGGAATGTATGTGCTGCAGTGTGTGTTCCTGTCGAAGCTCGCTCCAAAGGGGACAGAGGCTAGCATGTAAGTTTTGAAACCCTTTCCCATTTTTGTGTCCATTGTTGGCAGAGAAAACATTGAGTGAAAAGAAGGAAATGCTGGTTACCAGCTGAATGTGGGCTACCTTATACATAGATCTACACGTTGAAGTGACTTATCAAAGAATAGGCTTTGGAAAACATTGAGATGAAAGAAGAAAATGCTGGTGACCATATAAACTTGATATAAACAAAGAATAGGCTTTGGAAAACATTGAGATGAAAGGAGAAAATGCTATAAACTTGATGTACGTCTCGTTTAACATCGGGCCTGGTAGTTGCTGTGCGTGAGGTGTAGGAACCTGTGCCTCCTCATGGTGATGTTACTATCTCGTTTGTTGAACGTGACAGAAGCGTTACGCCCGGTACATGTTTAGTGTGGTGCTGTGTGATAGGCGTAAGGCGTAAATTCTTCTTCCATAAACGTGTCACATGTTCATCTCCGCTGTGGCAATGGTTTGGTCTGTCTTTGTTTTGAAATCTTTTCAGGCACGGAGTTTAGTTTGGATGGAATGTATGTGCTGCAGTGTGTGTTCCTGTCGAAGCTCACTCCAAAGGGGACAGAGGCTAGCATGTAAGTTTTGAAACCCTTTCCCATTTTTGTGTCCATTGTTGGCAGAGAAAACATTGAGTGAAAAGAAGGAAATGCTGGTTACCAGCTGAATGTGGGCTACCTTATACATAGATCTACACGTTGAAGTGACTTATCAAAGAATAGGCTTTGGAAAACATTGAGATGAAAGAAGAAAATGCTGGTGACCATATAAACTTGATATAAACAAAGAATAGGCTTTGGAAAACATTGAGATGAAAGGAGAAAATGCTATAAACTTGATGTACGTCTCGTTTAACATCGGGCCTGGTAGTTGCTATGCGTGAGGTGTAGGAACCTGTGCCTCCTCATGGTGATGTTACTATCTCGTTTGTTGAACGTGACAGAAGCGTTACGCCCGGTACATGTTTAGTGTGGTGCTGTGTGATAGGCGTAAGGCATAAATTCTTCTTCCATAAACGTGTCACATGTTCATCTCCGCTGTGGCAATGGTTCGGTCTGTCTTTGTTTTGAAATCTTTTCAGGTACGGAGTTTAGTTTGGATGGAATGTATGTGCTGCTGTGTGTGTTCCTGTCGAAGCTCGCTCCAAAGGGGACAGAGGCTAGCATGTAAGTTTTGAAACCCTTTTCCATTTTTGTGTCCATTGTTGGCAGAGAAAACATTGAGTGAAAAGAAGGAAATGCTGGTTACCAGCTGAATGTGGGCTACCTTATACATAGATCTACACGTTGAAGTGACTTATCAAAGAATAGGCTTTGGAAAACATTGAGATGAAAGAAGAAAATGCTGGTGACCATATAAACTTGATATAAACAAAGAATAGGCTTTGGAAAACATTGAGATGAAAGGAGAAAATGCTATAAACTTGATGTACGTCTCGTTTAACATCGGGCCTGGTAGTTGCTGTGCGTGAGGTGTAGGAACCTGTGCCTCCTCATGGTGATGTTACTATCTCGTTTGTTGAACGTGACAGAAGCGTTACGCCCGGTACATGTTTAGTGTGGTGCTGTGTGATAGGCGTAAGGCATAAATTCTTCTTCCATAAACGTGTCACATGTTCATCTCCGCTGTGGCAATGGTTTGGTCTGTCTTTGTTTTGAAATCTTTTCGGGTACGGAGTTTAGTTTGGATGGAATGTATGTGCTGCTGTGTGTGTTCCTGTCGAAGCTCGCTCCAAAGGGGACAGAGGCTAGCATGTAAGTTTTGAAACCCTTTTCCATTTTTGTGTCCATTGTTGGCAGAGAAAACATTGAGTGAAAAGAAGGAAATGCTGGTTACCAGCTGAATGTGGGCTACCTTATACATAGATCTACACATTGAAGTGACTTATCAAAGAATAGGCTTTGGAAAACATTGAGATGAAAGAAGAAAATGCTGGTGACCATATAAACTTGATATAAACAAAGAATAGGCTTTGGAAAACATTGAGATGAAAGGAGAAAATGCTATAAACTTGATGTACGTCTCGTTTAACATCGGGCCTGGTAGTTGCTGTGCGTGAGGTGTAGGAACCTGTGCCTCCTCATGGTGATGTTACTATCTCGTTTGTTGAACGTGACAGAAGCGTTACGCCCGGTACATGTTTAGTGTCGTGCTGTGTGATAGGCGTAAGGCATAAATTCTTCTTCCATAAACGTGTCACATGTTCATCTCCGCTGTGGCAATGGTTCGGTCTGTCTTTGTTTTGAAATCTTTTCAGGTACGGAGTTTAGTTTGGATGGAATGTATGTGCTGCTGTGTGTGTTCCTGTCGAAGCTCGCTCCAAAGGGGACAGAGGCTAGCATGTAAGTTTTGAAACCCTTTTCCATTTTTGTGTCCATTGTTGGCAGAGAAAACATTGAGTGAAAAGAAGGAAATGCTGGTTACCAGCTGAATGTGGGCTACCTTATACATAGATCTACACGTTGAAGTGACTTATCAAAGAATAGGCTTTGGAAAACATTGAGATGAAAGAAGAAAATGCTGGTGACCATATAAACTTGATATAAACAAAGAATAGGCTTTGGAAAACATTGAGATGAAAGGAGAAAATGCTATAAACTTGATGTACGTCTCGTTTAACATCGGGCCTGGTAGTTGCTGTGCGTGAGGTGTAGGAACCTGTGCCTCCTCATGGTGATGTTACTATCTCGTTTGTTGAACGTGACAGAAGCGTTACGCCCGGTACATGTTTAGTGTGGTGCTGTGTGATAGGCGTAAGGCATAAATTCTTCTTCCATAAACGTGTCACATGTTCATCTCCGCTGTGGCAATGGTTTGGTCTGTCTTTGTTTTGAAATCTTTTCGGGTACGGAGTTTAGTTTGGATGGAATGTATGTGCTGCTGTGTGTGTTCCTGTCGAAGCTCGCTCCAAAGGGGACAGAGGCTAGCATGTAAGTTTTGAAACCCTTTTCCATTTTTGTGTCCATTGTTGGCAGAGAAAACATTGAGTGAAAAGAAGGAAATGCTGGTTACCAGCTGAATGTGGGCTACCTTATACATAGATCTACACATTGAAGTGACTTATCAAAGAATAGGCTTTGGAAAACATTGAGATGAAAGAAGAAAATGCTGGTGACCAAATAAACTTGATATAAACAAAGAATAGGCTTTGGAAAACATTGAGATGAAAGAAGAAAATGCTATAAACTTGATGTATGTCTCGTTTAACATCGGGCCTGGTAGTTGCTGTGCGTGAGGTGTAGGAACCTGTGCCTCCTCATGGTGATGTTACTATCTCGTTTGTTGAACGTGACAGAAGCGTTACGCCCGGTACATGTTTAGTGTTGTGCTGTGTGATAGGCGTAAGGCGTAAATTCTTCTTCCATAAACGTGTCACATGTTCATCTCCGCTGTGGCAATGGTTTGGTCTGTCTTTGTTTTGAAATCTTTTCAGGCACGGAGTTTAGTTTGGATGGAATGAATGTGCTGCAGTGTGTGTTCCTGTCGAAGCTCGCTCCAAAGGGGACAGAGGCTAGCATGTAAGTTTTGAAACCCTTTCCCATTTTTGTGTCCATTGTTTGCAGAGAAAACATTGAGTGAAAAGAAGGAAATGCTGGTTACCAGCTGAATGTGGGCTACCTTATACATAGATCTACACGTTGAAGTGACTTATCAAAGAATAGGCTTTGGAAAACATTGAGATGAAAGAAGAAAATGCTGGTGACCATATAAACTTGATATAAACAAAGAATAGGCTTTGGAAAACATTGAGATGAAAGGAGAAAATGCTATAAACTTGATGTACGTCTCGTTTAACATCGGGCCTGGTAGTTGCTGTGCGTGAGGTGTAGGAACCTGTGCCTCCTCATGGTGATGTTACTATCTCGTTTGTTGAACGTGACAGAAGCGTTACGCCCGGTACATGTTTAGTGTCGTGCTGTGTGATAGGCGTAAGGCATAAATTCTTCTTCCATAAACGTGTCACATGTTCATCCCCGCTGTGGCAATGGTTCGGTCTGTCTTTGTTTTGAAATCTTTTCAGGCACGGAGTTTAGTTTGGATGGAATGTATGTGCTGCTGTGTGTGTTCCTGTCGAAGCTCGCTCCAAAGGGGACAGAGGCTAGCATGTAAGTTTTGAAACCCTTTCCCATTTTTGTGTCCATTGTTGGCAGAGAAAACATTGAGTGAAAAGAAGGAAATGCTGGTTACCAGCTGAATGTGGGCTACCTTATACATAGATCTACACGTTGAAGTGACTTATCAAAGAATAGGCTTTGGAAAACATTGAGATGAAAGAAGAAAATGCTGGTGACCATATAAACTTGATATAAACAAAGAATAGGCTTTGGAAAACATTGAGATGAAAGAAGAAAATGCTATAAACTTGATGTACGTCTCGTTTAACATCGGACCTGGTAGTTGCTGTGCGTGAGGTGTAGGAACCTGTGCCTCCTCATGGTGATGGTACTATCTCCTTGCTTGAACGTGACAGAAGCGTTACGCCCGGTACATGTTTAGTGTCGTGCTGTGTGATAGGCGTAAGGCGTAAATTCTTCTTCCATAAACGTGTCACATGTTCATCTCCGCTGTGGCAATGGTTTGGTCTGTCTTTGTTTTGAATTCTTTTCAGGCACAGAGTTTAGTTTGGATGGAATGTATGTGCTGCTGTGTGTGTTCCTGTCGAAGCTCGCTCCAAAGGGGACAGAGGCTAGCATGTAAGTTTTGAAACCCTTTCCCATTTTTGTGTCCATTGTTGGCAGAGAAAACATTGAGTGAAAAGAAGGAAATGCTGGTTACCAGCTGAATGTGGGCTACCTTATACATAGATCTACACGTTGAAGTGACTTATCAAAGAATAGGCTTTGGAAAACATTGAGATGAAAGAAGAAAATGCTGGTGACCATATAAACTTGATATAAACAAAGAATAGGCTTTGGAAAACATTGAGATGAAAGAAGAAAATGCTATAAACTTGATGTACGTCTCGTTTAACATCGGACCTGGTAGTTGCTGTGCGTGAGGTGTAGGAACCTGTGCCTCCTCATGGTGATGGTACTATCTCCTTGCTTGAACGTGACAGAAGCGTTACGCCCGGTACATGTTTAGTGTCGTGCTGTGTGATAGGCGTAAGGCGTAAATTCTTCTTCCATAAACGTGTCACATGTTCATCTCCGCTGTGGCAATGGTTTGGTCTGTCTTTGTTTTGAATTCTTTTCAGGCACGGAGTTTAGTTTGGATGGAATGTATGTGCTGCTGTGTGTGTTCCTGTCGAAGCTCGCTCCAAAGGGGACAGAGGCTAGCATGTAAGTTTTGAAACCCTTTCCCATTTTTGTGTCCATTGTTGGCAGAGAAAACATTGAGTGAAAAGAAGGAAATGCTGGTTACCAGCTGAATGTGGGCTACCTTATACATAGATCTACACGTTGAAGTGACTTATCAAAGAATAGGCTTTGGAAAACATTGAGATGAAAGAAGAAAATGCTGGTGACCATATAAACTTGATATAAACAAAGAATAGGCTTTGGAAAACATTGAGATGAAAGAAGAAAATGCTATAAACTTGATGTACGTCTCGTTTAACATCGGACCTGGTAGTTGCTGTGCGTGAGGTGTAGGAACCTGTGCCTCCTCATGGTGATGGTACTATCTCCTTGCTTGAACGTGACAGAAGCGTTACGCCCGGTACATGTTTAGTGTCGTGCTGTGTGATAGGCGTAAGGCGTAAATTCTTCTTCCATAAACGTGTCACATGTTCATCTCCGCTGTGGCAATGGTTTGGTCTGTCTTTGTTTTGAATTCTTTTCAGGCACGGAGTTTAGTTTGGATGGAATGTATGTGCTGCTGTGTGTGTTCCTGTCGAAGCTCGCTCCAAAGGGGACAGAGGCTAGCATGTAAGTTTTGAAACCCTTTCCCATTTTTGTGTCCATTGTTGGCAGAGAAAACATTGAGTGAAAAGAAGGAAATGCTGGTTACCAGCTGAATGTGGGCTACCTTATACATAGATCTACACGTTGAAGTGACTTATCAAAGAATAGGCTTTGGAAAACATTGAGATGAAAGAAGAAAATGCTGGTGACCATATAAACTTGATATAAACAAAGAATAGGCTTTGGAAAACATTGAGATGAAAGAAGAAAATGCTATAAACTTGATGTACGTCTCGTTTAACATCGGGCCTGGTAGTTGCTGTGCGTGAGGTGTAGGAACCTGTGCCTCCTCATGGTGATGGTACTATCTCCTTGCTTGAACATGACAGAAGCGTTACGCCCGGTACATGTTTAGTGTCGTGCTGTGTGATAGGCGTAAGGCGTAAATTCTTCTTCCATAAACGTGTCACATGTTCATCTCCGCTGTGGCAATGGTTTGGTCTGTCTTTGTTTTGAATTCTTTTCAGGCACGGAGTTTAGTTTGGATGGAATGTATGTGCTGCTGTGTGTGTTCCTGTCGAAGCTCGCTCCAAAGGGGACAGAGGCTAGCATGTAAGTTTTGAAACCCTTTCCCATTTTTGTGTCCATTGTTGGCAGAGAAAACATTGAGTGAAAAGAAGGAAATGCTGGTTACCAGCTGAATGTGGGCTACCTTATACATAGATCTACACGTTGAAGTGACTTATCAAAGAATAGGCTTTGGAAAACATTGAGATGAAAGAAGAAAATGCTGGTGACCATATAAACTTGATATAAACAAAGAATAGGCTTTGGAAAACATTGAGATGAAAGAAGAAAATGCTATAAACTTGATGTACGTCTCGTTTAACATCGGACCTGGTAGTTGCTGTGCGTGAGGTGTAGGAACCTGTGCCTCCTCATGGTGATGGTACTATCTCCTTGCTTGAACGTGACAGAAGCGTTACGCCCGGTACATGTTTAGTGTCGTGCTGTGTGATAGGCGTAAGGCGTAAATTCTTCTTCCATAAACGTGTCACATGTTCATCTCCGCTGTGGCAATGGTTTGGTCTGTCTTTGTTTTGAAATCTTTTCAGGCACGGAGTTTAGTTTGGATGGAATGTATGTGCTGCTGTGTGTGTTCCTGTCGAAGCTCGCTCCAAAGGGGACAGAGGCTAGCATGTAAGTTTTGAAACCCTTTCCCATTTTTGTGTCCATTGTTGGCAGAGAAAACATTGAGTGAAAAGAAGGAAATGCTGGTTACCAGCTGAATGTGGGCTACCTTATACATAGATCTACACGTTGAAGTGACTTATCAAAGAATAGGCTTTGGAAAACATTGAGATGAAAGAAGAAAATGCTGGTGACCATATAAACTTGATATAAACAAAGAATAGGCTTTGGAAAACATTGAGATGAAAGAAGAAAATGCTATAAACTTGATGTACGTCTCGTTTAACATCGGACCTGGTAGTTGCTGTGCGTGAGGTGTAGGAACCTGTGCCTCCTCATGGTGATGGTACTATCTCCTTGCTTGAACGTGACAGAAGCGTTACGCCCGGTACATGTTTAGTGTCGTGCTGTGTGATAGGCGTAAGGCGTAAATTCTTCTTCCATAAACGTGTCACATGTTCATCTCCGCTGTGGCAATGGTTTGGTCTGTCTTTGTTTTGAATTCTTTTCAGGCACGGAGTTTAGTTTGGATGGAATGTATGTGCTGCTGTGTGTGTTCCTGTCGAAGCTCGCTCCAAAGGGGACAGAGGCTAGCATGTAAGTTTTGAAACCCTTTCCCATTTTTGTGTCCATTGTTGGCAGAGAAAACATTGAGTGAAAAGAAGGAAATGCTGGTTACCAGCTGAATGTGGGCTACCTTATACATAGATCTACACGTTGAAGTGACTTATCAAAGAATAGGCTTTGGAAAACATTGAGATGAAAGAAGAAAATGCTGGTGACCATATAAACTTGATATAAACAAAGAATAGGCTTTGGAAAACATTGAGATGAAAGAAGAAAATGCTATAAACTTGATGTACGTCTCGTTTAACACCGGACCTGGTAGTTGCTGTGCGTGAGGTGTAGGAACCTGTGCCTCCTCATGGTGATTGTACTATCTCCTTGCTTGAACGTGACAGAAGCGTTACGCCCGGTACATGTTTAGTGTCGTGCTGTGTGATAGGCGTAAGGCGTAAATTCTTCTTCCATAAACGTGTCACATGTTCATCTCCGCTGTGGCAATGGTTTGGTCTGTCTTTGTTTTGAATTCTTTTCAGGCACGGAGTTTAGTTTGGATGGAATGTATGTGCTGCTGTGTGTGTTCCTGTCGAAGCTCGCTCCAAAGGGGACAGAGGCTAGCATGTAAGTTTTGAAACCCTTTCCCATTTTTGTGTCCATTGTTGGCAGAGAAAACATTGAGTGAAAAGAAGGAAATGCTGGTTACCAGCTGAATGTGGGCTACCTTATACATAGATCTACACGTTGAAGTGACTTATCAAAGAATAGGCTTTGGAAAACATTGAGATGAAAGAAGAAAATGCTGTTGACCATATAAACTTGATATAAACAAAGTATAGGCTTTGGAAAACATTGAGATGAAAGAAGAAAATGCTATAAACTTGATGTACGTCTCGTTTAACATCGGACCTGGTAGTTGCTGTGCGTGAGGTGTAGGAACCTGTGCCTCCTCATGGTGATGGTACTATCTCCTTGCTTGAACGTGACAGAAGCGTTACGCCCGGTACATGTTTAGTGTCGTGCTGTGTGATAGGCGTAAGGCGTAAATTCTTCTTCCATAAATGTGTCACATGTTCATCTCCGCTGTGGCAATGGTTTGGTCTGTCTTTGTTTTGAATTCTTTTCGGCACGGAGTTTAGTTTGGATGGAATGTATGTGCTGCTGTGTGTGTTCCTGTCGAAGCTCGCTCCAAAGGGGACAGAGGCTAGCATGTAAGTTTTGAAACCCTTTCCCATTTTTGTGTCCATTGTTGGCAGAGAAAACATTGAGTGAAAAGAAGGAAATGCTGGTTACCAGCTGAATGTGGGCTACCTTATACATAGATCTACACGTTGAAGTGACTTATCAAAGAATAGGCTTTGGAAAACATTGAGATGAAAGAAGAAAATGCTGGTGACCATATAAACTTGATATAAACAAAGAATAGGCTTTGGAAAACATTGAGATGAAAGAAGAAAATGCTATAAACTTGATGTACGTCTCGTTTAACATCGGACCTGGTAGTTGCTGTGCGTGAGGTGTAGGAACCTGTGCCTCCTCATGGTGATGGTACTATCTCCTTGCTTGAACGTGACAGAAGCGTTACGCCCGGTACATGTTTAGTGTCGTGCTGTGTGATAGGCGTAAGGCATAAATTCTTCTTCCATAAACGTGTCACATGTTCATCTCCGCTGTGGCAATGGTTTGGTCTGTCTTTGTTTTGAATTCTTTTCAGGCACGGAGTTTAGTTTGGATGGAATGTATGTGCTACTGTGTGTGTTCCTGTCGAAGCTCGCTCCAAAGGGGACAGAGGCTAGCATGTAAGTTTTGAAACCCTTTCCCATTTTTGTGTCCATTGTTGGCAGAGAAAACATTGAGTGAAAAGAAGGAAATGCTGGTTACCAGCTGAATGTGGGCTACCTTATACATAGATCTACACGTTGAAGTGACTTATCAAAGAATAGGCTTTGGAAAACATTGAGATGAAAGAAGAAAATGCTGGTGACCATATAAACTTGATATAAACAAAGAATAGGCTTTGGAAAACATTGTTATGAAAAAGAAAATGCTATAAACTTGATGTACGTCTCGTTTAACATCGGGCCTGGTAGTTGCTGTGCGTGAGGTGTAGGAACCTGTGCCTCCTCATGGTGATGGTACTATCTCCTTGCTTGAACGTGACAGAAGCGTTACGCCCGGTACATGTTTAGTGTCGTGCTGTGTGATAGGCGTAAGGCGTAAATTCTTCTTCCATAAACGTGTCACATGTTCATCTCCGCTGTGGCAATGGTTTGGTCTGTCTTTGTTTTGAATTCTTTTCAGGCACGGAGTTTAGTTTGGATGGAATGTATGTGCTGCTGTGTGTGTTCCTGTCGAAGCTCGCTCCAAAGGGGACAGAGGCTAGCATGTAAGTTTTGAAACCCTTTCCCATTTTTGTGTCCATTGTTGGCAGAGAAAACATTGAGTGAAAAGAAGGAAATGCTGGTTACCAGCTGAATGTGGGCTACCTTATACATAGATCTACACGTTGAAGTGACTTATCAAAGAATAGGCTTTGGAAAACATTGAGATGAAAGAAGAAAATGCTGGTGACCATATAAACTTGATATAAACAAAGAATAGGCTTTGGAAAACATTGAGATGAAAGAAGAAAATGCTATAAACTTGATGTACGTCTCGTTTAACATCGGGCCTGGTAGTTGCTGTGCGTGAGGTGTAGGAACCTGTGCCTCCTCATGGTGATGGTACTATCTCCTTGCTTGAACGTGACAGAAGCGTTACGCCTGGTACATGTTTAGTGTCGTGCTGTGTGATAGGCGTAAGGCGTAAATTCTTCTTCCATAAACGTGTCACATGTTCATCTCCGCTGTGGCAATGGTTTGGTCTGTCTTTGTTTTGAATTCTTTTCAGGCACGGAGTTTAGTTTGGATGGAATGTATGTGCTGCTGTGTGTGTTCCTGTCGAAGCTCGCTCCAAAGGGGACAGAGGCTAGCATGTAAGTTTTGAAACCCTTTCCCATTTTTGTGTCCATTGTTGGCAGAGAAAACATTGAGTGAAAAGAAGGAAATGCTGGTTACCAGCTGAATGTGGGCTACCTTATACATAGATCTACACGTTGAAGTGACTTATCAAAGAATAGGCTTTGGAAAACATTGAGATGAAAGAAGAAAATGCTGGTGACCATATAAACTTGATATAAACAAAGAATAGGCTTTGGAAAACATTGAGATGAAAGAAGAAAATGCTATAAACTTGATGTACGTCTCGTTTAACATCGGGCCTGGTAGTTGCTGTGCGTGAGGTGTAGGAACCTGTGCCTCCTCATGGTGATGGTACTATCTCCTTGCTTGAACGTGACAGAAGCGTTACGCCCGGTACATGTTTAGTGTCGTGCTGTGTGATAGGCGTAAGGCGTAAATTCTTCTTCCATAAACGTATCACATGTTCATCTCCGCTGTGGCAATGGTTTGGTCCGTCTTTGTTTTGAATTCTTTTCAGGCACGGAGTTTAGTTTGGATGGAATGTATGTGCTGCTGTGTGTGTTCCTGTCGAAGCTCGCTCCAAAGGGGACAGAGGCTAGCATGTAAGTTTTGAAACCCTTTCCCATTTTTGTGTCCATTGTTGGCAGAGAAAACATTGAGTGAAAAGAAGGAAATGCTGGTTACCAGCTGAATGTGGGCTACCTTATACATAGATCTACACGTTGAAGTGACTTATCAAAGAATAGGCTTTGGAAAACATTGAGATGAAAGAAGAAAATGCTGGTGACCATATAAACTTGATATAAACAAAGAATAGGCTTTGGAAAACATTGAGATGAAAGAAGAAAATGCTATAAACTTGATGTACGTCTCGTTTAACATCGGACCTGGTAGTTGCTGTGCGTGAGGTGTAGGAACCTGTGCCTCCTCATGGTGATGGTACTATCTCCTTGCTTGAACGTGACAGAAGCGTTACGCCCGGTACATGTTTAGTGTCGTGCTGTGTGATAGGCGTAAGGCGTAAATTCTTCTTCCATAAACGTGTCACATGTTCATCTCCACTGTGGCAATGGTTTGGTCTGTCTTTGTTTTGAATTCTTTTCAGGCACGGAGTTTAGTTTGGATGGAATGTATGTGCTGCTGTGTGTGTTCCTGTCGAAGCTCGCTCCAAAGGGGACAGAGGCTAGCATGTAAGTTTTGAAACCCTTTCCCATTTTTGTGTCCATTGTTGGCAGAGAAAACATTGAGTGAAAAGAAGGAAATGCTGGTTACCAGCTGAATGTGGGCTACCTTATACATAGATCTACACGTTGAAGTGACTTATCAAAGAATAGGCTTTGGAAAACATTGAGATGAAAGAAGAAAATGCTGGTGACCATATAAACTTGATATAAACAAAGAATAGGCTTTGGAAAACATTGAGATGAAAGAAGAAAATGCTATAAACTTGATGTACGTCTCGTTTAACATCGGACCTGGTAGTTGCTGTGCGTGAGGTGTAGGAACCTGTGCCTCCTCATGGTGATGGTACTATCTCCTTGCTTGAACGTGACAGAAGCGTTACGCCCGGTACATGTTTAGTGTCGTGCTGTGTGATAGGCGTAAGGCGTAAATTCTTCTTCCATAAACGTGTCACATGTTCATCTCCGCTGTGGCAATGGTTTGGTCTGTCTTTGTTTTGAATTCTTTTCAGGCACGGAGTTTAGTTTGGATGGAATGTATGTGCTGCTGTGTGTGTTCCTGTCGAAGCTCGCTCCAAAGGGGACAGAGGCTAGCATGTAAGTTTTGAAACCCTTTCCCATTTTTGTGTCCATTGTTGGCAGAGAAAACATTGAGTGAAAAGAAGGAAATGCTGGTTACCAGCTGAATGTGGGCTACCTTATACATAGATCTACACGTTGAAGTGACTTATCAAAGAATAGGCTTTGGAAAACATTGAGATGAAAGAAGAAAATGCTGGTGACCATATAAACTTGATATAAACAAAGAATAGGCTTTGGAAAACATTGAGATGAAAGAAGAAAATGCTATAAACTTGATGTACGTCTCGTTTAACATCGGGCCTGGTAGTTGCTGTGCGTGAGGTGTAGGAACCTGTGCCTCCTCATGGTGATGGTACTATCTCCTTGCTTGAACGTGACAGAAGCGTTACGCCCGGTACATGTTTAGTGTCGTGCTGTGTGATAGGCGTAAGGCGTAAATTCTTCTTCCATAAACGTGTCACATGTTCATCTCCGCTGTGGCAATGGTTTGGTCTGTCTTTGTTTTGAATTCTTTTCAGGCACGGAGTTTAGTTTGGATGGAATGTATGTGCTGCTGTGTGTGTTCCTGTCGAAGCTCGCTCCAAAGGGGACAGAGGCTAGCATGTAAGTTTTGAAACCCTTTCCCATTTTTGTGTCCATTGTTGGCAGAGAAAACATTGAGTGAAAAGAAGGAAATGCTGGTTACCAGCTGAATGTGGGCTACCTTATACATAGATCTACACGTTGAAGTGACTTATCAAAGAATAGGCTTTGGAAAACATTGAGATGAAAGAAGAAAATGGTGGTGACCATATAAACTTGATATAAACAAAGAATAGGCTTTGGAAAACATTGAGATGAAAGAAGAAAATGCTATAAACTTGATGTACGTCTCGTTTAACATCGGGCCTGGTAGTTGCTGTGCGTGAGGTGTAGGAACCTGTGCCTCCTCATGGTGATGGTACTATCTCCTTGCTTGAACGTGACAGAAGCGTTACGCCCGGTACATGTTTAGTGTCGTGCTGTGTGATAGGCGTAAGGCGTAAATTCTTCTTCCATAAACGTGTCACATGTTCATCTCCGCTGTGGCAATGGTTTGGTCCGTCTTTGTTTTGAATTCTTTTCAGGCACGGAGTTTAGTTTGGATGGAATGTATGTGCTGCTGTGTGTGTTCCTGTCGAAGCTCGCTCCAAAGGGGACAGAGGCTAGCATGTAAGTTTGGAAACCCTTTCCCATTTTTGTGTCCATTGTTGGCAGAGAAAACATTGAGTGAAAAGAAGGAAATGCTGGTTACCAGCTGAATGTGGGCTACCTTATACATAGATCTACACGTTGAAGTGACTTATCAAAGAATAGGCTTTGGAAAACATTGAGATGAAAGAAGAAAATGCTGGTGACCATATAAACTTGATATAAACAAAGAAAAGGCTTTGGAAAACATTGAGATGAAAGAAGAAAATGCTATAAACTTGATGTACGTCTCGTTTAACATCGGGCCTGGTAGTTGCTGTGCGTGAGGTGTAGGAACCTGTGCCTCCTCATGGTGATGGTACTATCTCCTTGCTTGAACGTGACAGAAGCGTTACGCCCGGTACATGTTTAGTGTCGTGCTGTGTGATAGGCGTAAGGCGTAAATTCTTCTTCCATAAACGTGTCACATGTTCATCTCCGCTGTGGCAATGGTTTGGTCTGTCTTTGTTTTGAATTCTTTTCAGGCACGGAGTTTAGTTTGGATGGAATGTATGTGCTGCTGTGTGTGTTCCTGTCGAAGCTCGCTCCAAAGGGGACAGAGGCTAGCATGTAAGTTTTGAAACCCTTTCCCATTTTTGTGTCCATTGTTGGCAGAGAAAACATTGAGTGAAAAGAAGGAAATGCTGGTTACCAGCTGAATGTGGGCTACCTTATACATAGATCTACACGTTGAAGTGACTTATCAAAGAATAGGCTTTGGAAAACATTGAGATGAAAGAAGAAAATGCTGGTGACCATATAAACTTGATATAAACAAAGAATAGGCTTTGGAAAACATTGAGATGAAAGAAGAAAATGCTATAAACTTGATGTACGTCTCGTTTAACATCGGACCTGGTAGTTGCTGTGCGTGAGGTGTAGGAACCTGTGCCTCCTCATGGTGATGGTACTATCTCCTTGCTTGAACGTGACAGAAGCGTTACGCCCGGTACATGTTTAGTGTCGTGCTGTGTGATAGGCGTAAGGCGTAAATTCTTCTTCCATAAACGTGTCACATGTTCATCTCCGCTGTGGCAATGGTTTGGTCTGTCTTTGTTTTGAATTCTTTTCAGGCACGGAGTTTAGTTTGGATGGAATGTATGTGCTGCTGTGTGTGTTCCTGTCGAAGCTCGCTCCAAAGGGGACAGAGGCTAGCATGTAAGTTTTGAAACCCTTTCCCATTTTTGTGTCCATTGTTGGCAGAGAAAACATTGAGTGAAAAGAAGGAAATGCTGGTTACCAGCTGAATGTGGGCTACCTTATACATAGATCTACACGTTGAAGTGACTTATCAAAGAATAGGCTTTGGAAAACATTGAGATGAAAGAAGAAAATGCTGGTGACCATATAAACTTGATATAAACAAAGAATAGGCTTTGGAAAACATTGAGATGAAAGAAGAAAATGCTATAAACTTGATGTACGTCTCGTTTAACATCGGGCCTGGTAGTTGCTGTGCGTGAGGTGTAGGAACCTGTGCCTCCTCATGGTGATGGTACTATCTCCTTGCTTGAACGTGACAGAAGCGTTACGCCCGGTACATGTTTAGTGTCGTGCTGTGTGATAGGCGTAAGGCGTAAATTCTTCTTCCATAAACGTGTCACATGTTCATCTCAGCTGTGGCAATGGTTTGGTCTGTCTTTGTTTTGAATTCTTTTCAGGCACGGAGTTTAGTTTGGATGGAATGTATGTGCTGCTGTGTGTGTTCCTGTCGAAGCTCGCTCCAAAGGGGACAGAGGCTAGCATGTAAGTTTTGAAACCCTTTCCCATTTTTGTGTCCATTGTTGGCAGAGAAAACATTGAGTGAAAAGAAGGAAATGCTGGTTACCAGCTGAATGTGGGCTACCTTATACATAGATCTACACGTTGAAGTGACTTATCAAAGAATAGGCTTTGGAAAACATTGAGATGAAAGAAGAAAATGCTGGTGACCATATAAACTTGATATAAACAAAGAATAGGCTTTGGAAAACATTGAGATGAAAGAAGAAAATGCTATAAACTTGATGTACGTCTCGTTTAACATCGGGCCTGGTAGTTGCTGTGCGTGAGGTGTAGGAACCTGTGCCTCCTCATGGTGATGGTACTATCTCCTTGCTTGAACGTGACAGAAGCGTTACGCCCGGTACATGTTTAGTGTCGTGCTGTGTGATAGGCGTAAGGCGTAAATTCTTCTTCCATAAACGTGTCACATGTTCATCTCCGCTGTGGCAATGGTTTGGTCTGTCTTTGTTTTGAATTCTTTTCAGGCACGGAGTTTAGTTTGGATGGAATGTATGTGCTGCTGTGTGTGTTCCTGTCGAAGCTCGCTCCAAAGGGGACAGAGGCTAGCATGTAAGTTTTGAAACCCTTTCCCATTTTTGTGTCCATTGTTGGCAGAGAAAACATTGAGTGAAAAGAAGGAAATGCTGGTTACCAGCTGAATGTGGGCTACCTTATACATAGATCTACACGTTGAAGTGACTTATCAAAGAATAGGCTTTGGAAAACATTGAGATGAAAGAAGAAAATGCTGGTGACCATATAAACTTGATATAAACAAAGAATAGGCTTTGGAAAACATTGAGATGAAAGAAGAAAATGCTATAAACTTGATGTACGTCTCGTTTAACATCGGGCCTGGTAGTTGCTGTGCGTGAGGTGTAGGAACCTGTGCCTCCTCATGGTGATGGTACTATCTCCTTGCTTGAACGTGACAGAAGCGTTACGCCCGGTACATGTTTAGTGTCGTGCTGTGTGATAGGCGTAAGGCGTAAATTCTTCTTCCATAAACGTGTCACATGTTCATCTCCGCTGTGGCAATGGTTTGGTCTGTCTTTGTTTTGAATTCTTTTCAGGCACGGAGTTTAGTTTGGATGGAATGTATGTGCTGCTGTGTGTGTTCCTGTCGAAGCTCGCTCCAAAGGGGACAGAGGCTAGCATGTAAGTTTTGAAACCCTTTCCCATTTTTGTGTCCATTGTTGGCAGAGAAAACATTGAGTGAAAAGAAGGAAATGCTGGTTACCAGCTGAATGTGGGCTACCTTATACATAGATCTACACGTTGAAGTGACTTATCAAAGAATAGGCTTTGGAAAACATTGAGATGAAAGAAGAAAATGCTGGTGACCATATAAACTTGATATAAACAAAGAATAGGCTTTGGAAAACATTGAGATGAAAGAAGAAAATGCTATAAACTTGATGTACGTCTCGTTTAACATCGGGCCTGGTAGTTGCTGTGCGTGAGGTGTAGGAACCTGTGCCTCCTCATGGTGATGGTACTATCTCCTTGCTTGAACGTGACAGAAGCGTTACGCCCGGTACATGTTTAGTGTCGTGCTGTGTGATAGGCGTAAGGCGTAAATTCTTCTTCCATAAACGTGTCACATGTTCATCTCCGCTGTGGCAATGGTTTGGTCTGTCTTTGTTTTGAATTCTTTTCAGGCACGGAGTTTAGTTTGGATGGAATGTATGTGCTGCTGTGTGTGTTCCTGTCGAAGCTCGCTCCAAAGGGGACAGAGGCTAGCATGTAAGTTTTGAAACCCTTTCCCATTTTTGTGTCCATTGTTGGCAGAGAAAACATTGAGTGAAAAGAAGGAAATGCTGGTTACCAGCTGAATGTGGGCTACCTTATACATAGATCTACACGTTGAAGTGACTTATCAAAGAATAGGCTTTGGAAAACATTGAGATGAAAGAAGAAAATGCTGGTGACCATATAAACTTGATATAAACAAAGAATAGGCTTTGGAAAACATTGAGATGAAAGAAGAAAATGCTATAAACTTGATGTACGTCTCGTTTAACATCGGGCCTGGTAGTTGCTGTGCGTGAGGTGTAGGAACCTGTGCCTCCTCATGGTGATGGTACTATCTCCTTGCTTGAACGTGACAGAAGCGTTACGCCCGGTACATGTTTAGTGTCGTGCTGTGTGATAGGCGTAAGGCGTAAATTCTTCTTCCATAAACGTGTCACATGTTCATCTCCGCTGTGGCAATGGTTTGGTCTGTCTTTGTTTTGAATTCTTTTCAGGCACGGAGTTTAGTTTGGATGGAATGTATGTGCTGCTGTGTGTGTTCCTGTCGAAGCTCGCTCCAAAGGGGACAGAGGCTAGCATGTAAGTTTTGAAACCCTTTCCCATTTTTGTGTCCATTGTTGGCAGAGAAAACATTGAGTGAAAAGAAGGAAATGCTGGTTACCAGCTGAATGTGGGCTACCTTATACATAGATCTACACGTTGAAGTGACTTATCAAAGAATAGGCTTTGGAAAACATTGAGATGAAAGAAGAAAATGCTGGTGACCATATAAACTTGATATAAACAAAGAATAGGCTTTGGAAAACATTGAGATGAAAGAAGAAAATGCTATAAACTTGATGTACGTCTCGTTTAACATCGGACCTGGTAGTTGCTGTGCGTGAGGTGTAGGAACCTGTGCCTCCTCATGGTGATGGTACTATCTCCTTGCTTGAACGTGACAGAAGCGTTACGCCCGGTACATGTTTAGTGTCGTGCTGTGTGATAGGCGTAAGGCGTAAATTCTTCTTCCATAAATGTGTCACATGTTCATCTCCGCTGTGGCAATGGTTTGGTCTGTCTTTGTTTTGAATTCTTTTCAGGCACGGAGTTTAGTTTGGATGGAATGTATGTGCTGCTGTGTGTGTTCCTGTCGAAGCTCGCTCCAAAGGGGACAGAGGCTAGCATGTAAGTTTTGAAACCCTTTCCCATTTTTGTGTCCATTGTTGGCAGAGAAAACATTGAGTGAAAAGAAGGAAATGCTGGTTACCAGCTGAATGTGGGCTACCTTATACATAGATCTACACGTTGAAGTGACTTATCAAAGAATAGGCTTTGGAAAACATTGAGATGAAAGAAGAAAATGCTGGTGACCATATAAACTTGATATAAACAAAGAATAGGCTTTGGAAAACATTGAGATGAAAGAAGAAAATGCTATAAACTTGATGTACGTCTCGTTTAACATCGGACCTGGTAGTTGCTGTGCGTGAGGTGTAGGAACCTGTGCCTCCTCATGGTGATGGTACTATCTCCTTGCTTGAACGTGACAGAAGCGTTACGCCCGGTACATGTTTAGTGTCGTGCTGTGTGATAGGCGTAAGGCGTAAATTCTTCTTCCATAAACGTGTCACATGTTCATCTCCGCTGTGGCAATGGTTTGGTCTGTCTTTGTTTTGAATTCTTTTCAGGCACGGAGTTTAGTTTGGATGGAATGTATGTGCTGCTGTGTGTGTTCCTGTCGAAGCTCGCTCCAAAGGGGACAGAGGCTAGCATGTAAGTTTTGAAACCCTTTCCCATTTTTGTGTCCATTGTTGGCAGAGAAAACATTGAGTGAAAAGAAGGAAATGCTGGTTACCAGCTGAATGTGGGCTACCTTATACATAGATCTACACGCTGAAGTGACTTATCAAAGAATAGGCTTTGGAAAACATTGAGATGAAAGAAGAAAATGCTGGTGACCATATAAACTTGATATAAACAAAGAATAGGCTTTGGAAAACATTGAGATGAAAGAAGAAAATGCTATAAACTTGATGTACGTCTCGTTTAACATCGGACCTGGTAGTTGCTGTGCGTGAGGTGTAGGAACCTGTGCCTCCTCATGGTGATGGTACTATCTCCTTGCTTGAACGTGACAGAAGCGTTACGCCCGGTACATGTTTAGTGTCGTGCTGTGTGATAGGCGTAAGGCGTAAATTCTTCTTCCATAAACGTGTCACATGTTCATCTCCGCTGTGGCAATGGTTTGGTCTGTCTTTGTTTTGAATTCTTTTCAGGCACGGAGTTTAGTTTGGATGGAATGTATGTGCTGCTGTGTGTGTTCCTGTCGAAGCTTGCTCCAAAGGGGACAGAGGCTAGCATGTAAGTTTTGAAACCCTTTCCCATTTTTGTGTCCATTGTTGGCAGAGAAAACATTGAGTGAAAAGAAGGAAATGCTGGTTACCAGCTGAATGTGGGCTACCTTATACATAGATCTACACGTTGAAGTGACTTATCAAAGAATAGGCTTTGGAAAACATTGAGATGAAAGAAGAAAATGCTGGTGACCATATAAACTTGATATAAACAAAGAATAGGCTTTGGAAAACATTGAGATGAAAGAAGAAAATGCTATAAACTTGATGTACGTCTCGTTTAACATCGGGCCTGGTAGTTGCTGTGCGTGAGGTGTAGGAACCTGTGCCTCCTCATGGTGATGGTACTATCTCCTTGCTTGAACGTGACAGAAGCGTTACGCCCGGTACATGTTTAGTGTCGTGCTGTGTGATAGGCGTAAGGCGTAAATTCTTCTTCCATAAACGTGTCACATGTTCATCTCCGCTGTGGCAATGGTTTGGTCTGTCTTTGTTTTGAATTCTTTTCAGGCACGGAGTTTAGTTTGGATGGAATGTATGTGCTGCTGTGTGTGTTCCTGTCGAAGCTCGCTCCAAAGGGGACAGAGGCTAGCATGTAAGTTTTGAAACCCTTTCCCATTTTTGTGTCCATTGTTGGCAGAGAAAACATTGAGTGAAAAGAAGGAAATGCTGGTTACCAGCTGAATGTGGGCTACCTTATACATAGATCTACACGTTGAAGTGACTTATCAAAGAATAGGCTTTGGAAAACATTGAGATGAAAGAAGAAAATGCTGGTGACCATATAAACTTGATATAAACAAAGAATAGGCTTTGGAAAACATTGAGATGAAAGAAGAAAATGCTATAAACTTGATGTATGTCTCGTTTAACATCGGACCTGGTAGTTGCTGTGCGTGAGGTGTAGGAACCTGTGCCTCCTCATGGTGATGGTACTATCTCCTTGCTTGAACGTGACAGAAGCGTTACGCCCGGTACATGTTTAGTGTCGTGCTGTGTGATAGGCGTAAGGCGTAAATTCTTCTTCCATAAACGTGTCACATGTTCATCTCCGCTGTGGCAATGGTTTGGTCTGTCTTTGTTTTGAATTCTTTTCAGGCACGGAGTTTAGTTTGGATGGAATGTATGTGCTGCTGTGTGTGTTCCTGTCGAAGCTCGCTCCAAAGGGGACAGAGGCTAGCATGTAAGTTTTGAAACCCTTTCCCATTTTTGTGTCCATTGTTGGCAGAGAAAACATTGAGTGAAAAGAAGGAAATGCTGGTTACCAGCTGAATGTGGGCTACCTTATACATAGATCTACACGTTGAAGTGACTTATCAAAGAATAGGCTTTGGAAAACATTGAGATGAAAGAAGAAAATGCTGGTGACCATATAAACTTGATATAAACAAAGAATAGGCTTTGGAAAACATTGAGATGAAAGAAGAAAATGCTATAAACTTGATGTACGTCTCGTTTAACATCGGGCCTGGTAGTTGCTGTGCGTGAGGTGTAGGAACCTGTGCCTCCTCATGGTGATGGTACTATCTCCTTGCTTGAACGTGACAGAAGCGTTACGCCCGGTACATGTTTAGTGTCGTGCTGTGTGATAGGCGTAAGGCGTAAATTCTTCTTCCATAAACGTGTCACATGTTCATCTCCGCTGTGGCAATGGTTTGGTCTGTCTTTGTTTTGAATTCTTTTCAGGCACGGAGTTTAGTTTGGATGGAATGTATGTGCTGCTGTGTGTGTTCCTGTCGAAGCTCGCTCCAAAGGGGACAGAGGCTAGCATGTAAGTTTTGAAACCCTTTCCCATTTTTGTGTCCATTGTTGGCAGAGAAAACATTGAGTGAAAAGAAGGAAATGCTGGTTACCAGCTGAATGTGGGCTACCTTATACATAGATCTACACGTTGAAGTGACTTATCAAAGAATAGGCTTTGGAAAACATTGAGATGAAAGAAGAAAATGCTGGTGACCATATAAACTTGATATAAACAAAGAATAGGCTTTGGAAAACATTGAGATGAAAGAAGAAAATGCTATAAACTTGATGTACGTCTCGTTAAACATCGGGCCTGGTAGTTGCTGTGCGTGAGGTGTAGAAACCTGTGCCTCCTCATGGTGATGGTACTATCTCCTTGCTTGAACGTGACAGAAGCGTTACGCCCGGTACATGTTTAGTGTCGTGCTGTGTGATAGGCGTAAGGCGTAAATTCTTCTTCCATAAACGTGTCACATGTTCATCTCCGCTGTGGCAATGGTTTGGTCTGTCTTTGTTTTGAATTCTTTTCAGGCACGGAGTTTAGTTTGGATGGAATGTATGTGCTGCTGTGTGTGTTCCTGTCGAAGCTCGCTCCAAAGGGGACAGAGGCTAGCATGTAAGTTTTGAAACCCTTTCCCATTTTTGTGTCCATTGTTGGCAGAGAAAACATTGAGTGAAAAGAAGGAAATGCTGGTTACCAGCTGAATGTGGGCTACCTTATACATAGATCTACACGTTGAAGTGACTTATCAAAGAATAGGCTTTGGAAAACATTGAGATGAAAGAAGAAAATGCTGGTGACCATATAAACTTGATATAAACAAAGAATAGGCTTTGGAAAACATTGAGATGAAAGAAGAAAATGCTATAAACTTGATGTACGTCTCGTTTAACATCGGACCTGGTAGTTGCTGTGCGTGAGGTGTAGGAACCTGTGCCTCCTCATGGTGATGGTACTATCTCCTTGCTTGAACGTGACAGAAGCGTTACGCCCGGTACATGTTTAGTGTCGTGCTGTGTGATAGGCGTAAGGCGTAAATTCTTCTTCCATAAACGTGTCACATGTTCATCTCCGCTGTGGCAATGGTTTGGTCTGTCTTTGTTTTGAATTCTTTTCAGGCACGGAGTTTAGTTTGGATGGAATGTATGTGCTGCTGTGTGTGTTCCTGTCGAAGCTCGCTCCAAAGGGGACAGAGGCTAGCATGTAAGTTTTGAAACCCTTTCCCATTTTTGTGTCCATTGTTGGCAGAGAAAACATTGAGTGAAAAGAAGGAAATGCTGGTTACCAGCTGAATGTGGGCTACCTTATACATAGATCTACACGTTGAAGTGACTTATCAAAGAATAGGCTTTGGAAAACATTGAGATGAAAGAAGAAAATGCTGGTGACCATATAAACTTGATATAAACAAAGAATAGGCTTTGGAAAACATTGAGATGAAAGAAGAAAATGCTATAAACTTGATGTACGTCTCGTTTAACATCGGACCTGGTAGTTGCTGTGCGTGAGGTGTAGGAACCTGTGCCTCCTCATGGTGATGGTACTATCTCATTGCTTGAACGTGACAGAAGCGTTACGCCCGGTACATGTTTAGTGTCGTGCTGTGTGATAGGCGTAAGGCGTAAATTCTTCTTCCATAAACGTGTCACATGTTCATCTCCGCTGTGGCAATGGTTTGGTCTGTCTTTGTTTTGAATTCTTTTCAGGCACGGAGTTTAGTTTGGATGGAATGTATGTGCTGCTGTGTGTGTTCCTGTCGAAGCTCGCTCCAAAGGGGACAGAGGCTAGCATGTAAGTTTTGAAACCCTTTCCCATTTTTGTGTCCATTGTTGGCAGAGAAAACATTGAGTGAAAAGAAGGAAATTCTGGTTACCAGCTGAATGTGGGCTACCTTATACATAGATCTACACGTTGAAGTGACTTATCAAAGAATAGGCTTTGGAAAACATTGAGATGAAAGAAGAAAATGCTGGTGACCATATAAACTTGATATAAACAAAGAATAGGCTTTGGAAAACATTGAGATGAAAGAAGAAAATGCTATAAACTTGATGTACGTCTCGTTTAACATCGGACCTGGTAGTTGCTGTGCGTGAGGTGTAGGAACCTGTGCCTCCTCATGGTGATGGTACTATCTCATTGCTTGAACGTGACAGAAGCGTTACGCCCGGTACATGTTTAGTGTCGTGCTGTGTGATAGGCGTAAGGCGTAAATTCTTCTTCCATAAACGTGTCACATGTTCATCTCCGCTGTGGCAATGGTTTGGTCTGTCTTTGTTTTGAATTCTTTTCAGGCACGGAGTTTAGTTTGGATGGAATGTATGTGCTGCTGTGTGTGTTCCTGTCGAAGCTCGCTCCAAAGGGGACAGAGGCTAGCATGTAAGTTTTGAAACCCTTTCCCATTTTTGTGTCCATTGTTGGCAGAGAAAACATTGAGTGAAAAGAAGGAAATGCTGGTTACCAGCTGAATGTGGGCTACCTTATACATAGATCTACACGTTGAAGTGACTTATCAAAGAATAGGCTTTGGAAAACATTGAGATGAAAGAAGAAAATGCTGGTGACCATATAAACTTGATATAAACAAAGAATAGGCTTTGGAAAACATTGAGATGAAAGAAGAAAATGCTATAAACTTGATGTACGTCTCGTTTAACATCGGACCTGGTAGTTGCTGTGCGTGAGGTGTAGGAACCTGTGCCTCCTCATGGTGATGGTACTATCTCCTTGCTTGAACGTGACAGAAGCGTTACGCCCGGTACATGTTTAGTGTCGTGCTGTGTGATAGGCGTAAGGCGTAAATTCTTCTTCCATAAACGTGTCACATGTTCATCTCCGCTGTGGCAATGGTTTGGTCTGTCTTTGTTTTGAATTATTTTCAGGCACGGAGTTTAGTTTGGATGGAATGTATGTGCTGCTGTGTGTGTTCCTGTCGAAGCTCGCTCCAAAGGGGACAGAGGCTAGCATGTAAGTTTTGAAACCCTTTCCCATTTTTGTGTCCATTGTTGGCAGAGAAAACATTGAGTGAAAAGAAGGAAATGCTGGTTACCAGCTGAATGTGGGCTACCTTATACATAGATCTACACGTTGAAGTGACTTATCAAAGAATAGGCTTTGGAAAACATTGAGATGAAAGAAGAAAATGCTGGTGACCATATAAACTTGATATAAACAAAGAATAGGCTTTGGAAAACATTGAGATGAAAGAAGAAAATGCTATAAACTTGATGTACGTCTCGTTTAACATCGGACCTGGTAGTTGCTGTGCGTGAGGTGTAGGAACCTGTGCCTCCTCATGGTGATGGTACTATCTCCTTGCTTGAACGTGACAGAAGCGTTACGCCCGGTACATGTTTAGTGTCGTGCTGTGTGATAGGCGTAAGGCGTAAATTCTTCTTCCATAAACGTGTCACATGTTCATCTCCGCTGTGGCAATGGTTTGGTCTGTCTTTGTTTTGAATTCTTTTCAGGCACGGAGTTTAGTTTGGATGGAATGTATGTGCTGCTGTGTGTGTTCCTGTCGAAGCTCGCTCCAAAGGGGACAGAGGCTAGCATGTAAGTTTTGAAACCCTTTCCCATTTTTGTGTCCATTGTTGGCAGAGAAAACATTGAGTGAAAAGAAGGAAATGCTGGTTACCAGCTGAATGTGGGCTACCTTATACATAGATCTACACGTTGAAGTGACTTATCAAAGAATAGGCTTTGGAAAACATTGAGATGAAAGAAGAAAATGCTGGTGACCATATAAACTTGATATAAACAAAGAATAGGCTTTGGAAAACATTGAGATGAAAGAAGAAAATGCTATAAACTTGATGTACGTCTCGTTTAACATCGGACCTGGTAGTTGCTGTGCGTGAGGTGTAGGAACCTGTGCCTCCTCATGGTGATGGTACTATCTCCTTGCTTGAACGTGACAGAAGCGTTACGCCCGGTACATGTTTAGTGTCGTGCTGTGTGATAGGCGTAAGGCGTAAATTCTTCTTCCATAAACGTGTCACATGTTCATCTCCGCTGTGGCAATGGTTTGGTCTGTCTTTGTTTTGAATTCTTTTCAGGCACGGAGTTTAGTTTGGATGGAATGTATGTGCTGCTGTGTGTGTTCCTGTCGAAGCTCGCTCCAAAGGGGACAGAGGCTAGCATGTAAGTTTTGAAACCCTTTCCCATTTTTGTGTCCATTGTTGGCAGAGAAAACATTGAGTGAAAAGAAGGAAATGCTGGTTACCAGCTGAATGTGGGCTACCTTATACATAGATCTACACGTTGAAGTGACTTATCAAAGAATAGGCTTTGGAAAACATTGAGATGAAAGAAGAAAATGCTGGTGACCATATAAACTTGATATAAACAAAGAATAGGCTTTGGAAAACATTGAGATGAAAGAAGAAAATGCTATAAACTTGATGTACGTCTCGTTTAACATCGGACCTGGTAGTTGCTGTGCGTGAGGTGTAGGAACCTGTGCCTCCTCATGGTGATGGTACTATCTCCTTGCTTGAACGTGACAGAAGCGTTACGCCCGGTACATGTTTAGTGTCGTGCTGTGTGATAGGCGTAAGGCGTAAATTCTTCTTCCATAAACGTGTCACATGTTCATCTCCGCTGTGGCAATGGTTTGGTCTGTCTTTGTTTTGAATTCTTTTCAGGCACGGAGTTTAGTTTGGATGGAATGTATGTGCTGCTGTGTGTGTTCCTGTCGAAGCTCGCTCCAAAGGGGACAGAGGCTAGCATGTAAGTTTTGAAACCCTTTCCCATTTTTGTGTCCATTGTTGGCAGAGAAAACATTGAGTGAAAAGAAGGAAATGCTGGTTACCAGCTGAATGTGGGCTACCTTATACATAGATCTACACGTTGAAGTGACTTATCAAAGAATAGGCTTTGGAAAACATTGAGATGAAAGAAGAAAATGCTGGTGACCATATAAACTTGATATAAACAAAGAATAGGCTTTGGAAAACATTGAGATGAAAGAAGAAAATGCTATAAACTTGATGTACGTCTCGTTTAACATCGGACCTGGTAGTTCCTGTGCGTGAGGTGTAGGAACCTGTGCCTCCTCATGGTGATGGTACTATCTCCTTGCTTGAACGTGACAGAAGCGTTACGCCCGGTACATGTTTAGTGTCGTGCTGTGTGATAGGCGTAAGGCGTAAATTCTTCTTCCATAAACGTGTCACATGTTCATCTCCGCTGTGGCAATGGTTTGGTCTGTCTTTGTTTTGAATTCTTTTCAGGCACGGAGTTTAGTTTGGATGGAATGTATGTGCTGCTGTGTGTGTTCCTGTCGAAGCTCGCTCCAAAGGGGACAGAGGCTAGCATGTAAGTTTTGAAACCCTTTCCCATTTTTGTGTCCATTGTTGGCAGAGAAAACATTGAGTGAAAAGAAGGAAATGCTGGTTACCAGCTGAATGTGGGCTACCTTATACATAGATCTACACGTTGAAGTGACTTATCAAAGAATAGGCTTTGGAAAACATTGAGATGAAAGAAGAAAATGCTGGTGACCATATAAACTTGATATAAACAAAGAATAGGCTTTGGAAAACATTGAGATGAAAGAAGAAAATGCTATAAACTTGATGTACGTCTCGTTTAACATCGGACCTGGTAGTTGCTGTGCGTGAGGTGTAGGAACCTGTGCCTCCTCATGGTGATGGTACTATCTCCTTGCTTGAACGTGACAGAAGCGTTACGCCCGGTACATGTTTAGTGTCGTGCTGTGTGATAGGCGTAAGGCGTAAATTCTTCTTCCATAAACGTGTCACATGTTCATCTCCGCTGTGGCAATGGTTTGGTCTGTCTTTGTTTTGAATTCTTTTCAGGCACGGAGTTTAGTTTGGATGGAATGTATGTGCTGCTGTGTGTGTTCCTGTCGAAGCTCGCTCCAAAGGGGACAGAGGCTAGCATGTAAGTTTTGAAACCCTTTCCCATTTTTGTGTCCATTGTTGGCAGAGAAAACATTGAGTGAAAAGAAGGAAATGCTGGTTACCAGCTGAATGTGGGCTACCTTATACATAGATCTACACGTTGAAGTGACTTATCAAAGAATAGGCTTTGGAAAACATTGAGATGAAAGAAGAAAATGCTGGTGACCATATAAACTTGATATAAACAAAGAATAGGCTTTGGAAAACATTGAGATGAAAGAAGAAAATGCTATAAACTTGATGTACGTCTCGTTTAACATCGGACCTGGTAGTTGCTGTGCGTGAGGTGTAGGAACCTGTGCCTCCTCATGGTGATGGTACTATCTCCTTGCTTGAACGTGACAGAAGCGTTACGCCCGGTACATGTTTAGTGTCGTGCTGTGTGATAGGCGTAAGGCGTAAATTCTTCTTCCATAAACGTGTCACATGTTCATCTCCGCTGTGGCAATGGTTTGGTCTGTCTTTGTTTTGAATTCTTTTCAGGCACGGAGTTTAGTTTGGATGGAATGTATGTGCTGCTGTGTGTGTTCCTGTCGAAGCTCGCTCCAAAGGGGACAGAGGCTAGCATGTAAGTTTTGAAACCCTTTCCCATTTTTGTGTCCATTGTTGGCAGAGAAAACATTGAGTGAAAAGAAGGAAATGCTGGTTACCAGCTGAATGTGGGCTACCTTATACATAGATCTACACGTTGAAGTGACTTATCAAAGAATAGGCTTTGGAAAACATTGAGATGAAAGAAGAAAATGCTGGTGACCATATAAACTTGATATAAACAAAGAATAGGCTTTGGAAAACATTGAGATGAAAGAAGAAAATGCTATAAACTTGATGTACGCCTCGTTTAACATCGGACCTGGTAGTTGCTGTGCGTGAGGTGTAGGAACCTGTGCCTCCTCATGGTGATGGTACTATCTCCTTGCTTGAACGTGACAGAAGCGTTACGCCCGGTACATGTTTAGTGTCGTGCTGTGTGATAGGCGTAAGGCGTAAATTCTTCTTCCATAAACGTGTCACATGTTCATCTCCGCTGTGGCAATGGTTTGGTCTGTCTTTGTTTTGAATTCTTTTCAGGCACGGAGTTTAGTTTGGATGGAATGTATGTGCTGCTGTGTGTGTTCCTGTCGAAGCTCGCTCCAAAGGGGACAGAGGCTAGCATGTAAGTTTTGAAACCCTTTCCCATTTTTGTGTCCATTGTTGGCAGAGAAAACATTGAGTGAAAAGAAGGAAATGCTGGTTACCAGCTGAATGTGGGCTACCTTATACATAGATCTACACATTGAAGTGACTTATCAAAGAATAGGCTTTGGAAAACATTGAGATGAAAGAAGAAAATGCTGGTGACCATATAAACTTGATATAAACAAAGAATAGGCTTTGGAAAACATTGAGATGAAAGAAGAAAATGCTATAAACTTGATGTACGTCTCGTTTAACATCGGGCCTGGTAGTTGCTGTGCGTGAGGTGTAGGAACCTGTGCCTCCTCATGGTGATGGTACTATCTCCTTGCTTGAACGTGACAGAAGCGTTACGCCCGGTACATGTTTAGTGTCGTGGTGTGTGATAGGCGTAAGGCGTAAATTCTTCTTCCATAAACGTGTCACATGTTCATCTCCGCTGTGGCAATGGTTTGGTCTGTCTTTGTTTTGAATTCTTTTCAGGCACGGAGTTTAGTTTGGATGGAATGTATGTGCTGCTGTGTGTGTTCCTGTCGAAGCTCGCTCCAAAGGGGACAGAGGCTAGCATGTAAGTTTTGAAACCCTTTCCCATTTTTGTGTCCATTGTTGGCAGAGAAAACATTGAGTGAAAAGAAGGAAATGCTGGTTACCAGCTGAATGTGGGCTACCTTATACATAGATCTACACGTTGAAGTGACTTATCAAAGAATAGGCTTTGGAAAACATTGAGATGAAAGAAGAAAATGCTGGTGACCATATAAACTTGATATAAACAAAGAATAGGCTTTGGAAAACATTGAGATGAAAGAAGAAAATGCTATAAACTTGATGTACGTCTCGTTTAACATCGGACCTGGTAGTTGCTGTGCGTGAGGTGTAGGAACCTGTGCCTCCTCATGGTGATGGTACTATCTCCTTGCTTGAACGTGACAGAAGCGTTACGCCCGGTACATGTTTAGTGTCGTGCTGTGTGATAGGCGTAAGGCGTAAATTCTTCTTCCATAAACGTGTCACATGTTCATCTCCGCTGTGGCAATGGTTTGGTCTGTCTTTGTTTTGAATTCTTTTCAGGCACGGAGTTTAGTTTGGATGGAATGTATGTGCTGCTGTGTGTGTTCCTGTCGAAGCTCGCTCCAAAGGGGACAGAGGCTAGCATGTAAGTTTTGAAACCCTTTCCCATTTTTGTGTCCATTGTTGGCAGAGAAAACATTGAGTGAAAAGAAGGAAATGCTGGTTACCAGCTGAATGTGGGCTACCTTATACATAGATCTACACGTTGAAGTGACTTTTCAAAGAATAGGCTTTGGAAAACATTGAGATGAAAGAAGAAAATGCTGGTGACCATATAAACTTGATATAAACAAAGAATAGGCTTTGGAAAACATTGAGATGAAAGAAGAAAATGCTATAAACTTGATGTACGTCTCGTTTAACATCGGACCTGGTAGTTGCTGTGCGTGAGGTGTAGGAACCTGTGCCTCCTCATGGTGATGGTACTATCTCCTTGCTTGAACGTGACAGAAGCGTTACGCCCGGTACATGTTTAGTGTCGTGCTGTGTGATAGGCGTAAGGCGTAAATTCTTCTTCCATAAACGTGTCACATGTTCATCTCCGCTGTGGCAATGGTTTGGTCTGTCTTTGTTTTGAATTCTTTTCAGGCACGGAGTTTAGTTTGGATGGAATGTATGTGCTGCTGTGTGTGTTCCTGTCGAAGCTCGCTCCAAAGGGGACAGAGGCTAGCATGTAAGTTTTGAAACCCTTTCCCATTTTTGTGTCCATTGTTGGCAGAGAAAACATTGAGTGAAAAGAAGGAAATGCTGGTTACCAGCTGAATGTGGGCTACCTTATACATAGATCTACACGTTGAAGTGACTTATCAAAGAATAGGCTTTGGAAAACATTGAGATGAAAGAAGAAAATGCTGGTGACCATATAAACTTGATATAAACAAAGAATAGGCTTTGGAAAACATTGAGATGAAAGAAGAAAATGCTATAAACTTGATGTACGTCTCGTTTAACATCGGACCTGGTAGTTGCTGTGCGTGAGGTGTAGGAACCTGTGCCTCCTCATGGTGATGGTACTATCTCCTTGCTTGAACGTGACAGAAGCGTTACGCCCGGTACATGTTTAGTGTCGTGCTGTGTGATAGGCGTAAGGCGTAAATTCTTCTTCCATAAACGTGTCACATGTTCATCTCCGCTGTGGCAATGGTTTGGTCTGTCTTTGTTTTGAATTCTTTTCAGGCACGGAGTTTAGTTTGGATGGAATGTATGTGCTGCTGTGTGTGTTCCTGTCGAAGCTCGCTCCAAAGGGGACAGAGGCTAGCATGTAAGTTTTGAAACCCTTTCCCATTTTTGTGTCCATTGTTGGCAGAGAAAACATTGAGTGAAAAGAAGGAAATGCTGGTTACCAACTGAATGTGGGCTACCTTATACATAGATCTACACGTTGAAGTGACTTATCAAAGAATAGGCTTTGGAAAACATTGAGATGAAAGAAGAAAATGCTGGTGACCATATAAACTTGATATAAACAAAGAATAGGCTTTGGAAAACATTGAGATGAAAGAAGAAAATGCTATAAACTTGATGTACGTCTCGTTTAACATCGGACCTGGTAGTTGCTGTGCGTGAGGTGTAGGAACCTGTGCCTCCTCATGGTGATGGTACTATCTCCTTGCTTGAACGTGACAGAAGCGTTACGCCCGGTACATGTTTAGTGTCGTGCTGTGTGATAGGCGTAAGGCGTAAATTCTTCTTCCATAAACGTGTCACATGTTCATCTCCGCTGTGGCAATGGTTTGGTCTGTCTTTGTTTTGAATTCTTTTCAGGCACGGAGTTTAGTTTGGATGGAATGTATGTGCTGCTGTGTGTGTTCCTGTCGAAGCTCGCTCCAAAGGGGACAGAGGCTAGCATGTAAGTTTTGAAACCCTTTCCCATTTTTGTGTCCATTGTTGGCAGAGAAAACATTGAGAAAGAAGAAAATGCTATAAACTTGATGTACGTCTCGTTTAACATCGGACCTGGTAGTTGCTGTGCGTGAGGTGTAGGAACCTGTGCCTCCTCATGGTGATGGTACTAGACATGTCCGATTTTTGCCGATTTGGAGACGGACTACAGAGAGCGGACTTTCGAAGGGGGTCTTCTCAAAATGCCTGAGCATAGGGTGTCACTCCACTGTTTAATTGACTAGTTAACTAAAGATTAAAAGGGATGAACTGTGGGTGTTCACAACTCATCTCAAAAGTTTCCTTGGACCACATGACTAAAATAGTGTTAAAGAACGTGTCTAAGTCTTTAAAGTGACATTTCACATTCATTTCATTTTTTAAAAGTATGTCATGATGCAAAGATTGTTTATTCTAATGCGTAGAAATGCTATCAGTTTTTGAAGATGTTATTTATAAGCGAAAAATGCGCCTTTAAAGTTGAGACAGAAATGATAAATTCTATATAAATCTGAACTGTTGTCCACAACAATTTGTCTAATTCTATCACAAAAATATATCAACATTTTGACTTGAAATTTTCAGAATTTCCATAAGAAAAGATGCTCTTTCAGATAGAATAAAGTAAAATTTATGTAAAATAATTGTGAAATGTCACTTTGATTCCGTACTAAGAAAAGGGGGTCATGAACACAAAAATCATCGGAACATATTCAGGCAAGCGCAACTACACACTCATTCTTAATGTCAGACTAGTCTATTTGAAGTTTTACATCTACACAAAGGTCGCAAATCTGGCATGTTATCCCACCGAAATTGAGCTTATTTATCAACATCTATAAAGTTCAGCAGTGGCGGGTCTGCCTTTGAGCAGGACTGTATGTAAGGCATTTGACCATTCTCTACATACGGAAACTCTGTGAGAAATGTAGGATATCTAGTCTTTAACCGGAACTCATTTTGGTACTACAACCTGGAAGAAATACCGTTGTGAAGTGTCTATATAGGCAAACAAAAAAAAGATGCTGTTTCTTTAAACTAGCCTGTTTGATATTTAATGGAACATGGCTGAGAGATAAACATTTTTTCAATGATTTGGGCTCATTTCCACAAAATTCATTCGACATTACAGGATAGCATCACAAGATTTCTTTTTTATGTTCTTAGATGGTTATGACCTTCATACAACGGGTATTTTGCAGTTAAATCGTGTACTCTCAAACGCATACGATTTATTTGCAGAATAAGGGTTTGTTATGTCTTCTTACCTGCTGCACGGCGGTAGCCGACTCGAAAATGCGAGTAATAATACATACTTATCTATCATTTTTTTTATAGACCAAAATAATTAGCCAGAGAATTCCGCATATCATGCTTCCATGTTTTCTAAAGACGCTCAACCAACGGACGTTGTCGATAAAAAATCAGTTAGTTATCCTGGTTTGATATTTGGCGCATTATACCGTAATGCATACACGATATGCATGTATATATACAGAAACACGCGATAAAATACCACTGGCCTTTCTAAAGTTTAGTAGTGTACACGTGGAAATCGTTCAAATTAAGTAGGAGATATGCTATGTAACTTCATGACCAGAATAAGTCATGCAAAAATGTTTCATGTGCAATAGGAATTTCATTGTTTTAAGCCCGTCCTAAAAAGGCGAGAGGTAGTTGTTGAAATTTCTATGCGTCTATGCGTATGGAATCGTTTGCAAAGGTCATAGCCCGTAGACTAAAATTGCTTGCACTTTCAAACAATATACACTGTATTAAAAGTGTCAATGTCAAGAACTGTACATTTACTCCACATATTTTTTCGGGTTATTACTATTTTTCTAGCTTTCATTTCTTACACATCGTTACTATTCAAAAAGACGAAGTAGTGTTTAGTGTACGAGATCTTACATCGTCGATGTTAATGCAAAAACTCGTATGTCTTTTTTGGAATGTTTTAAAGGGGAAGAAACAAAATTATTATCTTTTCCTGAATCTTTAAGGTTTTACTTGAAATTCGGACATATTGTTCACATACAATGTGTCATTAATACTGCTAAGTCAAAATATCCCCAAGTATACCAGGAGATTTCTTTGAAAATTGCAAAAAATGACATACGAGCTTTTGCATTTACACCGACGATATGTCAGAATATGCGTTAGGTTTTATTATCATATTCGAATGACTCTTGCATAATTGTCATAGCGAGACAGGAATGTTTGACTTTCTTCTTTTGAAAGAAATCAAAGACCGAAGTTATTCCCTACGGCTATTGTAAATATTTTAGCTATTAAAACTTTCTCAAAATAACACATGCTTCAAAACTAGCACGGACGATAACATGGACGTTGATTGAAATATAATTTATTTGTATTGCACTGAAAATGATCATGGAAAAAAGAAAATGTCGGTTGTTAGAACTTCCTTGTTTCGCATCAATGTTTCTAGAGCTGTTTCATTACAGTTACAAAAGCCAACAAGAGTGCCATGGTCACAATATACGCCGCTCCAGAGACTAAGTTTTAAGGGAGCATAACTCAGGCAAAAATCAATGAACCATAAAATCCTTCCTTCATGCACATCTACCAATTGAGGTGATAACATTGACCAAGTTTCAAGAAGATCCAGCCAGAAACTTAGGAGGAGTTGCGTTGACAAGAAAAGTGGACGGACGTACGGACGGACGGACGGACGGATGGACGGATGGACGGACGGACGGACAGACGGAGAAGATGACGCCAATATACGTCCGCCTCCGGCGGCGTATAAAAACTATTTTGAAATTGTGAAAACGAATAAATAGACTTGTTACACCCTTACTGTAGTGTGACTTTTCTTTTTAAGTCATATGTGCATGGACTGAATCGATCGATGTACGTCTGAACAGACTTCTCTCATTTACTGATGCCACGAAATTCGAAATTGTTTGAGACGACCCCCAGCGAACCGAAATCGGGTGTCCGCTCTCAACATCCGCAAAAATCGGACATGTCTAATATCTCCTTGCTTGAACGTGACAGAAGCGTTACGCCCGGTACATGTTTAGTGTCGTGCTGTGTGATAGGCGTAAGGCGTAAATTCTTCTTCCATAAACGTGTCACATGTTCATCTCCGCTGTGGCAATGGTTTGGTCTGTCTTTGTTTTGAATTCTTTTCAGGCACGGAGTTTAGTTTGGATGGAATGTATGTGCTGCTGTGTGTGTTCCTGTCGAAGCTCGCTCCAAAGGGGACAGAGGCTAGCATGTAAGTTTTGAAACCCTTTCCCATTTTTGTGTCCATTGTTGGCAGAGAAAACATTGAGTGAAAAGAAGGAAATGCTGGTTACCAGCTGAATGTGGGCTACCTTATACATAGATCTACACGTTGAAGTGACTTATCAAAGAATAGGCTTTGGAAAACATTGAGATGAAAGAAGAAAATGCTGGTGACCATATAAACTTGATATAAACAAAGAATAGGCTTTGGAAAACATTGAGATGAAAGAAGAAAATGCTATAAACTTGATGTACGTCTCGTTTAACATCGGACCTGGTAGTTGCTGTGCGTGAGGTGTAGGAACCTGTGCCTCCTCATGGTGATGGTACTATCTCCTTGCTTGAACGTGACAGAAGCGTTACGCCCGGTACATGTTTAGTGTCGTGCTGTGTGATAGGCGTAAGGCGTAAATTCTTCTTCCATAAACGTGTCACATGTTCATCTCCGCTGTGGCAATGGTTTGGTCTGTCTTTGTTTTGAATTCTTTTCAGGCACGGAGTTTAGTTTGGATGGAATGTATGTGCTGCTGTGTGTGTTCCTGTCGAAGCTCGCTCCAAAGGGGACAGAGGCTAGCATGTAAGTTTTGAAACCCTTTCCCATTTTTGTGTCCATTGTTGGCAGAGAAAACATTGAGTGAAAAGAAGGAAATGCTGGTTACCAGCTGAATGTGGGCTACCTTATACATAGATCTACACGTTGAAGTGACTTATCAAAGAATAGGCTTTGGAAAACATTGAGATGAAAGAAGAAAATGCTGGTGACCATATAAACTTGATATAAACAAAGAATAGGCTTTGGAAAACATTGAGATGAAAGAAGAAAATGCTATAAACTTGATGTACGTCTCGTTTAACATCGGACCTGGTAGTTGCTGTGCGTGAGGTGTAGGAACCTGTGCCTCCTCATGGTGATGGTACTATCTCCTTGCTTGAACGTGACAGAAGCGTTACGCCCGGTACATGTTTAGTGTCGTGCTGTGTGATAGGCGTAAGGCGTAAATTCTTCTTCCATAAACGTGTCACATGTTCATCTCCGCTGTGGCAATGGTTTGGTCTGTCTTTGTTTTGAATTCTTTTCAGGCACGGAGTTTAGTTTGGATGGAATGTATGTGCTGCTGTGTGTGTTCCTGTCGAAGCTCGCTCCAAAGGGGACAGAGGCTAGCATGTAAGTTTTGAAACCCTTTCCCATTTTTGTGTCCATTGTTGGCAGAGAAAACATTGAGTGAAAAGAAGGAAATGCTGGTTACCAGCTGAATGTGGGCTACCTTATACATAGATCTACACGTTGAAGTGACTTATCAAAGAATAGGCTTTGGAAAACATTGAGATGAAAGAAGAAAATGCTGGTGACCATATAAACTTGATATAAACAAAGAATAGGCTTTGGAAAACATTGAGATGAAAGAAGAAAATGCTATAAACTTGATGTACGTCTCGTTTAACATCGGACCTGGTAGTTGCTGTGCGTGAGGTGTAGGAACCTGTGCCTCCTCATGGTGATGGTACTATCTCCTTGCTTGAACGTGACAGAAGCGTTACGCCCGGTACATGTTTAGTGTCGTGCTGTGTGATAGGCGTAAGGCGTAAATTCTTCTTCCATAAACGTGTCACATGTTCATCTCCGCTGTGGCAATGGTTTGGTCTGTCTTTGTTTTGAATTCTTTTCAGGCACGGAGTTTAGTTTGGATGGAATGTATGTGCTGCTGTGTGTGTTCCTGTCGAAGCTCGCTCCAAAGGGGACAGAGGCTAGCATGTAAGTTTTGAAACCCTTTCCCATTTTTGTGTCCATTGTTGGCAGAGAAAACATTGAGTGAAAAGAAGGAAATGCTGGTTACCAGCTGAATGTGGGCTACCTTATACATAGATCTACACGTTGAAGTGACTTATCAAAGAATAGGCTTTGGAAAACATTGAGATGAAAGAAGAAAATGCTGGTGACCATATAAACTTGATATAAACAAAGAATAGGCTTTGGAAAACATTGAGATGAAAGAAGAAAATGCTATAAACTTGATGTACGTCTCGTTTAACATCGGACCTGGTAGTTGCTGTGCGTGAGGTGTAGGAACCTGTGCCTCCTCATGGTGATGGTACTATCTCCTTGCTTGAACGTGACAGAAGCGTTACGCCCGGTACATGTTTAGTGTCGTGCTGTGTGATAGGCGTAAGGCGTAAATTCTTCTTCCATAAACGTGTCACATGTTCATCTCCGCTGTGGCAATGGTTTGGTCTGTCTTTGTTTTGAATTCTTTTCAGGCACGGAGTTTAGTTTGGATGGAATGTATGTGCTGCTGTGTGTGTTCCTGTCGAAGCTCGCTCCAAAGGGGACAGAGGCTAGCATGTAAGTTTTGAAACCCTTTCCCATTTTTGTGTCCATTGTTGGCAGAGAAAACATTGAGTGAAAAGAAGGAAATGCTGGTTACCAGCTGAATGTGGGCTACCTTATACATAGATCTACACGTTGAAGTGACTTATCAAAGAATAGGCTTTGGAAAACATTGAGATGAAAGAAGAAAATGCTGGTGACCATATAAACTTGATATAAACAAAGAATAGGCTTTGGAAAACATTGAGATGAAAGAAGAAAATGCTATAAACTTGATGTACGTCTCGTTTAACATCGGACCTGGTAGTTGCTGTGCGTGAGGTGTAGGAACCTGTGCCTCCTCATGGTGATGGTACTATCTCCTTGCTTGAACGTGACAGAAGCGTTACGCCCGGTACATGTTTAGTGTCGTGCTGTGTGATAGGCGTAAGGCGTAAATTCTTCTTCCATAAACGTGTCACATGTTCATCTCCGCTGTGGCAATGGTTTGGTCTGTCTTTGTTTTGAATTCTTTTCAGGCACGGAGTTTAGTTTGGATGGAATGTATGTGCTGCTGTGTGTGTTCCTGTCGAAGCTCGCTCCAAAGGGGACAGAGGCTAGCATGTAAGTTTTGAAACCCTTTCCCATTTTTGTGTCCATTGTTGGCAGAGAAAACATTGAGTGAAAAGAAGGAAATGCTGGTTACCAGCTGAATGTGGGCTACCTTATACATAGATACACGTTGAAGTGACTTATCAAAGAATAGGCTTTGGAAAACATTGAGATGAAAGAAGAAAATGCTGGTGACCATATAAACTTGATATAAACAAAGAATAGGCTTTGGAAAACATTGAGATGAAAGAAGAAAATGCTATAAACTTGATGTACGTCTCGTTTAACATCGGACCTGGTAGTTGCTGTGCGTGAGGTGTAGGAACCTGTGCCTCCTCATGGTGATGGTACTAGACATGTCCGATTTTTGCCGATTTGGAGACGGACTACAGAGAGCGGACTTTCGAAGGGGGGTCTTCTCAAAATGCCTGAGCATAGGGTGTCACTCCACTGTTTAATTGACTAGTTAACTAAAGATTAAAAGGGATGAACTGTGGGTGTTCACAACTCATCTCAAAAGTTTCCTTGGACCACATGACTAAAATAGTGTTAAAGAACGTGTCTAAGTCTTTAAAGTGACATTTCACATTCATTTCATTTTTTAAAAGTATGTCATGATGCAAAGATTGTTTATTCTAATGCGTAGAAATGCTATCAGTTTTTGAAGATGTTATTTATAAGCGAAAAATGCGCCTTTAAAGTTGAGACAGAAATGATAAATTCTATATAAATCTGAACTGTTGTCCACAACAATTTGTCTAATTCTATCACAAAAATATATCAACATTTTGACTTGAAATTTTCAGAATTTCCATAAGAAAAGATGCTCTTTCAGATAGAATAAAGTAAAATTTATGTAAAATAATTGTGAAATGTCACTTTGATTCCGTACTAAGAAAAGGGGGTCATGAACACAAAAATCATCGGAACATATTCAGGCAAGCGCAACTACACACTCATTCTTAATGTCAGACTAGTCTATTTGAAGTTTTACATCTACACAAAGGTCGCAAATCTGGCATGTTATCCCACCGAAATTGAGCTTATTTATCAACATCTATAAAGTTCAGCAGTGGCGGGTCTGCCTTTGAGCAGGACTGTATGTAAGGCATTTGACCATTCTCTACATACGGAAACTCTGTGAGAAATGTAGGATATCTAGTCTTTAACCGGAACTCATTTTGGTACTACAACCTGGAAGAAATACCGTTGTGAAGTGTCTATATAGGCAAACAAAAAAAAGATGCTGTTTCTTTAAACTAGCCTGTTTGATATTTAATGGAACATGGCTGAGAGATAAACATTTTTTCAATGATTTGGGCTCATTTCCACAAAATTCATTCGACATTACAGGATAGCATCACAAGATTTCTTTTTTTATGTTCTTAGATGGTTATGACCTTCATACAACGGGTATTTTGCAGTTAAATCGTGTACTCTCAAACGCATACGATTTATTTGCAGAATAAGGGTTTGTTATGTCTTCTTACCTGCTGCACGGCGGTAGCCGACTCGAAAATGCGAGTAATAATACATACTTATCTATCATTTTTTTTATAGACCAAAATAATTAGCCAGAGAATTCCGCATATCATGCTTCCATGTTTTCTAAAGACGCTCAACCAACGGACGTTGTCGATAAAAAATCAGTTAGTTATCCTGGTTTGATATTTGGCGCATTATACCGTAATGCATACACGATATGCATGTATATATACAGAAACACGCGATAAAATACCACTGGCCTTTCTAAAGTTTAGTAGTGTACACGTGGAAATCGTTCAAATTAAGTAGGAGATATGCTATGTAACTTCATGACCAGAATAAGTCATGCAAAAATGTTTCATGTGCAATAGGAATTTCATTGTTTTAAGCCCGTCCTAAAAAGGCGAGAGGTAGTTGTTGAAATTTCTATGCGTCTATGCGTATGGAATCGTTTGCAAAGGTCATAGCCCGTAGACTAAAATTGCTTGCACTTTCAAACAATATACACTGTATTAAAAGTGTCAATGTCAAGAACTGTACATTTACTCCACATATTTTTTCGGGTTATTACTATTTTTCTAGCTTTCATTTCTTACACATCGTTACTATTCAAAAAGACGAAGTAGTGTTTAGTGTACGAGATCTTACATCGTCAATGTTAATGCAAAAACTCGTATGTCTTTTTTGGAATGTTTTAAAGGGGAAGAAACAAAATTATTATCTTTTCCTGAATCTTTAAGGTTTTACTTGAAATTCGGACATATTGTTCACATACAATGTGTCATTAATACTGCTAAGTCAAAATATCCCCAAGTATACCAGGAGATTTCTTTGAAAATTGCAAAAAATGACATACGAGCTTTTGCATTTACACCGACGATATGTCAGAATATGCGTTAGGTTTTATTATCATATTCGAATGACTCTTGCATAATTGTCATAGCGAGACAGGAATGTTTGACTTTCTTCTTTTGAAAGAAATCAAAGACCGAAGTTATTCCCTACGGCTATTGTAAATATTTTAGCTATTAAAACTTTCTCAAAATAACACATGCTTCAAAACTAGCACGGACGATAACATGGACGTTGATTGAAATATAATTTATTTGTATTGCACTGAAAATGATCATGGAAAAAAGAAAATGTCGGTTGTTAGAACTTCCTTGTTTCGCATCAATGTTTCTAGAGCTGTTTCATTACAGTTACAAAAGCCAACAAGAGTGCCATGGTCACAATATACGCCGCTCCAGAGACTAAGTTTTAAGGGAGCATAACTCAGGCAAAAATCAATGAACCATAAAATCCTTCCTTCATGCACATCTACCAATTGAGGTGATAACATTGACCAAGTTTCAAGAAGATCCAGCCAGAAACTTAGGAGGAGTTGCGTTGACAAGAAAAGTGGACGGACGTACGGACGGACGGACGGACGGATGGACGGATGGACGGACAGACGGAGAAGATGACGCCAATATACGTCCGCCTCCGGCGGCGTATAAAAACTATTTTGAAATTGTGAAAACGAATAAATAGACTTGTTACACCCTTACTGTAGTGTGACTTTTCTTTTTAAGTCATATGTGCATGGACTGAATCGATCGATGTACGTCTGAACAGACTTCTCTCATTTACTGATGCCACGAAATTCGAAATTGTTTGAGACGACCCCCAGCGAACCGAAATCGGGTGTCCGCTCTCAACATCCGCAAAAATCGGACATGTCTAATATCTCCTTGCTTGAACGTGACAGAAGCGTTACGCCCGGTACATGTTTAGTGTCGTGCTGTGTGATAGGCGTAAGGCGTAAATTCTTCTTCCATAAACGTGTCACATGTTCATCTCCGCTGTGGCAATGGTTTGGTCTGTCTTTGTTTTGAATTCTTTTCAGGCACGGAGTTTAGTTTGGATGGAATGTATGTGCTGCTGTGTGTGTTCCTGTCGAAGCTCGCTCCAAAGGGGACAGAGGCTAGCATGTAAGTTTTGAAACCCTTTCCCATTTTTGTGTCCATTGTTGGCAGAGAAAACATTGAGTGAAAAGAAGGAAATGCTGGTTACCAGCTGAATGTGGGCTACCTTATACATAGATCTACACGTTGAAGTGACTTATCAAAGAATAGGCTTTGGAAAACATTGAGATGAAAGAAGAAAATGCTGGTGACCATATAAACTTGATATAAACAAAGAATAGGCTTTGGAAAACATTGAGATGAAAGAAGAAAATGCTATAAACTTGATGTACGTCTCGTTTAACATCGGACCTGGTAGTTGCTGTGCGTGAGGTGTAGGAACCTGTGCCTCCTCATGGTGATGGTACTATCTCCTTGCTTGAACGTGACAGAAGCGTTACGCCCGGTACATGTTTAGTGTCGTGCTGTGTGATAGGCGTAAGGCGTAAATTCTTCTTCCATAAACGTGTCACATGTTCATCTCCGCTGTGGCAATGGTTTGGTCTGTCTTTGTTTTGAATTCTTTTCAGGCACGGAGTTTAGTTTGGATGGAATGTATGTGCTGCTGTGTGTGTTCCTGTCGAAGCTCGCTCCAAAGGGGACAGAGGCTAGCATGTAAGTTTTGAAACCCTTTCCCATTTTTGTGTCCATTGTTGGCAGAGAAAACATTGAGTGAAAAGAAGGAAATGCTGGTTACCAGCTGAATGTGGGCTACCTTATACATAGATCTACACGTTGAAGTGACTTATCAAAGAATAGGCTTTGGAAAACATTGAGATGAAAGAAGAAAATGCTGGTGACCATATAAACTTGATATAAACAAAGAATAGGCTTTGGAAAACATTGAGATGAAAGAAGAAAATGCTATAAACCTGATGTACGTCTCGTTTAACATCGGACCTGGTAGTTGCTGTGCGTGAGGTGTAGGAACCTGTGCCTCCTCATGGTGATGGTACTATCTCCTTGCTTGAACGTGACAGAAGCGTTACGCCCGGTACATGTTTAGTGTCGTGCTGTGTGATAGGCGTAAGGCGTAAATTCTTCTTCCATAAACGTGTCACATGTTCATCTCCGCTGTGGCAATGGTTTGGTCTGTCTTTGTTTTGAATTCTTTTCAGGCACAGAGTTTAGTTTGGATGGAATGTATGTGCTGCTGTGTGTGTTCCTGTCGAAGCTCGCTCCAAAGGGGACAGAGGCTAGCATGTAAGTTTTGAAACCCTTTCCCATTTTTGTGTCCATTGTTGGCAGGGAAAACATTGAGTGAAAAGAAGGAAATACTGGTTACCAGCTGAATGTGGGCTACCTTATACATAGATCTACACGTTGAAGTGACTTATCAAAGAATAGGCTTTGGAAAACATTGAGATGAAAGAAGAAAATGCTGGTGACCATATAAACTTGATATAAACAAAGAATAGACTTTGGAAAACATTGAGATGAAAGAAGAAAATGCTATAAACTTGATGTACGTCTCGTTTAACATCGGACCTGGTAGTTGCTGTGCGTGAGGTGTAGGAACCTGTGCCTCCTCATGGTGATGGTACTATCTCCTTGCTTGAACGTGACAGAAGCGTTACGCCCGGTACATGTTTAGTGTCGTGCTGTGTGATAGGCGTAAGGCGTAAATTCTTCTTCCATAAACGTGTCACATGTTCATCTCCGCTGTGGCAATGGTTTGGTCTGTCTTTGTTTTGAATTCTTTTCAGGCACGGAGTTTAGTTTGGATGGAATGTATGTGCTGCTGTGTGTGTTCCTGTCGAAGCTCGCTCCAAAGGGGACAGAGGCTAGCATGTAAGTTTTGAAACCCTTTCCCATTTTTGTGTCCATTGTTGGCAGAGAAAACATTGAGTGAAAAGAAGGAAATGCTGGTTACCAGCTGAATGTGGGCTACCTTATACATAGATCTACACGTTGAAGTGACTTATCAAAGAATAGGCTTTGGAAAACATTGAGATGAAAGAAGAAAATGCTGGTGACCATATAAACTTGATATAAACAAAGAATAGGCTTTGGAAAACATTGAGATGAAAGAAGAAAATGCTATAAACTTGATGTACGTCTCGTTTAACATCGGACCTGGTAGTTGCTGTGCGTGAGGTGTAGGAACCTGTGCCTCCTCATGGTGATGGTACTATCTCCTTGCTTGAACGTGACAGAAGTGTTACGCCCGGTACATGTTTAGTGTCGTGCTGTGTGATAGGCGTAAGGCGTAAATTCTTCTTCCATAAACGTGTCACATGTTCATCTCCGCTGTGGCAATGGTTTGGTCTGTCTTTGTTTTGAATTCTTTTCAGGCACGGAGTTTAGTTTGGATGGAATGTATGTGCTGCTGTGTGTGTTCCTGTCGAAGCTCGCTCCAAAGGGGACAGAGGCTAGCATGTAAGTTTTGAAACCCTTTCCCATTTTTGTGTCCATTGTTGGCAGAGAAAACATTGAGTGAAAAGAAGGAAATGCTGGTTACCAGCTGAATGTGGGCTACCTTATACATAGATCTACACGTTGAAGTGACTTATCAAAGAATAGGCTTTGGAAAACATTGAGATGAAAGAAGAAAATGCTGGTGACCATATAAACTTGATATAAACAAAGAATACTGTAAAAGTCTATTTATTCGCTAGGACTTAATTTTCGCTAATTTTCGCGAGTAGGCTATCTCTCGAATTCATCAATTTCGTGAATATATCAGTCTCAGGATGCCGGAGATTGCCGATGGTTCTTCGGAATCCGGAACATTCCGAAATTTTATATGTTCATTAAAACACTTCAAATCGGAAATTTTGATCGTTACCCACCTTTCTATGTATGAACAATGCAATTAACATCATAATGTTATATCATTATGATGATATACATTGTACATGATTACAAATACAAAGTATAAATGTTACATGTGTTTTCCTAGAATATGGTCGTAAAAGGGTGACCTCTGTATAGTTTACAATCCAGAAGTACAGTACATTTAATGGAAAAATGAAGCAGTTACGTTCTTTTGTTATTCACTTTTTGTCATACATGTAGGGACAATACATGTATTGTCCTTTTAACAGTTACATATGAAAAGGTGTGAAAACAATTATAAAGAGAAGACAGGTGTAATAAACATTTTGTCTAACCATCTCTTGTGTATTTATCGAGGTTAAACGGACATGTACGGAATATAACGAAGCGAATATTTCCGGAAAACAACGGAAATACCCGAGCTTTACATCAAACACGCGCGAATTTATAAACTCGCGAATAAATCCCAGACAACGAAATCGCGAAATGTTGAGCTCGCGAAAATAAAGACTTTTACAGTAGGCTTTGGAAAACATTGAGATGAAAGAAGAAAATGCTATAAACTTGATGTACGTCTCGTTTAACATCGGACCTGGTAGTTGCTGTGCGTGAGGTGTAGGAACCTGTGCCTCCTCATGGTGATGGTACTATCTCCTTGCTTGAACGTGACAGAAGCGTTACGCCCGGTACATGTTTAGTGTCGTGCTGTGTGATAGGCGTAAGGCGTAAATTCTTCTTCCATAAACGTGTCACATGTTCATCTCCGCTGTGGCAATGGTTTGGTCTGTCTTTGTTTTGAATTCTTTTCAGGCACGGAGTTTAGTTTGGATGGAATGTATGTGCTGCTGTGTGTGTTCCTGTCGAAGCTCGCTCCAAAGGGGACAGAGGCTAGCATGTAAGTTTTGAAACCCTTTCCCATTTTTGTGTCCATTGTTGGCAGAGAAAACATTGAGTGAAAAGAAGGAAATGCTGGTTACCAGCTGAATGTGGGCTACCTTATACATAGATCTACACGTTGAAGTGACTTATCAAAGAATAGGCTATGGAAAACATTGAGATGAAAGAAGAAAATGCTGGTGACCATATAAACTTGATATAAACAAAGAATAGGCTTTGGAAAACATTGAGATGAAAGAAGAAAATGCTATAAACTTGATGTACGTCTCGTTTAACATCGGGCCTGGTAGTTGCTGTGCGTGAGGTGTAGGAACCTGTGCCTCCTCATGGTGATGGTACTATCTCCTTGCTTGAACGTGACAGAAGCGTTACGCCCGGTACATGTTTAGTGTCGTGCTGTGTGATAGGCGTAAGGCGTAAATTCTTCTTCCATAAACGTGTCACATGTTCATCTCCGCTGTGGCAATGGTTTGGTCTGTCTTTGTTTTGAATTCTTTTCAGGCACGGAGTTTAGTTTGGATGGAATGTATGTGCTGCTGTGTGTGTTCCTGTCGAAGCTCGCTCCAAAGGGGACAGAGGCTAGCATGTAAGTTTTGAAACCCTTTCCCATTTTTGTGTCCATTGTTGGCAGAGAAAACATTGAGTGAAAAGAAGGAAATGCTGGTTACCAGCTGAATGTGGGCTACCTTATACATAGATCTACACGTTGAAGTGACTTATCAAAGAATAGGCTTTGGAAAACATTGAGATGAAAGAAGAAAATGCTGGTGACCATATAAACTTGATATAAACAAAGAATAGGCTTTGGAAAACATTGAGATGAAAGAAGAAAATGCTATAAACTTGATGTACGTCTCGTTTAACATCGGACCTGGTAGTTGCTGTGCGTGAGGTGTAGGAACCTGTGCCTCCTCATGGTGATGGTACTATCTCCTTGCTTGAACGTGACAGAAGCGTTACGCCCGGTACATGTTTAGTGTCGTGCTGTGTGATAGGCGTAAGGCGTAAATTCTTCTTCCATAAACGTGTCACATGTTCATCTCCGCTGTGGCAATGGTTTGGTCTGTCTTTGTTTTGAATTCTTTTCAGGCACGGAGTTTAGTTTGGATGGAATGTATGTGCTGCTGTGTGTGTTCCTGTCGAAGCTCGCTCCAAAGGGGACAGAGGCTAGCATGTAAGTTTTGAAACCCTTTCCCATTTTTGTGTCCATTGTTGGCAGAGAAAACATTGAGTGAAAAGAAGGAAATGCTGGTTACCAGCTGAATGTGGGCTACCTTATACATAGATCTACACGTTGAAGTGACTTATCAAAGAATAGGCTTTGGAAAACATTGAGATGAAAGAAGAAAATGCTGGTGACCATATAAACTTGATATAAACAAAGAATAGGCTTTGGAAAACATTGAGATGAAAGAAGAAAATGCTATAAACCTGATGTACGTCTCGTTTAACATCGGACCTGGTAGTTGCTGTGCGTGAGGTGTAGGAACCTGTGCCTCCTCATGGTGATGGTACTATCTCCTTGCTTGAACGTGACAGAAGCGTTACGCCCGGTACATGTTTAGTGTCGTGCTGTGTGATAGGCGTAAGGCGTAAATTCTTCTTCCATAAACGTGTCACATGTTCATCTCCGCTGTGGCAATGGTTTGGTCTGTCTTTGTTTTGAATTCTTTTCAGGCACGGAGTTTAGTTTGGATGGAATGTATGTGCTGCTGTGTGTGTTCCTGTCGAAGCTCGCTCCAAAGGGGACAGAGGCTAGCATGTAAGTTTTGAAACCCTTTCCCATTTTTGTGTCCATTGTTGGCAGGGAAAACATTGAGTGAAAAGAAGGAAATACTGGTTACCAGCTGAATGTGGGCTACCTTATACATAGATCTACACGTTGAAGTGACTTATCAAAGAATAGGCTTTGGAAAACATTGAGATGAAAGAAGAAAATGCTGGTGACCATATAAACTTGATATAAACAAAGAATAGGCTTTGGAAAACATTGAGATGAAAGAAGAAAATGCTATAAACTTGATGTACGTCTCGTTTAACATCGGACCTGGTAGTTGCTGTGCGTGAGGTGTAGGAACCTGTGCCTCCTCATGGTGATGGTACTATCTCCTTGCTTGAACGTGACAGAAGCGTTACGCCCGGTACATGTTTAGTGTCGTGCTGTGTGATAGGCGTAAGGCGTAAATTCTTCTTCCATAAACGTGTCACATGTTCATCTCCGCTGTGGCAATGGTTTGGTCTGTCTTTGTTATGAATTCTTTTCAGGCACTGAGTTTAGTTTGGATGGAATGTATGTGCTGCTGTGTGTGTTCCTGTCGAAGCTCGCTCCAAAGGGGACAGAGGCTAGCATGTAAGTTTTGAAACCCTTTCCCATTTTTGTGTCCATTGTTGGCAGAGAAAACATTGAGTGAAAAGAAGGAAATGCTGGTTACCAGCTGAATGTGGGCTACCTTATACATAGATCTACACGTTGAAGTGACTTATCAAAGAATAGGCTTTGGAAAACATTGAGATGAAAGAAGAAAATGCTGGTGACCATATAAACTTGATATAAACAAAGAATAGGCTTTGGAAAACATTGAGATGAAAGAAGAAAATGCTATAAACTTGATGTACGTCTCGTTTAACATCGGACCTGGTAGTTGCTGTGCGTGAGGTGTAGGAACCTGTGCCTCCTCATGGTGATGGTACTATCTCCTTGCTTGAACGTGACAGAAGTGTTACGCCCGGTACATGTTTAGTGTCGTGCTGTGTGATAGGCGTAAGGCGTAAATTCTTCTTCCATAAACGTGTCACATGTTCATCTCCGCTGTGGCAATGGTTTGGTCTGTCTTTGTTTTGAATTCTTTTCAGGCACGGAGTTTAGTTTGGATGGAATGTATGTGCTGCTGTGTGTGTTCCTGTCGAAGCTCGCTCCAAAGGGGACAGAGGCTAGCATGTAAGTTTTGAAACCCTTTCCCATTTTTGTGTCCATTGTTGGCAGAGAAAACATTGAGTGAAAAGAAGGAAATGCTGGTTACCAGCTGAATGTGGGCTACCTTATACATAGATCTACACGTTGAAGTGACTTATCAAAGAATAGGCTTTGGAAAACATTGAGATGAAAGAAGAAAATGCTGGTGACCATATAAACTTGATATAAACAAAGAATACTGTAAAAGTCTATTTATTCGCTAGGACTTAATTTTCGCTAATTTTTTGGCGAGTAGGCTATCTCTCGAATTCATCAATTTCGTGAATATATCAGTCTCAGGATGCCGGAGATTGCCGATGGTTCTTCGGAATCCGGAACATTCCGAAATTTTATATGTTCATTAAAACACTTCAAATCGGAAATTTTGATCGTTACCCACCTTTCTATGTATGAACAATGCAATTAACATCATAATGTTATATCATTATGATGATATACATTGTACATGATTACAAATACAAAGTATAAATGTTACATGTGTTTTCCTAGAATATGGTCGTAAAAGGGTGACCTCTGTATAGTTTACAATCCAGAAGTACAGTACATTTAATGGAAAAATGAAGCAGTTACGTTCTTTTGTTATTCACTTTTTGTCATACATGTAGGGACAATACATGTATTGTCCTTTTAACAGTTACATATGAAAAGGTGTGAAAACAATTATAAAGAGAAGACAGGTGTGATAAACATTTTGTCTAACCATCTCTTGTGTATTTATCGAGGTTAAACGGACATGTACGGAATATAACGAAGCGAATATTTCCGGAAAACAACGGAAATACCCGAGCTTTACATCAAACACGCGCGAATTTATAAACTCGCGAATAAATCCCAGACAACGAAATCGCGAAATGTTGAGCTCGCGAAAATAAAGACTTTTACAGTAGGCTTTGGAAAACATTGAGATGAAAGAAGAAAATGCTATAAACTTGATGTACGTCTCGTTTAACATCGGACCTGGTAGTTGCTGTGCGTGAGGTGTAGGAACCTGTGCCTCCTCATGGTGATGGTACTATCTCCTTGCTTGAACGTGACAGAAGCGTTACGCCCGGTACATGTTTAGTGTCGTGCTGTGTGATAGGCGTAAGGCGTAAATTCTTCTTCCATAAACGTGTCACATGTTCATCTCCGCTGTGGCAATGGTTTGGTCTGTCTTTGTTTTGAATTCTTTTCAGGCACGGAGTTTAGTTTGGATGGAATGTATGTGCTGCTGTGTGTGTTCCTGTCGAAGCTCGCTCCAAAGGGGACAGAGGCTAGCATGTAAGTTTTGAAACCCTTTCCCATTTTTGTGTCCATTGTTGGCAGAGAAAACATTGAGTGAAAAGAAGGAAATGCTGGTTACCAGCTGAATATGGGCTACCTTATACATAGATCTACACGTTGAAGTGACTTATCAAAGAATAGGCTTTGGAAAACATTGAGATGAAAGAAGAAAATGCTGGTGACCATATAAACTTGATATAAACAAAGAATAGGCTTTGGAAAACATTGAGATGAAAGAAGAAAATGCTATAAACTTGATGTACGTCTCGTTTAACATCGGGCCTGGTAGTTGCTGTGCGTGAGGTGTAGGAACCTGTGCCTCCTCATGGTGATGGTACTATCTCCTTGCTTGAACGTGACAGAAGCGTTACGCCCGGTACATGTTTAGTGTCGTGCTGTGTGATAGGCGTAAGGCGTAAATTCTTCTTCCATAAACGTGTCACATGTTCATCTCCGCTGTGGCAATGGTTTGGTCTGTCTTTGCTTTGAATTCTTTTCAGGCACGGAGTTTAGTTTGGATGGAATGTATGTGCTGCTGTGTGTGTTCCTGTCGAAGCTCGCTCCAAAGGGGACAGAGGCTAGCATGTAAGTTTTGAAACCCTTTCCCATTTTTGTGTCCATTGTTGGCAGAGAAAACATTGAGTGAAAAGAAGGAAATGCTGGTTACCAGCTGAATGTGGGCTACCTTATACATAGATCTACACGTTGAAGTGACTTATCAAAGAATAGGCTTTGGAAAACATTGAGATGAAAGAAGAAAATGCTGGTGACCATATAAACTTGATATAAACAAAGAATAGGCTTTGGAAAACATTGAGATGAAAGAAGAAAATGCTATAAACTTGATGTACGTCTCGTTTAACATCGGACCTGGTAGTTGCTGTGCGTGAGGTGTAGGAACCTGTGCCTCCTCATGGTGATGGTACTATCTCCTTGCTTGAACGTGACAGAAGCGTTACGCCCGGTACATGTTTAGTGTCGTGCTGTGTGATAGGCGTAAGGCGTAAATTCTTCTTCCATAAACATGTCACATGTTCATCTCCGCTGTGGCAATGGTTTGGTCTGTCTTTGTTATGAATTCTTTTCAGGCACGGAGTTTAGTTTGGATGGAATGTATGTGCTGCTGTGTGTGTTCCTGTCGAAGCTCGCTCCAAAGGGGACAGAGGCTAGCATGTAAGTTTTGAAACCCTTTCCCATTTTTGTGTCCATTGTTGGCAGAGAAAACATTGAGTGAAAAGAAGGAAATGCTGGTTACCAGCTGAATGTGGGCTACCTTATACATAGATCTACATGTTGAAGTGACTTATCAAAGAATAGGCTTTGTAAAACATTGAGATGAAAGAAGAAAATGCTGGTGACCATATAAACTTGATATAAACAAAGAATAGGCTTTGGAAAACATTGAGATGAAAGAAGAAAATGCTATAAACTTGATGTACGTCTCGTTTAACATCGGACCTGGTAGTTGCTGTGCGTGAGGTGTAGGAACCTGTGCCTCCTCATGGTGATGGTACTATCTCCTTGCTTGAACGTGACAGAAGCGTTACGCCCGGTACATGTTTAGTGTCGTGCTGTGTGATAGGCGTAAGGCGTAAATTCTTCTTCCATAAACGTGTCACATGTTCATCTCCGCTGTGGCAATGGTTTGGTCTGTCTTTGTTTTGAATTCTTTTCAGGCACGGAGTTTAGTTTGGATGGAATGTATGTGCTGCTGTGTGTGTTCCTGTCGAAGCTCGCTCCAAAGGGGACAGAGGCTAGCATGTAAGTTTTGAAACCCTTTCCCATTTTTGTGTCCATTGTTGGCAGAGAAAATATTGAGTGAAAAGAAGGAAATGCTGGTTACCAGCTGAATGTGGGCTACCTTATACATAGATCTACACATTGAAGTGACTTATCAAAGAATAGGCTTTGTAAAACATTGAGATGAAAGAAGAAAATGCTGGTGACCATATAAACTTGATATAAACAAAGAATAGGCTTTGGAAAACATTGAGATGAAAGAAGAAAATGCTATAAACTTGATGTACGTCTCGTTTAACATCGGGCCTGGTAGTTGCTGTGCGTGAGGTGTAGGAACCTGTGCCTCCTCATGGTGATGGTACTATCTCCTTGCTTGAATGTGACAGAAGCGTTACGCCTGGTACATGTTTAGTGTCGTGCTGTGTGATAGGCGTAAGGCGTAAATTCTTCTTCCATAAACACATGTTCATCTCCGCTGTGGCAATGGTTTGGTCTGTCTTTGTTTTGAATTCTTTTCAGGCACGGAGTTTAGTTTGGATGGAATGTATGTGCTGCTGTGTGTGTTCCTGTCGAAGCTCGCTCCAAAGGGGACAGAGGCTAGCATGTAAGTTTTGAAACCCTTTCCCATTTTTGTGTCCATTGTTGGCAGAGAAAACATTGAGTGAAAAGAAGGAAATGCTGGTTACCAGCTGAATGTGGGCTACCTTATACATAGATCTACACGTTGAAGTGACTTATCAAAGAATAGGCTTTGGAAAACATTGAGATGAAAGAAGAAAATGCTGGTGACCATATAAACTTGATATAAACAAAGAATAGGCTTTGGAAAACATTGAGATGAAAGAAGAAAATGCTATAAACTTGATGTACGTCTCGTTTAACATCGGACCTGGTAGTTGCTGTGCGTGAGGTGTAGGAACCTGTGCCTCCTCATGGTGATGGTACTATCTCCTTGCTTGAACGTGACAGAAGCGTTACGCCCGGTACATGTTTAGTGTCGTGCTGTGTGATAGGCGTAAGGCGTAAATTCTTCTTCCATAAACGTGTCACATGTTCATCTCCGCTGTGGCAATGGTTTGGTCTGTCTTTGTTTTGAATTCTTTTCAGGCACGGAGTTTAGTTTGGATGGAATGTATGTGCTGCTGTGTGTGTTCCTGTCGAAGCTCGCTCCAAAGGGGACAGAGGCTAGCATGTAAGTTTTGAAACCCTTTCCCATTTTTGTGTCCATTGTTGGCAGAGAAAACATTGAGTGAAAAGAAGGAAATGCTGGTTACCAGCTGAATGTGGGCTACCTTATACATAGATCTACATGTTGAAGTGACTTATCAAAGAATAGGCTTTGGAAAACATTGAGATGAAAGAAGAAAATGCTGGTGACCATATAAACTTGATATAAACAAAGAATAGGCTTTGGAAAACATTGAGATGAAAGAAGAAAATGCTATAAACTTGATGTACGTCTCGTTTAACATCGGACCTGGTAGTTGCTGTGCGTGAGGTGTAGGAACCTGTGCCTCCTCATGGTGATGGTACTATCTCCTTGCTTGAACGTGACAGAAGCGTTACGCCCGGTACATGTTTAGTGTCGTGCTGTGTGATAGGCGTAAGGCGTAAATTCTTCTTCCATAAACGTGTCACATGTTCAACTCCGCTGTGGCAATGGTTTGGTCTGTCTTTGTTTTGAATTCTTTTCAGGCACGGAGTTTAGTTTGGATGGAATGTATGTGCTGCTGTGTGTGTTCCTGTCGAAGCTCGCTCCAAAGGGGACAGAGGCTAGCATGTAAGTTTTGAAACCCTTTCCCATTTTTGTGTCCATTGTTGGCAGAGAAAACATTGAGTGAAAAGAAGGAAATGCTGGTTACCAGCTGAATGTGGGCTACCTTATACATAGATCTACACGTTGAAGTGACTTATCAAAGAATAGGCTTTGGAAAACATTGAGATGAAAGAAGAAAATGCTGGTGACCATATAAACTTGATATAAACAAAGAATAGGCTTTGGAAAACATTGAGATGAAAGAAGAAAATGCTATAAACTTGATGTACGTCTCGTTTAACATCGGACCTGGTAGTTGCTGTGCGTGAGGTGTAGGAACCTGTGCCTCCTCATGGTGATGGTACTATCTCCTTGCTTGAACGTGACAGAAGCGTTACGCCCGGTACATGTTTAGTGTCGTGCTGTGTGATAGGCGTAAGGCGTAAATTCTTCTTCCATAAACGTGTCACATGTTCATCTCCGCTGTGGCAATGGTTTGGTCTGTCTTTGTTTTGAATTCTTTTCAGGCACGGATTTTAGTTTGGATGGAATGTATGTGCTGCTGTGTGTGTTCCTGTCGAAGCTCGCTCCAAAGGGGACAGAGGCTAGCATGTAAGTTTTGAAACCCTTTCCCATTTTTGTGTCCATTGTTGGCAGAGAAAACATTGAGTGAAAAGAAGGAAATGCTGGTTACCAGCTGAATGTGGGCTACCTTATACATAGATCTACACGTTGAAGTGACTTATCAAAGAATAGGCTTTGGAAAACATTGAGATGAAAGAAGAAAATGCTATAAACTTGATGTACGTCTCGTTTAACATCGGGCCTGGTAGTTGTTGTGCGTGAGGTGTAGGAACCTGTGCCTCCTCATGGTGATGGTACTATCTCCTTGCTTGAACGTGACAGAAGCGTTACGCCCGGTACATGTTTAGTGTCGTGCTGTGTGATAGGCGTAAGGCGTAAATTCTTCTTCCATAAACGTGTCACATGTTCATCTCCGCTGTGGCAATGGTTTGGTCTGTCTTTGTTTTGAAATCTTTTCAGGCACGGAGTTTAGTTTGGATGGAATGTATGTGCTGCTGTGTGTGTTCCTGTCGAAGCTCGCTCCAAAGGGGACAGAGGCTAGCATGTAAGTTTTGAAACCCTTTCCCATTTTTGTGTCCATTGTTGGCAGAGAAAACATTGAGTGAAAAGAAGGAAATGCTGGTTACCAGCTGAATGTGGGCTACCTTATACATAGATCTACACGTTGAAGTGACTTATCAAAGAATAGGCTTTGGAAAACATTGAGATGAAAGAAGAAAATGCTGGTGACCATATAAACTTGATATAAACAAAGAATAGGCTTTGGAAAACATTGAGATGAAAGAAGAAAATGCTATAAACTTGATGTACGTCTCGTTTAACATCGGGCCTGGTAGTTGCTGTGCGTGAGGTGTAGGAACCTGTGCCTCCTCATGGTGATGGTACTATCTCCTTGCTTGAACGTGACAGAAGCGTTACGCCCGGTACATGTTTAGTGTCGTGCTGTGTGATAGGCGTAAGGCGTAAATTCTTCTTCCATAAACGTGTCACATGTTCATCTCCGCTGTGGCAATGGTTTGGTCTGTCTTTGTTTTGAAATCTTTTCAGGCACGGAGTTTAGTTTGGATGGAATGTATGTGCTGCTGTGTGTGTTCCTGTCGAAGCTCGCTCCAAAGGGGACAGAGGCTAGCATGTAAGTTTTGAAACCCTTTCCCATTTTTGTGTCCATTGTTGGCAGAGAAAACATTGAGTGAAAAGAAGGAAATGCTGGTTACCAGCTGAATGTGGGCTACCTTATACATAGATCTACACGTTGAAGTGACTTATCAAAGAATAGGCTTTGGAAAACATTGAGATGAAAGAAGAAAATGCTGGTGACCATATAAACTTGATATAAACAAAGAATAGGCTATGGAAAACATTGAGATGAAAAAAGAAAATGCTATAAACTTGATGTACATCTCGTTTAAACATCGGGCCTGGTAGTTGCTGTGCGTGAGGTGTAGGAACCTGTGCCTCCTCATGGTGATGGTACTATCTCCTTGCTTGAACGTGACAGAAGCGTTACGCCCGGTACATGTTTAGTGTCGTGCTGTGTGATAGGCGTAAGGCGTAAATTCTTCTTCCATAAACGTGTCACATGTTCATCTCCGCTGTGGCAATGGTTTGGTCTGTCTTTGTTTTGAAATCTTTTCAGGCACGGAGTTTAGTTTGGATGGAATGTATGTGCTGCTGTGTGTGTTCCTGTCGAAGCTCGCTCCAAAGGGGACAGAGGCTAGCATGTAAGTTTTGAAACCCTTTCCCATTTTTGTGTCCATTGTTGGCAGAGAAAACATTGAGTGAAAAGAAGGAAATGCTGGTTACCAGCTGAATGTGGGCTACCTTATACATAGATCTACACGTTGAAGTGACTTATCAAAGAATAGGCTTTGGAAAACATTGAGATGAAAGAAGAAAATGCTGGTGACCATATAAACTTGATATAAACAAAGAATAGGCTTTGGAAAACATTGAGATGAAAGAAGAAAATGCTATAAACTTGATGTACGTCTCGTTTAACATCGGGCCTGGTAGTTGCTGTGCGTGAGGTGTAGGAACCTGTGCCTCCTCATGGTGATGGTACTATCTCCTTGCTTGAACGTGACAGAAGCGTTACGCCCGGTACATGTTTAGTGTCGTGCTGTGTGATAGGCGTAAGGCGTAAATTCTTCTTCCATAAACGTGTCACATGTTCATCTCCGCTGTGGCAATGGTTTGGTCTGTCTTTGTTTTGAAATCTTTTCAGGCACGGAGTTTAGTTTGGATGGAATGTATGTGCTGCTGTGTGTGTTCCTGTCGAAGCTCGCTCCAAAGGGGACAGAGGCAAGCATGTAAGTTTTGAAACCCTTTCCCATTTTTGTGTCCATTGTTGGCAGAGAAAACATTGAGTGAAAAGAAGGAAATGCTGGTTACCAGCTGAATGTGGGCTACCTTATACATAGATCTACACGTTGAAGTGACTTATCAAAGAATAGGCTTTGGAAAACATTGAGATGAAAGAAGAAAATGCTGGTGACCATATAAACTTGATATAAACAAAGAATAGGCTTTGGAAAACATTGAGATGAAAGAAGAAAATGCTATAAACTTGATGTACGCCTCGTTTAACATCGGGCCTGGTAGTTGCTGTGCGTGAGGTGTAGGAACCTGTGCCTCCTCATGGTGATGGTACTATCTCCTTGCTTGAACGTGACAGAAGCGTTACGCCCGGTACATGTTTAGTGTCGTGCTGTGTGATAGGCGTAAGGCGTAAATTCTTCTTCCATAAACGTGTCACATGTTCATCTCCGCTGTGGCAATGGTTTGGTCTGTCTTTGTTTTGAAATCTTTTCAGGCACGGAGTTTAGTTTGGATGGAATGTATGTGCTGCTGTGTGTGTTCCTGTCGAAGCTCGCTCCAAAGGGGACAGAGGCTAGCATGTAAGTTTTGAAACCCTTTCCCATTTTTGTGTCCATTGTTGGCAGAGAAAACATTGAGTGAAAAGAAGGAAATGCTGGTTACCAGCTGAATGTGGGCTACCTTATACATAGATCTACACGTTGAAGTGACTTATCAAAGAATAGGCTTTGGAAAACATTGAGATGAAAGAAGAAAATGCTGGTGACCATATAAACTTGATATAAACAAAGAATAGGCTTTGGAAAACATTGAGATGAAAGAAGAAAATGCTATAAACTTGATGTACGCCTCGTTTAACATCGGGCCTGGTAGTTGCTGTGCGTGAGGTGTAGGAACCTGTGCCTCCTCATGGTGATGGTACTATCTCCTTGCTTGAACGTGACAGAAGCGTTACGCCCGGTACATGTTTAGTGTCGTGCTGTGTGATAGGCGTAAGGCGTAAATTCTTCTTCCATAAAAGTGTCACATGTTCATCTCCGCTGTGGCAATGGTTTGGTCTGTCTTTGTTTTGAAATCTTTTCAGGCACGGAGTTTAGTTTGGATGGAATGTATGTGCTGCTGTGTGTGTTCCTGTCGAAGCTCGCTCCAAAGGGGACAGAGGCTAGCATGTAAGTTTTGAAACCCTTTCCCATTTTTGTGTCCATTGTTGGCAGAGAAAACATTGAGTGAAAAGAAGGAAATGCTGGTTACCAGCTGAATGTGGGCTACCTTATACATAGATCTACACGTTGAAGTGACTTATCAAAGAATAGGCTTTGGAAAACATTGAGATGAAAGAAGAAAATGCTGGTGACCATATAAACTTGATATAAACAAAGAATAGGCTTTGGAAAACATTGAGATGAAAGAAGAAAATGCTGTAAACTTGATGTACGTCTCGTTTAACATCAGGCCTGGTAGTTGCTGTGCGTGAGGTGTAGGAACCTGTGCCTCCTCATGGTGATGGTACTATCTCCTTGCTTGAACGTGACAGAAGCGTTACGCCCGGTACATGTTTAGTGTCGTGCTGTGTGATAGGCGTAAGGCGTAAATTCTTCTTCCATAAACGTGTCACATGTTCATCTCCGCTGTGGCAATGGTTTGGTCTGTCTTTGTTTTGAAATCTTTTCAGGCACGGAGTTTAGTTTGGATGGAATGTATGTGCTGCTGTGTGTGTTCCTGTCGAAGCTCGCTCCAAAGGGGACAGAGGCTAGCATGTAAGTTTTGAAACCCTTTCCCATTTTTGTGTCCATTGTTGGCAGAGAAAACATTGAGTGAAAAGAAGGAAATGCTGGTTACCAGCTGAATGTGGGCTACCTTATACATAGATCTACACGTTGAAGTGACTTATCAAAGAATAGGCTTTGGAAAACATTGAGATGAAAGAAGAAAATGCTGGTGACCATATAAACTTGATATAAACAAAGAATAGGCTTTGGAAAACATTGAGATGAAAGAAGAAAATGCTGTAAACTTGATGTACGTCTCGTTTAACATCGGGCCTGGTAGTTGCTGTGCGTGAGGTGTAGGAACCTGTGCCTCCTCATGGTGATGGTACTATCTCCTTGCTTGAACGTGACAGAAGCGTTACGCCCGGTACATGTTTAGTGTCGTGCTGTGTGATAGGCGTAAGGCGTAAATTCTTCTTCCATAAAAGTGTCACATGTTCATCTCCGCTGTGGCAATGGTTTGGTCTGTCTTTGTTTTGAAATCTTTTCAGGCACGGAGTTTAGTTTGGATGGAATGTATGTGCTGCTGTGTGTGTTCCTGTCGAAGCTCGCTCCAAAGGGGACAGAGGCTAGCATGTAAGTTTTGAAACCCTTTCCCATTTTTGTGTCCATTGTTGGCAGAGAAAACATTGAGTGAAAAGAAGGAAATGCTGGTTACCAGCTGAATGTGGGCTACCTTATACATAGATCTACACGTTGAAGTGACTTATCAAAGAATAGGCTTTGGAAAACATTGAGATGAAAGAAGAAAATGCTGGTGACCATATAAACTTGATATAAACAAAGAATAGGCTTTGGAAAACATTGAGATGAAAGAAGAAAATGCTATAAACTTGATGTACGCCTCGTTTAACATCGGGCCTGGTAGTTGCTGTGCGTGAGGTGTAGGAACCTGTGCCTCCTCATGGTGATGGTACTATCTCCTTGCTTGAACGTGACAGAAGCGTTACGCCCGGTACATGTTTAGTGTCGTGCTGTGTGATAGGCGTAAGGCGTAAATTCTTCTTCCATAAACGTGTCACATGTTCATCTCCGCTGTGGCAATGGTTTGGTCTGTCTTTGTTTTGAAATCTTTTCAGGCACGGAGTTTAGTTTGGATGGAAAGTATGTGCTGCTGTGTGTGTTCCTGTCGAAGCTCGCTCCAAAGGGGACAGAGGCTAGCATGTAAGTTTTGAAACCCTTTCCCATTTTTGTGTCCATTGTTGGCAGAGAAAACATTGAGTGAAAAGAAGGAAATGCTGGTTACCAGCTGAATGTGGGCTACCTTATACATAGATCTACACGTTGAAGTGACTTATCAAAGAATAGGCTTTGGAAAACATTGAGATGAAAGAAGAAAATGCTGGTGACCATATAAACTTGATATAAACAAAGAATAGGCTTTGGAAAACATTGAGATGAAAGAAGAAAATGCTATAAACTTGATGTACGCCTCGTTTAACATCGGGCCTGGTAGTTGCTGTGCGTGAGGTGTAGGAACCTGTGCCTCCTCATGGTGATGGTACTATCTCCTTGCTTGAACGTGACAGAAGCGTTACGCCCGGTACATGTTTAGTGTCGTGCTGTGTGATAGGCGTAAGGCGTAAATTCTTCTTCCATAAACGTGTCACATGTTCATCTCCGCTGTGGCAATGGTTTGGTCTGTCTTTGTTTTGAAATCTTTTCAGGCACGGAGTTTAGTTTGGATGGAATGTATGTGCTGCTGTGTGTGTTCCTGTCGAAGCTCGCTCCAAAGGGGACAGAGGCTAGCATGTAAGTTTTGAAACCCTTTCCCATTTTTGTGTCCATTGTTGGCAGAGAAAACATTGAGTAAAAAGAAGGAAATGCTGGTTACCAGCTGAATGTGGGCTACCTTATACATAGATCTACACGTTGAAGTGACTTATCAAAGAATAGGCTTTGGAAAACATTGAGATGAAAGAAGAAAATGCTGGTGACCATATAAACTTGATATAAACAAAGAATAGGCTTTGGAAAACATTGAGATGAAAGAAGAAAATGCTATAAACTTGATGTACGCCTCGTTTAACATCGGGCCTGGTAGTTGCTGTGCGTGAGGTGTAGGAACCTGTGCCTCCTCATGGTGATGGTACTACCTCCTTGCTTGAACGTGACAGAAGCGTTACGCCCGGTACATGTTTAGTGTCGTGCTGTGTGATAGGCGTAAGGCGTAAATTCTTCTTCCATAAACGTGTCACATGTTCATCTCCGCTGTGGCAATGGTTTGGTCTGTCTTTGTTTTGAAATCTTTTCAGGCACGGAGTTTAGTTTGGATGGAATGTATGTGCTGCTGTGTGTGTTCCTGTCGAAGCTCGCTCCAAAGGGGACAGAGGCTAGCATGTAAGTTTTGAAACCCTTTCCCATTTTTGTGTCCATTGTTGGCAGAGAAAACATTGAGTGAAAAGAAGGAAATGCTGGTTACCAGCTGAATGTGGGCTACCTTATACAAAGATCTACACGTTGAAGTGACTTATCAAAGAATAGGCTTTGGAAAACATTGAGATGAAAGAAGAAAATGCTGGTGACCATATAAACTTGATATAAACAAAGAATAGGCTTTGGAAAACATTGAGATGAAAGAAGAAAATGCTATAAACTTGATGTACGTCTCGTTTAACATCGGGCCTGGTAGTTGCTGTGCGTGAGGTGTAGGAACCTGTGCCTCCTCATGGTGATGGTACTATCTCCTTGCTTGAACGTGACAGAAGCGTTACGCCCGGTACATGTTTAGTGTCGTGCTGTGTGATAGGCGTAAGGCGTAAATTCTTCTTCCATAAACGTGTCACATGTTCATCTCCGCTGTGGCAATGGTTTGGTCTGTCTTTGTTTTGAAATCTTTTCAGGCACGGAGTTTAGTTTGGATGGAATGTATGTGCTGCTGTGTGTGTTCCTGTCGAAGCTCGCTCCAAAGGGGACAGAGGCTAGCATGTAAGTTTTGAAACCCTTTCCCATTTTTGTGTCCATTGTTGGCAGAGAAAACATTGAGTGAAAAGAAGGAAATGCTGGTTACCAGCTGAATGTGGGCTACCTTATACATAGATCTACACGTTGAAGTGACTTATCAAAGAATAGGCTTTGGAAAACATTGAGATGAAAGAAGAAAATGCTGGTGACCATATAAACTTGATATAAACAAAGAATAGGCTTTGGAAAACATTGAGATGAAAGAAGAAAATGCTATAAACTTGATGTACGTCTCGTTTAACATCGGGCCTGGTAGTTGCTGTGCGTGAGGTGTAGGAACCTGTGCCTCCTCATGGTGATGGTACTATCTCCTTGCTTGAACGTGACAGAAGCGTTACGCCCGGTACATGTTTAGTGTCGTGCTGTGTGATAGGCGTAAGGCGTAAATTTTTCTTCCATAAACGTGTCACATGTTCATCTCCGCTGTGGCAATGGTTTGGTCTGTCTTTGTTTTGAAATCTTTTCAGGCACGGAGTTTAGTTTGGATGGAATGTATGTGCTGCTGTGTGTGTTCCTGTCGAAGCTCGCTCCAAAGGGGACAGAGGCTAGCATGTAAGTTTTGAAACCCTTTCCCATTTTTGTGTCCATTGTTGGCAGAGAAAACATTGAGTGAAAAGAAGGAAATGCTGGTTACCAGCTGAATGTGGGCTACCTTATACATAGATCTACACGTTGAAGTGACTTATCAAAGAATAGGCTTTGGAAAACATTGAGATGAAAGAAGAAAATGCTGGTGACCATATAAACTTGATATAAACAAAGAATAGGCTTTGGAAAACATTGAGATGAAAGAAGAAAATGCTATAAACTTGATGTACGTCTCGTTTAACATCGGGCCTGGTAGTTGCTGTGCGTGAGGTGTAGGAACCTGTGCCTCCTCATGGTGATGGTACTATCTCCTTGCTTGAACGTGACAGAAGCGTTACGCCCGGTACATGTTTAGTGTCGTGCTGTGTGATAGGCATAAGGCGTAAATTTTTCTTCCATAAACGTGTCACATGTTCATCTCCGCTGTGGCAATGGTTTGGTCTGTCTTTGTTTTGAAATCTTTTCAGGCGCGGAGTTTAGTTTGGATGGAATGTATGTGCTGCTGTGTGTGTTCCTGTCGAAGCTCGCTCCAAAGGGGACAGAGGCTAGCATGTAAGTTTTGAAACCCTTTCCCATTTTTGTGTCCATTGTTGGCAGAGAAAACATTGAGTGAAAAGAAGGAAATGCTGGTTACCAGCTGAATGTGGGCTACCTTATACATAGATCTACACGTTGAAGTGACTTATCAAAGAATAGGCTTTGGAAAACATTGAGATGAAAGAAGAAAATGCTGGTGACCATATAAACTTGATATAAACAAAGAATAGGCTTTGGAAAACATTGAGATGAAAGAAGAAAATGCTATAAACTTGATGTACGTCTCGTTTAAACATCGGGCCTGGTAGTTGCTGTGCGTGAGGTGTAGGAACCTGTGCCTCCTCATGGTGATGGTACTATCTCCTTGCTTGAACGTGACAGAAGCGTTACGCCCAGTACATGTTTAGTGTCGTGCTGTGTGATAGGCGTAAGGCGTAAATTCTTCTTCCATAAACGTGTCACATGTTCATCTCCGCTGTGGCAATGGTTTGGTCTGTCTTTGTTTTGAAATCTTTTCAGGCACGGAGTTTAGTTTGGATGGAATGTATGTGCTGCTGTGTGTGTTCCTGTCGAAGCTCGCTCCAAAGGGGACAGAGGCTAGCATGTAAGTTTTGAAACCCTTTCCCATTTTTGTGTCCATTGTTGGCAGAGAAAACATTGAGTGAAAAGAAGGAAATGCTGGTTACCAGCTGAATGTGGGCTACCTTATACATAGATCTACACGTTGAAGTGACTTATCAAAGAATAGGCTTTGGAAAACATTGAGATGAAAGAAGAAAATGCTGGTGACCATATAAACTTGATATAAACAAAGAATAGGCTTTGGAAAACATTGAGATGAAAGAAGAAAATGCTATAAACTTGATGTACGTCTCGTTTAACATCGGGCCTGGTAGTTGCTGTGCGTGAGGTGTAGGAACCTGTGCCTCCTCATGGTGATGGTACTATCTCCTTGCTTGAACGTGACAGAAGCGTTACGCCCGGTACATGTTTAGTGTCGTGCTGTGTGATAGGCGTAAGGCGTAAATTCTTCTTCCATAAACGTGTCACATGTTCATCTCCGCTGTGGCAATGGTTTGGTCTGTCTTTGTTTTGAAATCTTTTCAGGCACGGAGTTTAGTTTGGATGGAATGTATGTGCTGCTGTGTGTGTTCCTGTCGAAGCTCGCTCCAAAGGGGACAGAGGCTAGCATGTAAGTTTTGAAACCCTTTCCCATTTTTGTGTCCATTGTTGGCAGAGAAAACATTGAGTGAAAAGAAGGAAATGCTGGTTACCAGCTGAATGTGGGCTACCTTATACATAGATCTACACGTTGAAGTGACTTATCAAAGAATAGGCTTTGGAAAACATTGAGATGAAAGAAGAAAATGCTGGTGACCATATAAACTTGATATAAACAAAGAATAGGCTTTGGAAAACATTGAGATGAAAGAAGAAAATGCTATAAACTTGATGTACGTCTCGTTTAACATCGGGCCTGGTAGTTGCTGTGCGTGAGGTGTAGGAACCTGTGCCTCCTCATGGTGATGGTACTATCTCCTTGCTTGAACGTGACAGAAGCGTTACGCCCGGTACATGTTTAGTGTCGTGCTGTGTGATAGGCGTAAGGCGTAAATTCTTCTTCCATAAACGTGTCACATGTTCATCTCCGCTGTGGCAATGGTTTGGTCTGTCTTTGTTTTGAATTCTTTTCAGGCACGGAGTTTAGTTTGGATGGAATGTATGTGCTGCTGTGTGTGTTCCTGTCGAAGCTCGCTCCAAAGGGGACAGAGGCTAGCATGTAAGTTTTGAAACCCTTTCCCATTTTTGTGTCCATTGTTGGCAGAGAAAACATTGAGTGAAAAGAAGGAAATGCTGGTTACCAGCTGAATGTGGGCTACCTTATACATAGATCTACACGTTGAAGTGACTTATCAAAGAATAGGCTTTGGAAAACATTGAGATGAAAGAAGAAAATGCTGGTGACCATATAAACTTGATATAAACAAAGAATAGGCTTTGGAAAACATTGAGATGAAAGAAGAAAATGCTATAAACTTGATGTACGTCTCGTTTAACATCGGGCCTGGTAGTTGCTGTGCGTGAGGTGTAGGAACCTGTGCCTCCTCATGGTGATGGTACTATCTCCTTGCTTGAACGTGACAGAAGCGTTACGCCCGGTACATGTTTAGTGTCGTGCTGTGTGATAGGCGTAAGGCGTAAATTCTTCTTCCATAAACGTGTCACATGTTCATCTCCGCTGTGGCAATGGTTTGGTCTGTCTTTGTTTTGAAATCTTTTCAGGCACGGAGTTTAGTTTGGATGGAATGTATGTGCTGCTGTGTGTGTTCCTGTTGAAGCTCGCTCCAAAGGGGACAGAGGCTAGCATGTAAGTTTTGAAACCCTTTCCCATTTTTGTGTCCATTGTTGGCAGAGAAAACATTGAGTGAAAAGAAGGAAATGCTGGTTACCAGCTGAATGTGGGCTACCTTATACATAGATCTACACGTTGAAGTGACTTATCAAAGAATAGGCTTTGGAAAACATTGAGATGAAAGAAGAAAATGCTGGTGACCATATAAACTTGATATAAACAAAGAATAGGCTTTGGAAAACATTGAGATGAAAGAAGAAAATGCTATAAACTTGATGTACGTCTCGTTTAACATCGGGTCTGGTAGTTGCTGTGCGTGAGGTGTAGGAACCTGTGCCTCCTCATGGTGATGGTACTATCTCCTTGCTTGAACGTGACAGAAGCGTTACGCCCGGTACATGTTTAGTGTCGTGCTGTGTGATAGGCGTAAGGCGTAAATTCTTCTTCCATAAACGTGTCACATGTTCATCTCCGCTGTGGCAATGGTTTGGTCTGTCTTTGTTTTGAAATCTTTTCAGGCACGGAGTTTAGTTTGGATGGAATGTATGTGCTGCTGTGTGTGTTCCTGTCGAAGCTCGCTCCAAAGGGGACAGAGGCTAGCATGTAAGTTTTGAAACCCTTTCCCATTTTTGTGTCCATTGTTGGCAGAGAAAACATTGAGTGAAAAGAAGGAGATGCTGGTTACCAGCTGAATGTGGGCTACCTTATACATAGATCTACACGTTGAAGTGACTTATCAAAGAATAGGCTTTGGAAAACATTGAGATGAAAGAAGAAAATGCTGGTGACCATATAAACTTGATATAAACAAAGAATAGGCTTTGGAAAACATTGAGATGAAAGAAGAAAATGCTATAAACTTGATGTACGTCTCGTTTAACATCGGACCTGGTAGTTGCTGTGCGTGAGGTGTAGGAACCTGTGCCTCCTCATGGTGATGGTACTATCTCCTTGCTTGAACGTGACAGAAGCGTTACGCCCGGTACATGTTTAGTGTCGTGCTGTGTGATAGGCGTAAGGCGTAAATTCTTCTTCCATAAACGTGTCACATGTTCATCTCCGCTGTGGCAATGGTTTGGTCTGTCTTTGTTTTGAAATCTTTTCAGGCACGGAGTTTAGTTTGGATGGAATGTATGTGCTGCTGTGTGTGTTCCTGTTGAAGCTCGCTCCAGAGGGGACAGAGGCTAGCATTCCTTGAAGAAGTTCGTAGTCTCAATGTCTAAAAGCCAGTTGAGCGATACAGGGCCATCTTCAGGGCCATCTTGGCCCTCTTGTTGATAAAAAGTGGAGTTAGAACCGTATTGCGGACAACCCGCGACATGTAAGAGAATTTACCGACTTTGTCAGGGAATTGTCACGTAATTTTCTTACGTCTGACTTTAAGTGGCAACCATGTTTAATTAAAACCTTTTCCCAAATAAGACCTGGTTTTGACGTCTTTAACTGAATTTGCTTTAGTAAACATTGAGACAAAAGAAGAAAATGCTGATAATCAGCATTTTCTCCTTTTGTCTCAATATTTTCTGTGCTATATCATACACAAATCTCTTTCTTTTGAACATAAATCTTGTCGTCTAGAGCAACTTTTAAATAGGACCGCCCTAAATTTTTTTGTTGTTTTGGAAGGGGTTAAGCGTTTTCCCCTTCATATGCTTCTTTTATATGCTACACGGTGTATAATCACATGATGCTACAATTTCAGAAAATCTTCAATAATTTTGTAAATACTGGACCGATTTGAATTCAGTTTGAAGCAGAGAATGTGGACAGACGTCACGCATTAGATTGACGTGTTTGATTTTTTGAGAAATCAACTGATAAAAAAGTTATTGAAGATAAACCAAAATTTTGGTTTATCTTCAATAACTTTTTTATCAGTTGATTTTTCAAAAATCCAACACGTCCAGCTTATTTCTGGCATTTTCTCGCCTTCTCTGCTTCAAAACGAATTCAAATTGGTCAAATATTAAAAAAGATATTGAAGATTATCAGAAATTCTGAGTCGCGTGATGTTAGCCTTTTCTCTGATCACTGTTTAATATCTACTCAGATTAAAATTGAAAGAAGTACAGAAGATAAACAGTTTCGAAATAATGAAATCACACATAATATGGATATTCCTGATAAATTTGTATGGGATGAAACATCACAAAGTCGATTCAAGGAATCTCTGAACTCTGAAGAAATAAGACAGAAATTGCTAAGTATCAATAAGAAACTTGATGGCATCGATACAAATGGGACGCATATTCAAAGTGCAATTGACATGATAACCGATGTTTTGATAAGCACAGGCAACCAATCACTTCGAAGAAAAACAGTTAAAAGTAATAGACAAAAACGACCAAAGGTCTCTAAGAAATGGTATGATCATGATTGCAGAACACTGCTGAAAGACTTAAAATCAATAAAGAATGCCTTTAATAGGAATATAACATCCGACGTTTTACGTATAAAAAATCACAAAAAATTCAAAGAATACAAAAGGCTAGTAAAGTATAAAAGGAGGCAGTTTAGAGATTCACTGACAAACGTTTTAAATAAAGCTATGGAAGATGATCCAAAGAAAGCATGGTCGGTAATAAATGAATTGAAAAACGATAGCTTACCACCTGATAAGGCTGAACAAATTAGTAAAACACAGTGGTTTTCCCACTTTGAAAGCCTATTAAATGATAATTCTAGTAAAATTGATGAAAACAGAAAGAGAGATGTCCAAGATGAACTTAAATCCTTTGAAAACAAAGTCCCGTTGGCCAATTTAGACTACCAAATAACAGATAAAGAGATATATGATGCCTGCAAAAAACTAAACAATAATAAATCTAGTGCATTTGACATGTTGCGTAATGAAATGATAAAATCAGCGCTTCCATTCATTAATAAGACTCTTCTTAAACTATTTAATATTCTTCTGAGAACAGGTATTTTCCCTGCGTCATGGACTGAGGGTATCATTATACCCATTCACAAGCAAGGCCCCTTAACCGACCCTAACAACTATCGTGGAATTACATTAAACAGTTGCTTCGGCAAATTATTTTGCCACATACTTAACAACAGGATTTCGGCCTTTCTAGAGCAACGCTCTTTTATTAAAAGAGAACAAGCTGGTTTTAGGACAAACTTCCGTACGTCAGATCAAATATTTATTTTGAAAACAATTGTAGACAAATATATCCAAAATTCACAAAGAGATAATAAGCTCTTTAGTTGCTTTATTGATCTGAGAAAAGCGTTTGATACGGTATGGCACGATGGTTTGCTGCTTAAACTCCAAAAAGCAGGTGTAGATGGTAATGTGTATAACTTAATAAAATCCATGTATCATAATTCTACATCACGTATTAAATGCAAACACAAATTAACAGACCCTATTACCATTAAACAGGGGGTCCATCAAGGTAATGTTTTAAGTCCTCTATTGTTCAACATTTTTATTAACGATATCGGATCGGACTTGTGTACAGAAAATGCTCCAATGATTCATGACACAAAAGTAAATCATTTGCTTTATGCAGATGATTTACTTTTACTTTCAACATCACAAAAAGAGTTACAAGAAAATCTTAATAGAGTATATGAATATTGTAAAAAGTGGGGTCTGAGAATAAATGTAGATAAATCTAAAATCATGACATTCACTAGAGGAGGTCGTTTACAGAAGGAACATAGGTTTTATGTAGGTGGATGCGAATTGGAACACGTGAAGCAATACAAATATTTAGGGGTTGTTATTTCTAACACAGCAAAATTTTCTGCTGCTGAAAAATCACTGAGTCAGAAAGCAAGGAGAGCTCTTTTTTCAGTTAAACAAAGTATATTTGATAAGGATGTGAAACCATCCGTTATACTTAAAATATTTGATGCACTCGTGAAACCAATCTCATTATACGGAAGTGAAATTTGGGCAGCTTTTAAACCATCTTTTAAGAACAAAACATTAGATGAATTGTTCGACTTATCGGTTAAAGGAAGTGACGAATTTGATAAAGTTTTGATAAAATCTTGTAAATATGTTTTAGGAGTACACTCAAAGGCCTGTAATATTGCTGTTTTGAGTGAACTGGGGCAATTACCAATGCTGATAACTATCTTAACAAGTTCTGTTAATTTCTGGTTACATGCTATTAATTCTAGTGAAGATTCATTGCTTAATAAGGCATACTTAGAACAATTAAATACTTCCAGTAATAAAGCAACTTGGGTGCAATTTGTGAAGACTAAGTTGCAAGAATTAGGGTTCTCTCATATCTGGAATAATCATTTTTCTTTTAATCCAAATGCTTTCCTAGATGCGTTTAAACGCAAATTAATAGATAGATTTGTATCCTATTGGAAACGTCGCTTCTCAAACACCGAGGATATGAGAAAATTACAGACATATAAGTTATTCAAATCTGAATTCAAATTTGAACCTTACCTTGACGCTTTATCGGATAAAAGATATAGAAAATGCTTAAGTTCATTTCGAATAAGTGCGCATCGACTTAGAATTGAGCAAGGCAGATACCATGGTGAATCTGAAGAACAGAGGTTGTGTAATACATGTAACAAGATAGAAAATGAAATACATTTTTTATTTAGCTGTACTAAGTATTCTGCTCAAAGACAAGTATTATATGAAGATTTGAATACAACAGACTTTATTCACAGTGATGATAACAATGTCACGTTTTCAAGAATGTTCAACAGCAAAAATGTGCGAATTATGCAGTCTGTCGCGTCTTTTATCCATGAATGTCAAATTGTTTAAGTTTTGGACTCCAAACCAATTATGACTTCCAGCAATTTGTTGCTTTATCCCATGCACACATGTTTCATTGAAAGCAGCATATGTGTATGTTATGTATTTAATTGAATGACATTTATTAGCCCTTTCAAACAACAAAATATCAATTGTTTAAAGATCAATGATTAATATGTTCCAGGCAAATAGATTTACTAATGTCTCTGTAAATATAAATGTACCCTGAAAAGAGAAGAGGAAATTTGTTATCAGCTTCTTCTTTTCTCTTAAGGGTTCTTAATACCATGAATAGGCTCGTCAAAATCAGTACTTGTTTTGAAAAGGGTAAGTGATGTTTTTGCATTTGTGTTTGTGTGTTTATGTATGTTTAAATGTATGCCTTTAACCCACGAATGGGTATAATTGAGCATTATTAAATATTCTTATTCTTTATTCTTATTCTTGTGTATGAACTATGTCATTGTTATATATTGGTTTCGGTACATAAGCCTCAGATGAATTTATACGTCTTTGTGCATAGAAGATATAACGTCAGTGGGAGGTCAAAACCTCGTAACTCCAGCTTATTCAAACTGTAGTTACGAGGTTTTGACTTCCCCCCCCCCCCCATGATAAACTGTTGAGACTGTTTCTTTCAAATGACTCAGCGCGAAACAGTTGTAAATGCCTACATATTTATTGGCAGTTACAACCAGTTTGCGCTGAGCCATCATTTTGTTGTATCTTTGTTAACCCTTTCCCAAACGACAATTTTTATTCAAAGGTGTTGCAGACAAAAAATTCAAGTAAATGAGATTTAAATTGTTGTTGTCGTTTGGGGTAGAAAAGTAAGAAAACATTGTGGGAAATGAAGAAATTGCTTGTCAAAAGCAATTTCTTCAGTTACCATGATGTCTTCAAAATCCATTATCTTGTGAGTAGTCAAAAAGAGTCAGTGTGTGGTAATGGGTTAACCCATTACCAAACGGCAAAATTTTAGGCTGGTCCAAATTCAAAGATGTTGCAGACGACAATTTCAAGTGAATGAAATTTAACATTTTGGGGTCTTTTTACGCAGAAAACATTGTGGGAAATGAAGAAATTGCTTGTCACAAGCAATTTCTTCATTTTCCACAATGTTTTCCAAAGAAATTATCTAAAAGGGTGTCAAAAGGCGTCAATGTGTGGGAATGGGTTGACAGCATGTGCTATAGGCATTTTTCAGTGCCCTCAACACACTCTGTATCATGATGTATATAATCACATGACTTAGAAATTCCGATTAACTTCAATAACTTTGTCAAGACATGGCCAATTTGAATTCAGTTTGAAGCAGAGAATGTGGAAAAATGTCAAGAATAACCTGGACGTGGTGGATTTTTAAAATATCAACTGATCAAAAAGTTATTGAAGATAAACCAAAAATTTGGTTTATCTTCAATAACTTTTTTATCAGTTGATTTTTCACAAATCCAACACTTTCATCAAATGCGTGACGTCTGTCCGCATTCTATGCTTTAAACCGAATTCAAATCGGTCCCGTATTAACAAAGTTATTGAAGATTATCGGAATTTCTGAGTCAGGTGATTATACACCGTGTGTATACCAGTCCACACCCATCAGGAAATGGGTCTAGTAAACACATGTAATATTTCAGTTAACCCTTTCCCAAACAGCAAAATTTTAGGGTGATCCAATTCAAAAAACTGCTACATATGACAAAATGGATGTTATTAACGATAGGATTTTTGTAAATATGACATAGAAAATATTGAGACAAAAGGAGAAACCGCTGGTTATCAGCAGTTTCTTCTTTTGTTTCAATGTTTTCCCAAGCCTTTTCTAACAGGGACGTCAAAACCAGGTCTTGCTTGGGAAAGGGTTAAATTGTATAAATGGCAATGAATTTTGTGATAAAAACAGTCTGGGTTTACCATTAAGTTTTGATAAACTGTTGGTGCCGTTATAAAATCTCGTAACTACGGCTTGAACCAAGCCGTAGTTACGGGATTTTATAACAATGCCAACGAAATACTAGTTGTTTGTCCGAAATTACGTCATCGTTTGCTTGATAAAATCGTTCCCTATTCGTGTGTCTTCAAGTTGAAATGAAATGCATTAAATTTCTTAACATCTACCAAAGTGTTGTGTTTTGTTTTATTTTTTGCACCATCTGATAGTGATCTGGACCCAATCAAAGCTATCTTAATTATGGCTTTATTTAGCCCTCCCCTTAACCCTTTCCCAAACAAGACCTGGTTTTGACGTCCCTAAATAGAAATTGGGAAAATATCGAGACAAAATAAGAAACTGCTGATTACCAGCAGTTTTTCCTTTAGCCTCAATATTTTCTGTGCTATATTATAGACAAATCCTATCTTTATTATACGCCCGAAGGGTCGTATAATGTTATGGCCCCGCTGGTCCGTCTGTCTGCCCGTCCGTTGTAATGAAGTAAAGTGACTCCCTATAGTAGAACGACTCCCCGGCCATTCTACTATAAAGCAGAATGACTCCCCCTTACGTGAAGTAAAGTGACCCCTCATATTGCAGACTGACCCCCTGTAGCAAAGTGACTCCCCAAATAGAGAACATAATGGTATGCTTATATTATATGATATAATTTTGCGTGTCTCATTTTATTGGTTTCGGGACTTCCCTGACAGCCTTTTCGTGTAATAGGGTAAAAAATATATACAGACGGGAAAAATAGTATCGTTTCGATGATCACCTTTTACGCTAATCATGTAGGCCTATGCCTAAAGGGGTTAATTAAGGGCAACATTTTATTTCATTGTCATTGTTTTTAACCTTTTCCAAAGAACAACACTTGCCACAGATGGGTTAACCCATTACCAGGCGGAAAATTTTAAGACTGACTCCAAATTTAAAGACGCTGCAGACGGCAATTTTATGTGAATGAAATGTTACATCTTTTGGTCTTTTTGAGTACGAGATTTAACATTGCATGAAGTTACGAAAATGCTTGTCACAAACAATTTCTTCGTTTTCCTCAATGTTTTTCCAGGCATTTTGATGGGGGTCAAAAGGCGACACTTTGCTGTATTGGGATAACAGTTTATCATCAAGTTCTGCACTAATGGGTTAGTATGGTAATAAATAGTCCCTTAATGAATTAACAATTAGACTAACCCAGCACGGGGTCAGAATTTATGTACAACCCACCGTGATGTCAGAGGTAAATGTGCAAGTGGAAGGACCGTATTCGCCCTCTCTTTCTCATAAGCCAATCATATCTCGATTCAAAGAAGCAAACTTCTCCTTTTGACAATAACTTTTATTCCAACAAAGAAAATGGTTTAAGTTTCATTGAATACGCCACACTTTTGGCATAGTGCGTTATAACTTTCCGTAGCCGAAACTATAAGTAGACCTATTTATAAGCCGACGAGGTTCAATGATTTTGACCCTATTTATACAATGTAGATACTGATTAGCGATCTTATTGGTTAAGTGATCAGGCTCTATCCTTTCCAATAAAGAAAATCAGTCACTGGCGGTAAGAAAATTGAATACGGAGCCATATCGTCGCTTTTCAACAAAAACCTCGTTACTAAAGCATGTTTGATACGTTGCAGTTACGAGGTTTTTTTTGTTGAAAATCAGCGATACGTTTGAAATAAAAAACAAAACAGAGACCTTTGAACATTCCGAGAAGGTCTTGAATGCCAAAATTTTATGACGCGGCCGAGATCTGTATGTCATCGCTTTTCTTCAAAACCTCGTAAACACAGCTTAAACCCAGATGTAGATACGCGATTATAAACGGTATTCATGATCCAACAACACGCGCAGATCCAGACATTTTCCCAGAGGGACCTATAATGATGTCAGTCTAAGCATAACGTCATTTGCATTAACCCATTACCAAACGACAATATTTTATACTTTATTATTTGGAATGGAGAAATTGCTGGTCACAAGCAATATCTTCATTTTCCACTATGTTTTCCAATGCCATTATCGTATGGGGAGTCAAAAAGAGTCAGTGTTTGGTAATAGGTTAAGGCATAAGAAAATATGGTGCATAGATGTGTTGCTCTGTGTTAGCGCATGAAAAAAAAGCTCTTGTCAACATCTATTTTGTCATATGCAGCAGCTTCCAAGTTAAACCACCCTAAACTATTGATGTTTTGGAAAGGGTTGACAAATAATTGTTCAGGTGGTGGATTGTGTGTCAATTTAACCTTTTCCCAAACTACAAAACTTTTGGTGGTTCGATTCGAAAGCTGATACAGAAGACAAAATAGGTGTTTATCAAGATTGAATTTGTATGTACAATATAGCTCAGAAAGTATTGACACAAAAGTAGAAAGTGCTGATTATCAGCACTTTCTTCTTTTGCCTCTGATTTTCCCAAGCCAACTCTTATGGACTTCAAAACCAGGTCTTGTTTGGGAAAGGGTTAAAGACTTGCAGACAACAAGGCACAGATTATGTGAAACATTGGTGGGTAAAATATTGAGGGGAAATGAGAAAATGAGATCAGCATTTCTTCAGTTGCCTCAATGTTTTCAACAGCCTAGACAACAACAGTAGGTCTACTTTCTGGGAAAAGAAGAAAACGTGTTTAGCAATTTTTCTTTTGCCATGAATGTTTAAGTTTTCGTGTAATAGGCAACGATTTTATCAAGTGAACAGTGACGTAATTTCGAACAAAAATATTATTTCGTCGGTGTTCTTATAAAATCTCGAAACTACGGCTTGACTCAAGCCGTAGTTACGAGATTTTATGACAACACCAACGGTTTATCAAAACATAACAGTAAACCAATTCTATTTTGGCACAAAATTCATTGCTATTCACACTATTTGCTCGAGATTTATGAATGAAGCTTTAGAGAAATATTGCTCCGCTACTGTTTCAAATTATTCTGGCGATAAACGGTTAAGCAAATGTGACCCGTCACACTAACAGGGACCTTATCAGAAGTCAAAAAATCCAAATTTTGACAATCTTGTCAGACTCTTCACAGGTCAACCAACTAGTAAGATTTGGAAAACATTCTAGATTTAGAAAATTACATACAAGTGCAAAATGTTGGCCCTAGTCTCAGTCTGGCTGTGCGGACTGACTAGTCGATAGCGCGGACTGACTAGGTCGATATTTTTCACACTTCCAATAAGGTTCTAATTTTAAGGCCCGGTCACATACGATATCGCGGCCGTTCCGCGGCCGTATCACGGCTAAAATGAACCACCCGTGGAATGGACGCTGTTGGACGCGATGCGGCAGTGATACGGCCGTGCTATGGCAGTGGTATGGACGTGGTAGGACGCGGAATGAAATCGAAATTATTTTAGACGTGGTAAAATTTTTTGAACTGCACAAAAATGTTATCGCGGCCAAACCACGGCTGACAGACGCGATGAGGCAGTGGAACGGACGCGGAATGGCCGTGGAATGGCCGCGGAATGGACGCGGTAGGCAGTGCTCCGGCAGTGCTATGGACGCGGTAAGACGCGGAAGTTAAAATGTATTGAATATCGCTAGAATCAGCTACTCTTGCATCTCTTTGCGGGCAAAGTCTTAACCCATTACCACACGACAATATTTTTGTCTGGTCCAATTTCAAAGATGTTGCAAATGCGATTTCAAGTGAATGAAATTTAACCTGTTCTGGTATTTATGTGTAGAACACATTGTAGGAAATGAAGGAATTGCTTGTCATAAGCAATTTCTTCATTTTCCACAGTGTTTTCTAAAGCCATTATCTTGTAAGGAGTCAAAAGGAGTTAATGTACGGTAATGGGTTAACTTTTCTGTTTTAGCATGATAAGTTTTGATTAGATATCTAAATTTTCTGTAAACTGTAAAGACTAGTCGTGTTCGACTGCCTTGGTGCTAGTTGCCTACTAGCAATCAAATCAACTCGGTGGCTTATGCTAGGTTCCCTCTGCCGATCAAATTAAGTCAATCAAATCCGACCAATCGATCTATTACATATCGATTTTGCACGACATGGGTAATAAGAATCGGTCGGGGTTGTCGAGCGTGACCTTCACCGCTCAGGCTTCTTACTTTGTTTTTTGTAATTTAAAATATTCGTTAAAGACCGTGTAGAAAATTGATCGGGAAGCGATTTTGTAATCGGCTAGAAGATATAGCTGATCAAGAATCAATCGTGTCTGGATCTGCACCGCTCAGGTGTCACATTCATTTTTCGCATTTCAAAATATTCGTGGGCGATCGCGTAGAAAATTGATCGGGGTGCGATTTTTGATCGGGTAGATATATAGATATATCTGATCAAGAACCAATGGTGTCTGGAGATTGAGTGCGATGGAGGTAATATATCTTACACGACCTGCACCAAACCTGCAGTCGATCTCCTCGACTTGTACTTGTTTGATACTTAACTACATGCCGATCAGCTCGACCTCTGTGTCATCAGGCCAATCGATAAAATCGACTGCAGACTTCGAAGTTGATCGACTAGAGATTGAGAAGAAATAATTAAGTACGGTTTTACGGGGAACTTGGTTGATCTGATCGGCAGTGTTTCTAGAATTAAGTTCTGGCAAAATCCAACTAATTATAGGTTACCACTGCCGATCAAATCAAGTCGATCGCTTGAATTCCCCGACCAATCCTGAAAAACAACTTTTTCTCGATCTCTAGCCGATCAACCCGACTTCAATAGTCGATTTGGTCGGATTGGCAGATGAAGCAGAGGACGAGTTAATAGTATCTGGATTAACTCGAGTACAAGTCGAGGTTATCGAGTGTAGGTTGGGTGCTGGTCGAGCGAAAGATATTACCCCAACCACAATCGATTCCCAGCAACTATCATTTCCCGGGCGGGTCGATTTTCTACTCGATCAATACACAGCCGCTTCCCGATCGTTTTTTTTTCACTCGATCGCACACCAATATTTTTTTACAACGAAATAAAATAATAGAAAGAAGCCGAAGCGATTCAGATCAAACTCTATTACCAGACCATTTCCGATTACCTATGCCGACCGATATCGATCTTAACTCGATCGCTTGATTGGGCTTGATCGAGTTGATCTGGTCGGCAGTGGAAACCTATGATAAATGACTTCTTCTTGATCTTTAGACAATAAAAAATAGCCTCTACAGTCACTTTGATAGGGTGAATCGAGTACAAGTCGGGGTGACCGAATGCAGGTTGGGTACGGCCCGGGTAAAAGATATCAATCCGATCACGCTTGACCTTCAGACACGACTGACTCTCGATTAGATCGATCTTCTAAGCGATAAATACATATTCGTTCCTAGATCAATCTCCTACTCGGTCGCATACGAGAATTTTTGAAATGTCAAAAAATTTGAATTGGAAGTCCGAGCGATGTAGATAAAGCTGAATCACCTAAACTACTTCCCATTGCACATGCCGGCCGAACTCGATCTGTGCAAGATCGCTTGATATGGTTTGTTCAATTTGATCTGATCTGCAGTGGGAAAATAGCATTAGGGCCTATATGCGTTACGGACGGTTTAGCCGCGATAAGGCAGTGGAATGGCAGTGCTATGGCCGCGGAATGGCAGTGCTATGGCCGTGCTATGGCAGTGATTCAGACGCGATGTGGACGCGGTATCTTGTCGCGTGTTTTAACACTAGACGCGGTTGGAAGTTGTAGGCCGTGCTACGGCAGTGTTTTGGCAGTGGAACAGCCGCCGGCGGCCGTACCACGTCCATTCCGCGTCCATAGCACGGCTAAAACAAAATTGACCCAAAGTTACCGCGTCCAACCACGTCCAAAATATTTTGAGATTTTTTAGCCGTGGTATGGCCGCGGAATGGCCGTGGAATCATATGTGACCGGGCCTTTAGAACAATATTAAACAATACAGTGCAAATTCAGTATTGCAGACGATAATTTCATGTGAATAAAATTTCATTTTTAGTCATTCCTGGTAGAAAACATTTGAGAAAAATTTCACAAGCAGTTTTTTTCATTTTCCACAATGTTCTACAAAGCAATTATCTTGTAGGGAGTCAAAAAGAGTCGTGTGAGAAAGGACTAAGCTCGCTTTAAGTCAGTTGGACCCAAGACAGGTCAGTCGGTAAATCCAGGTCGAGAGGTCAAATTTGGCCGGGTTCGGTACTCCGCGGCGGCAAATAGCTGAAAAATCGCACCCACCAATGGTTTGATATCGTTAACCTATGTTGGCGAGCAGCTGGGGGATCGGTTAGGGTGCTGTGGTAGTACAGGTATGAGAAACAATGGGAATCTATGGTTAGGTGCTCCAGCCGCCGTGATATGACAATTGTAGCTAAAAACGGCGTACAATCCCAACAAATCGGTAATCCAGGTTGTGGGTTCGAGCTTAGCCAATATCTGTATTGATATTGGGCTTTTTAATACTGCGTAAGAAATGGACAAATATTGTGCTAAAAATAGACTGGGTTTCTGTTATCATTTGATAAACCGCTGGTGTTGTTAAAAAATCTCGTAACTACTGCTTGAATCAAGCCGCAGTTAAGAGATTTTATAACAACACCTATGAAATATTCTTGTTTATCCGAAATTACGTCACGGCTAATGGATAAAATCGCTTCCTATTTTCAGCTTTAGGCTCTAGCCACCGCGATGTGACCAAAGCAGTTGAAACTAACGTTAGGTTGTCTTCCCCTTATGAGACTCGCGCGACGTTGGAAACATTCGGGCGCGGTCGAAAACATGCGGCGATGGAACTTTCTATCGCCAAATGCTTACTACCACGCCCGACTAAGTTCGAATACGCAACGACGACGCTCGAAAAAATCCGATGTTTTGTGAATCTCAAAATGGCCATATAACTGGTTTTCTACCTTAAACCCCATGCAATCAATTCGCGGTTCTCTAACCTCAGATGTATGATAGTAGCTCACCTGAGCACGAAGTGCTCAAGGTGAGCTATTGTGGTCACTCAATGTCCGTCTGTCAACAATTTGGTGTTTACACTCTAGCATCCACAAAATGTGGCCAATCTTGATCAAACTTGGTCAAAGCAAGTATATGGTCATACGTTTTCGGATGAGTTTGATTATGGGCCTGATCGGACCTGGAAGTCTGGAGTTATACGCCCTTGAACGTAAAGGACAGCTAGTTTTGACTTTGTTTACACTCTAGCATCTACAATTTATTGATCAATCAAGACGATACTTAGACATAATGTTGGAGAGCATAAGATCTCAGACGAGTTCGATTTTCAGTCTGATTTGACCAGAAAGACGATAGTTATGTGCCCTTGAATTCGACAACATTGCCATTTTAGGCAGTTTTCGACATTGTTTACACTCTAGAATCTACAATTTTTAATCAATCAATACAAAACTTGGACAAATGTTGGGGACCATAAAATCAAGAGCTACGTGCCCTTAAATTTGACAAAATTGCCAGTTTCGGCTGTTTTTGACCATGTTTACACCCTAGAATCAACAGTTATTAATCAATCAAAACAAAACTTGGACACAATCTTTTGGATCATAAGATCTCGGATGACTTTGATTTTCAGTCTGATCTGATCACAAAGTCGAGAGTTATGTGCCCTTGAACTCGACAAAATTGCCGATTGTGACTGTTTTCGACCTTGTTTACACTCTAGAATCTACAATTAGGGTAAGGTGGGGCAAAACGCCCCTCGGGGTAAAACGTCCCCATCGATTTCTAGGAAATGCCAATATATATGACAAACTTATGGCGTTAATATGATTGTGAAAAATGTTTAGATTATGTGACAGAAAAGTTTTAGCTCTGACATTAGTCAATAAGAAAATATCATGCAAAAATCATTTTTGGTCCATTTCTTATTATTTCCTGCTGCCATTTATTTCGTGTTACATCTGGCACGGATATATTTTATCTGACATACAATACATATATCTATAGCACATTACAATGTGGTTTTATCGAAAAAGAAACATTTTGTAAAATATTTGGTGTATTTGGAATATTTTGATAAATGGTGAAATGGTCACTTTGGGGCAAAACGCCCCCAGTCTCGTGGGGCAAAACGCCCCCGGGTTCGGAATTTTCCGGACGTGATCGTAGACGTTCGGCGGTTTCCGATCTATACGGAAACGTTACGAAAGGGAAAATCTGCCTCCGAAGAATTGCGGCAACTCCCGAAAAATGTCGACGTATTGTAAATTTCTATTATAGGTATTCTTTTAAATCTTTCAACATTTATTCACATTTGCATGCCTTCTCCTTTCTATGCGTGTTCATTATTTTTGTTTACTAAGCAAAAAACATTAAAAGAGTGTTAGTCACTTGATCAAAAGGTTCATGGTCAAAATCTTTGTTATCCCACGTATTCGACCGGAAAACTTAAAATAGACCACAAAGAACACCCAAAAGATATTGATTTCAAGCGTAAGAACTGTTTTCAGTCAGCTTAAAATGAACAAATTTGAAGCATGGGGCATAACGCCCCCCCGGGGGCGTTTTACCCCACCGGGAGGGGCGTTTTGCCCCAGGTGTGGGGCAAAACGCCCCTTTTGAAAAAAAATATTAGGCCTATTTTTGCCCATAAAATGCATATTTCAATACTCAGAGCCAAAATCTCGTGTCATAATATTCACCTGACTTAAAGCTTTGCAACACTTAAAAAAAATACATCTATATCGCCATTAGTTTTAAAGATAGTGACCAAAAACAATTTGGGGGGCGTTTTGCTCCACCTTGCCCTATTGACCAATCAAGACCAATTTGGACACAATGTTGGAGACAATAAGATCTCAAATAAATTTGATTTTCAGTCTGATCTGATCAGGAAGTCGAGAGTAATGTGTTCTTGAATTCGAGAAAAAAAACCTGCTGTTTTCGGCTGTTTTCGACCTTGTATATACTCTAGAATTTACAGTTATTTATCAATCAAGACAAAACTTGGAAACAAAGTTCACAGTTGGGCACAATAAGATCTCGTATGAGTTGGATTTTAACAATGTTATTGACTGTAAGTTTGTTCTCAGTCTTAAAGTCATAAATATTAATTGAATTGAGCAAAAACGTTGCTCATATCATTTTGGTTTAGGTGAGCGATATAGGACCATCATGGTCCTCTTGTTTGAAAACTTATTCTTTCCCTAAAATTGATCCCAACCAACCAGAAAAATGAAGATTTGTTTAGTTATGTCATGGCCCTGTGTCCGTCGTGAGTGCGTCCGTCCGTGCGTACCATGGCGCAGTTGGTAGCGCATCTGCCTCTCATTCGAGAGGTCCTGGGTTTGATACCCGGCCGCAGCATATACCCTTTCTGATAAAAATGTCAGCCATCAATGATTTGATATCGTGAACCTATGTGGGGGAGCAGCTGGATGCTCGGTTAGGGTGTTATAGTAGTACTGGTATGAGAAACTACAGGAATCCGTTGAAAGGTGCTCCAGCCATTGAAACCAAACCGTCCGTGGGTAAACAATTTTCAAACATCTTCTCCGAAACTACAGGATACGTAACGACGCATCCCGAAAAAATCCGATGTTTTATGAATCTCAAAATTGCCATAATACGGGTATTCTACCTTATTTTTTGTCCGGAGCATAATTCAAAAAGTAGGATACGTAAAGTAGAATAATGTAACCTAATGAATTATAGACTGAAACAAAACAGAAACTTTCGCAAAGTATGTGTCTATTGTTCAAGGTCGCCATGTATATATACTGAACCACAGAAATAACGCACCGTTGATATTTACCACTACATCTTTTTTTATTATGTTAGTTTTTCAAATTGTAAAACCACAACGCGAAATGATATCAGTTTATTCGTTTCTGGTCGAAAAATTGTTTTGCTACCTTAAAGCAATCAATCGTGACGAGCTCGCAAACGTGACTGCCCTCTAAAGTGAAAGTCACAAAATCAGTACTGCGTGTGACCACTTCGCATTGCAATACAGTCTGTGCTTCGTCGAGGCATGGAGCAGATAACATTTTGGATTCTGGCCTTTTGCGTGACTCTCCTCTCTGCCTGTATCGCTGCACTTTAACATGCTTACCTGTTTTGAGCTGCAGTTGGATCCTTTGACGCACCCCTTCCCGTGCAGTCCAGCACTGTCCCAGTTTTATTGGAAACATTCTGTAAGCTGGCCAATAGTCTCGTGATGAAATCCCATCATGTGTGCAATAGCTCGTGACGTCATCGCTGCCTAAAGCATCCTAATCCGAGTCTTCTCTGATGTAAATACGCTCTTTGATATTTTGATTTTTCGCTATTTAAATAGCGAAAAATCAAAATATCAAAGATCGCATTTACATCAGAGAAGACTCGGATTAAAAGAGAAGACTCGGATTAAAAGCATCCCAATAGCACGATTGCATTCTTCAGTGGAAAGTCTTGGCATTGTTTAACGCATCCAAAACTTCCAACCGATGAAAGTTTTGGATGTTTTCCTTCTGTCACCGACTGCATGTACCCTTTGAACCGATTGGCTGGTATGTGCACGAGATCCATACTGTGGCACATGCAGAAAACCCGTTTACCATGTTTGGTCGGCTAGCGTCACGGATGATTGAGTTTCGTGCTTAAGAGTGTGTTGTGTGCATACATAGTGTCCGGCCGATACCGAATAACGCTGTGTCAACAAATTAAATGGTTTTGTTGACAACATATAAAACAAGAAAAAGTGGTGCGTTATTTCTGAGGTTCAGTATATATTACTAAAAATCGCTAAGGATCACATTTTTCTATGTTGATATTTTTTGTACATATCTCCCAACCAATGCTTTGAATATTAGCTTTATGATTTCTGAACAAGATTCAACGATGATTGCTCAGTTTCAATTCTCATGTCGATAGTTGCCACGGTGGATAATCACGTGATACAACAATTACAGAAAAATTTCAATAATTTTGTTAATTATGGGACCGAATTGAATTCGGTTTGAAGCAGAGAAGGTCGACAGATGTCACACATTAGATGGAGCTAGTGCATTTTAAAAGAAGTCATTGAAGATCAACCGAAATTTTGGTCGAGTTTCCATCACTTTTTCATCAGTTAATTTTTTCAAAACCTACCACGTCCAACTTATTTTAGGCATTTTCTCACCTTTAAACCAAGCTCAAATTGGTCAAGTATTATCAAACATAAATATCTATGATTTTCTGAAATTCTGAGTCAGTTGATCATCCACTGTGGTTGCGTGGCAGAGAAAACGGAGACCCCTAAGATTGAAAAAAAAAAAAAAATCCTAAGATGGGCCAAAACTTACAACTTGTTCAACAATTTGAAATGTCCGACTTTTTGTGCTTCTACAACATTTCTAGGTAGCATATTCTTTCCTTCTTTAGTCTTTTGATGTTCTTAGAGATTTTTTCTGACGACAAAATCAACCCTTTCTAAAAGGGTGAAATTTTATATTGTCCACCAAATTAACCCGAGACAACTTAATTTTCGAGTGCAAAGTAGTTGAGGGTCTTAACAAAATATTGTCGAAGTGGGGTCATTACATATGCAGATGTCCCGGGTTAATCTTGCTGGACAATACTTGTCCAATTTAAAAGGAGTTGCAGAGTACACAATTATTGATATCAAAAGTAGAAAAGTTTATCCTATGTTTTATATGGTCGGAATAAATATTGAGGAAAAGGGAGAAATTGCCTAGATCTATCACCACCAATTTCTTCTTTTCTCACATTTCTTTCAACTGTGAAAGAAAAATTTAGGGAATTGAAGTTTTCTGACTAGATCTATGCACTACAAAACATTTCTTTATGTTTTCTCTATTTTTGACAAATTGCTAAAGGAATTTCAATTAAGCTATCGAAACTTGGAAAGAGTGGTTTCTATACACGTTTGGCCATATTTTGACCCTTTTCCAAAAGACAAATTTGCAGACCAGTCATAAAAGTTTCAGCTGTTGAAATAAAATTTTATGGTCAAAGGGAAGTAATCCACATAAGAAAGATGATTTGTTTTACACAGGTTGTTTCCCTTTGACCATATAGGATCGGTTTTATCATTCGGAACGCTTCGGTTTTAGGCGCCATTACAAAATCAGTTCAACGTAAACATGAAACACTTGCTGTCTTTAAATTTCGCTTTATTGGTGACTACACTGACAGGTAATTCGGTTTCTTATATATTCGCCAACAAGAGCATGAACTTTGAATACAAGCTGTGGATTCGGAATTTACCGGCGGTCTGATTTTTGTCTCCCTGGAAAGTTTTGAACCCGGGAATATTTTGAATCATGCACCAACCGACAAACAGTGAACTGATTGGAAAATTTATTCTCCAATAGGACATCGGCTCTGTAACAAAAATTGAGTCCTGTTCGTCTTTTATGATATGAAATAAACTAAGTAAGGCAGTGGCAGATCCAGAGGGTGTTGGGGGGGGGGGGGGGTTCACCCACTCCCCGGTCTCCCCGGGCATGTAGCCAAATTAAGCCTCATGTACCGTAGTTTCGATAGCCTTATCTAAAACCATGTGCATGCATATTTACAAACTGATTTTATAAAATTTTGACCATTTCAATAGATTCATGAACGAAAGTTCTAAACAAAAAAATTGGAAAACAACATTTGTAAAGTTAAGAGACTAATAAAATATATTGGCCAGAATATTTAAAGCATATCATCACGCGGTGTCAAGGTAAGGCTCTCGTCATTTTGATAGGGCTTTGTTTTTGTTGTCATAAAAAACACTAGAGTGCTCTAGTTTGACCTTATAACAGTCGCAATTTTTTGGATAGTGACTCGCTCAACCGTGAAGAAAATCAAGCGTCTTGAAAACTTTTCTATGACTGAAAAAGGCTTGGATGAGGTTGAATTATTTTTAACCCTGACCTTGATTTTCTAGTTTCTGTTCTAATTTGCAAAAAATATTATTTTTCAGTGTAAAAATCAGTTGTCTCCAAATTCCTTTGACCGAAGACTGTTTGTAGTAAAAGTATTTAGATGCACATGGAATGGTACTCAGATTGTAAGCACTTATGAAAATCAGAAGGCTATCGAAACTATGGAACCTATCGAAAGCATGAGAGGAAAGGCCAATATTTCATTTTCATGCAGAAATTCAGTCACAATTGTGTAAAAAAAAAAAGGAAAACCACCCCCCTTTTTGTATATTCGAACCCAGCTCATGCTTTACAGTGAAAGGGACTTCTACTCCTCTGGATCCTACTCTGGATATTTTTTTTCTATTAAATCATACTTGTTCCCTATATCTCATTTTTCAGTCGTCGTACCAGCGATGGTGGAGTCTGACTGTGTACAAGACAGAAACAGTACATTGAGGACGAGCTACTTCGACCCTTTAGTTACAGCCCTAAATGCAGCTTGGCCTGCTGATATTAATGCCTTCTTATGTGTGTCAGTATATTGCATTTTCTTATCTTATTTCTAAAGTCTTTCTCATTTTTCAGTCTTGGTACCAGCGATGGTGCAGTCTGACTGTGTACAAGACAGAAACAGTACATTGAGGACCAGCTACTTTGACCCTTTAGTTACAGCCCTAAACGCAGCTTGGCCTGCTGATATTAATGCCTTCTTATGTGTGTCAGTATATTGCATTTTTAGGTCACCTGACCGAAGTCATGGTGACCTATTGCGACCGTGTTTCGTCCGTCGTCGTGCGTCGTTCGTCGTGCGCCGTGCGTTAACTTTTAACATTTTCGACTTCTTCTTGAGAACCATTGGACGGATTACAACCAAACTTGGCAGGGAGCATCCCCATGGGAAGCCGCTTCAGATTTGTACGAATCATGGAGTTATTTCCCTTTGGGGCCCCATAAAGGGCCAAAAAGGGGTTAAATAGGGTACATCTTAAAAAATCTTCTTCTCATGAACCGGCTGTTGGATTTGATTTACATTTGAAATTTAGAGTCTTTAGGGCAAGGACAACAAAGTTTGTACAAGAGAAAAAAATCCGCCCAGAAATGGCCGTGCTGGGGATGGGGGATGGGAGGGGGGTCGCGTTATTAGTTAACTTAACATTTTCGACTTCTTCTTGAGAACCAATGGACAGATTACAACCAAACTTGGCAGGGAGCATCCCCATGGGAAGCCGCTTCAGATTTGTACAAATCATGGAGTTATCTCCCTTTGGGGCCCCATAAGGGGCAAAAAGGGTTTAAATAGGGTACATCTAAAAAAATCTTCTTCTCATGAACCGGCTGTTGGATTTGATTCACATGTGGTATTTAGAGTCTTTAGGGCAAGGACAACAAAGTTTGTACAAGAGAAAAAAATCCGCCCAGAAATGGCTGTGCTGGGGATGGGGGATGGGAGGGGGGTCGCGGTATTAGTTAACTTAACATTTTCGACTTCTTATTAAGAACCATTGGACGGATTTCAACCAAACTTGGCAGGAAGCATCCTAATAGGAAGCCACTTCAGATTTTGTACAAATCATGGAGTTATCTCCCTTTGGGGTCCCATAAAGGGCCAAAAAGGGGGTAAATTGGGTACATCTTAAAATATCTTCTACTCATGAACCGGCTGTTGCATTGGATACACATTTGGAAGTTAAAGTCTTTAGGGCAAGGACTACAAAATTTGTACAAGAGAAAAAAACTCGTCAATAAATGGCCGTGCTGCGGATGGGGGATTGGAGGGGTTCGCATTACTACTTAACTTTGAACATTTTCTTCTTCTTTTTGAGAACCATTGGACAGATTCCTACCAGACTTGGCAGGAAGCATTCCAATGGGAAGCAGTTTCAGATTTTTACAAATCATGGAGTTATCTCCCTTTGGGGCCCCAAAAGGGGGTAAATAGGGTACATATTAAGAAATGTTCTATTGTTGGATTGAATTCACATTTGGTATTTGAGTCTTTAAATAAGTTTGTACAAGAGAAGAAAGACTGTCAAGAAATGGTGGTGCTGGGGGGTTGCGCTTTTTGTTAACTTAACATTTTCCTTAAATGTTTCTGCTCATTTGATTCAGGTGACCGATAAGGCCCTCTGGGCCTCTTGTCTTATCTTATTTCTAAAGTCTTTCTCATTTTTCAGTCTTGGTACCAGCGATGGTGCAGTCTGACTGTGTACAAGACAGAAACAGTACATTGAGGACCAGCTACTTTGACCCTTTAGTTACAGCCCTAAACGCAGCTTGGCCTGCTGATATTAATGCCTTCTTATGTGTGTCAGTATTGTGTGTTTCTTATCTTATAAAAAATTTCTAAAGTCTTTCTTAACCCTTTCCCAAACAAAAAAAATTGGGGTGATCTGACTTGAAAGATGCTGAAGACGAAAAAATTAAGATAAATAATTTGTGGATAATTGTAAAATGTAGCACAGAAAACATTGAGGCAAAAGAAGAAACTGCTGGTTATCAGCAGTTTCTTCTTTTGCCTCAATGTTTTCTCAAGCCTTTTTCATTGGGGACGTCAAAACCAAGTCTTGTTTGGGAAAGGGTTAATTAGGTCGATCCACATCTCTTTAATAGTTTTTTAGGTAGTCAATCTTATTAAAATCTGGTGTTAACTGACAGTGATATCTGACAGGCAGGATGAGTAAGGGGTCATCTTGAATGACCTTTTCTGCCCAGTCAAATAAACACTTTCAATATATTATGAAATCCATTAAAACTGAAAGTTAGGCCACTTGGATCATCACATGTCAGTGCAGAGTCATGTGTTTGCACAGTCTTTCCGAAACTTGTCAGACCGTCAGACATGTCTGGTAAAAACTGACTCAGTCTGGTATGGATTTGTAGTTCACAGGACCGATTGTCCAGTAAAATATTTTATTCTAGTTCAAGACTAACCCTTTCCATCATAATTAAATCGCTTATCATTCCAAAATTAAAGGCCTTGCTGAGAACAATTAGATTGTGAAGATACTTAAAAATTCCATATATATAAATTTAAAAATCATCAAAAACTTAGAAAGACATAGAGAAAATTCTCATTTTGCGTCAAGATCAGATGTTAATTTTGTTATTTGCAGGGTTCAACATTAACCTGTGCCCGACAGACATTACCTGCCTGTTGCTTGGTCAGGGCTTGTTAGATCCCCATTGTTACTAGACCGACTGGTCAGCCTTATTTCAAATCTCAGTCACAATTACTTTAATAAAAACACAGGATATTTTCATTCATTTGTGATTCAAAACTGGCCTTTTAGCTTAAATGAAAGATAATTGTAGTTGACACCTTTCCATATTATTCTTCTGACAGAAATATTTGGTCAGGACCAGCTCATATTTGGTCAGGGCTAGCAGCATCCAGCATCAACAAGCCTTACTGTCTTGTAACCAAAATAGTTAATGTTGAACCCTGATTTGTGAAAATTTTCTGTCTTTTAAAAAAAATTGGTCTGGTAAATAATTCATTTTTACCAGACCGAATGTCCAGTAAACATTCTGCAACTTTCGGAAAGACTGTTTGCATGTGCTTGTAATGGAAAATGATAATGATACATAAGAAGAAATTTGTTTGGTTAGAGTAACATAAATATAACTGATTTTGGTTTTTCCAGGATCATAGGAATGTAGATCTAGTAAACATGTAACCCATTTCCAAACAGCAAAATTACCTAGTCCAAACTCATAGGTGTTGCAGACAACTGTAAGGTTCCATTGAACAAAATCCAACATTTTTTGGTCTTTCTTGGTAGAAAACATTGTGGGAAATGAAGAAATTGCTTAACACAAGCAATTTCTTCATTTTCCACAATGTTTTCCAAAGCCTTTGTTTTGTGGGGTGTCCAAAAGTGTCAATGTGTGGGAAAGGGTTAGATAATTAATCTTATTATGCTCCCCGAAGGGCGAGCATATAGTCGCCGCTTTGTCTGTCCGTCCGTCCTGTCCGTCCGTCATTCCGTCCGTCCGTCCGAAGCGATTTCTCCTTAACCCATGGGCCAAATCAAATGAAACTTGCCATGTGAACTCCCTATGACATAATGCTGATGTACTTTTCCCGGTTTTTGGATTTGAGGCCTCGTCATGGGAAAAGGGGACTTAAGGTTAAATACAGTTTTTCTCTAATTACTCCTAGTCTGATGGTCAGAATTTGATGAAATTTCATATTTGAATAGCAAATCAGATGCCCTTTACAGTAAACTATTCCAAATTTGCATATAAAAAGTATGTCATGGAAAAAGGGGGCTTAACATTTCTTAACTTTATATTAGCTCTGCATGGCATATATTTATTGTGACAATGCCTTTTTCGGGGAGCATTGTCCGTCTCTGACGGGTCTTGTGATGTTCATAACTTTACATTTTAGATCACCACAAAAAGCCCAACTTGATGGAATTATAACTGAGTTCAAGAATTGTCCTGACTTCATTAATGAGACATCAATGTTAGACGAGTTGAAACACAATGTCAGTGGATTCCATGCTGAAGAATTGTTTTATGTTGCAAGTGGTGACTTATTTTGTGGTAAGTGCAAGTTTTATTCCAAAATTTAGACCTTTTGCAAATAACAATAATTATAATATTTTGTGGAAAGTGCAAGTTTCAAGAGGGACATGTTGGCCAAAAATTCCAAATTTTCTTAATTTTACACAATTTTTTTTGGGAAAATCCAAATTAGCCCCCCCCCCCCATATTCAGGATGATGGCTTTAGCACCCCCCCCCCCCCCCCTGCTTTTTCAAATTCAAACCCTATGCTGTGGGTACTCATTTGAATTGTCTCCATGAGACAATTCAAATGAGTACCCACAACATAGGGTTTGATGAAGGATAAATTAAATACTGCATTTTGGAAAGCCATCACCTCCTCCTATCTGTAGCTCTGAGTTTTATTCCAAAATTTAGATATTTTTCAAATAATAAAAGTTTAGATCTAAATTTAAATCCATTGCAAAAGAAAGGAAAGACAGTTAACTGAAAAAAGTGAATTAACCCTTTCCAAAACAAGAGCTAGTTTTGACGTCCCACATAGAATTGGCTTGGGAAAACATTGATGATCAGCATAATGACAGCATTTTCTCCTTTTGCCTCAATGCTTTCTGAGCTATATTACTCACAAGTCTTATTTTCAGTAATATGCAATTTGTCATCTGCAGCAGCTATTAAACTCGATCAAGTCGTCTAAAAATTTTCTGTTTAGGAAAGGGTTTAAACAGAGAAAGTTTGTGAATTATAACTGATTATGCATTTTCTTCTTTTCCCTAAAGGGTTTCTATTCTAACATCCTGTCAGGATGTCAAAACCTGAATTTGTCTAAAAAGTTGTTAATAAAACTCTTTTGTATTAATAAAACACCTTTTTAATTACCTTGATAAAGAAACATATTGAAAACTTTGACAGGGTACACCCAAATTGAATATTGTATCCCCAGTTTTTGCTCACAGCTTAATTTCTGTGTCTCTAACAGAAAGCGAAAGGGTACAATAATGGTTTGTACCCACCACCCACCCCGATTTTTAAAGAAAGAGTATGGGAACATTAATCAAGAGAATAGAAGGAATTTAATTTTCTATTGCTGATAACCATCATTTTCTCGTTATTGTACTTGATAAGAGATAGATGACTCATGTTTCACTACAGACACTGTCAGACAGTAAATTTCGGTGTTTATAGTAGTTACAACCGTTTCGTGCAGAGCCATCATACTGTTATAGTCTTCTCTTGGACAGCCAACAGCGAAGTAGCTCAGTATGAAATTCTGTCATTTCTGTTCCTGGACTTGCCACAAACAAGATAGTTTTCTATTTACAGAATGCTCCCCCAACATAACCTGTCTGTCTGCGGTCAATGACACAGCCATGCTTGAAGAAGTTAGTGGAGACACTAGAGCCTGGAGTAAAATGCCAAACCCAGATTATATATGTGGGTACGTAAATTAATTTGATTTTGTCACGTGTACTTTTTATTATACGCCCCGAAGGGTCCTATTATGTTATGGCCCTGGTCGTTCGTCTGTCCGTCTGTCTGTCCGTCCGTTAGCAATTTCTTGTGTGCGCATCTCCTACAGTTTTGATCGGATTTCAATCAATTTCAAACTTGCCACAATGAATCTCCATGGTGTCTAGCTGTTCACACCGCTTACGGAATTCAGATTTATAACTCTTTTCGTTCTTGAATTATCTGCCCTTGAATTTAAAGAAATGCCCATTTTACTGACAAGCCCCTCTCAGGTGTATATGCGCCGCTCTGCGAAGCTCTTGTTTACCCATTCCTATACAAAGACGCTTATGGAAGACACCAAAAATAAAAATTGCAAAAACATTGTGGGAAATGAAGAAATTGCTTGTAACAAGCAATATCTTTATTTTCCACAATATTTTCCAACCCAAAATGGAAAGTTTTTGAGAATGTTATCAACTTGAGATTGTCGTCTTTCACGCCTTTCAAATTGGAACAGTCAGAAATTTTGCCGTGTGGTATTGGGATAACATTATCTGCCTGACTGCGGTCAATGACAAACCCAGACTATATTTGTGGGTACGTATAGTACATTTTGACGATCATAAGTTAATTTGACTTTATCATCTGACTATCTACTCTAGAAATCAGTAGAAATTGCCAAATACCGCTTTCAATTTCTGATGTTTTAATTATCTCTTGGAATTCAAAGGCATTACATATTAAAAGATTTATGTTAGCTTTTAGAAGAAAAAAATGTGTACTAGCTCAGAAAAGAGAGTTTCACCAGAAAAAGCTTGTTTTCAGACTTTAATTCTTCGTGTTAGAAAACAGTGTTTTTGTCTAATAGGAAGTTAGAAACAGCTTCAATTCATTATATTCTCATCTGAATTGATGTTTTGTCATAAGCAACAATTTTTTTCGCAATAAAAAATGCACAAGTATTAATTTCTTTTTAATTTTTTTTTAACCCTTTCCCCAAACAAAACCTGATTTTGATGTCCCAAAGAGAAGAGGCTTTGGAAAATATTTAGGTAAAAGAAGAAAATGCTGACACCAACATTTTCTCCTTTTACCTCAATGTTTTCTTTGCTCTAATATACACAAATCCTATAGATCTTTATCCATATCAATTTTGTTATCTGCAGTAGCTTTCAAATTTAATCACCCTTATGTTTCATTGTTTGGGACAGTGCGCAGAGCAACAGATTAGAGGGAGTAAAGCCATCCTAAATTTGTTATTTGAAATCCAAACCCTATGTTGTAGGTACTCACAACCCACAACATAGGGTTTATGAACAATAAAGGAAATACTGCATTTTGAAAAGCCTTCACTCGCTCTTATCTGTAGCTCTGGACCGTCACTCGGACAGGATCATAAACAATTTCTTTCTTTAATCCTGTAGAGCTGGTAAGACAGACCTGGAATGTATGGGAAAGTTGCTGCCACAATGTGAGACCTACTTCAACTTTAAACTGAACCATTCTGAAGGTGAAAACTTCACGGTCGCACATTTTGAATATGGAGACGTCTATGGCTCCAAATATTGTGGTGCAAATAAAGGTACGATATAAACCATGCTTTATCCCTGACAATATAGATCACATTGGTTTAACCCTTTCCCAAACGGCAAAAATTGAGGGTTGTCCATTTTAAAATCTCCTACAGACAACAAAATGGATGTTAATAAAGAGAAGATTTGTGTATAATATACATGTAGCTAAGAAAATATTGAGACAAAAGGAGAAACTGCTGGTAACTCTGCTGGTTACCAGCAGTTTCTTCTTTTATCTCAATGTTTTCCCAAGCCTATTCAAGTAGGGACGTCGAAACTTTCTAAATCATTTACAAAGCAGGGAATCATGTGACACAACAACTCCAGAAAATCTTCAGTAATTCTGTTATAACATGACCAATTTGAAAACTGTTTGAAGCAGTGAAGATGGAAAAATGCCTGGAATTAGATGGACATGGTAGATTTTTTAAAAATTTGACAATAAAAAAGTCATTGACAACCAACCAAAATTAAGTTATATTCAACTTAACCTTATACCAAACAATAATATTTTAGACTGGTCCAAATACATCAAAATGTATGTTAACAAAGAAAAGATCTGTGTACAATTATAGTGCAGAAAATATTTAGGCTTATGATAAGGAGAAAATGTTGATCATCAGTATTTTCTACTTTTCTCTCAATACTTTCCCATGTGACTTTCACCAGGGAATTCAAAACCCAATCTTGTGTCTTATTTGCAGGCTTGGATTAGAGGTTTTGATAGTACATGGTGAGAGGAAAGCCGAGAATCCATTGTAAGTTGCTTCTGCAGGCTTCTTTCATATGATGGAAATACTGTTAGATGTGGCATTATTGAATCAATCAATCAATCAGTGAATGTATTTTTTTTTTCAGATAATCACACCACCTACACCTGTGTGAATGACAAAGCTGACTTGTATTCTCTCAGTGTTTGTGTAGATATGGCAAGTTTGTATAGTAATGAGGCAGACAGAATGTGCGGGTAAGTCTTATGGCTTTTGGAGAAAAATCTATCAAGAATGATTTAGTTATAGCCCCTGAATTCACTTAAAAATACTTGTGTGCACAAGCTCTCTACAGTTTGAGTCCCATCTGCTTATAGGCCGCGGCCATGGCACTGTTGGTAGTGCATCTGCCTTTCATTCGAGAGGTCCTGGGTTCGATACCGGGCCGCGGCAAATACCCTTACTGACAAAAATGTCACCCATAAATGGTTTGATATCGTGAACCTATGCGGGGGAGCAGTTTGAGGCTCGGTAAGGATGTTGTGGTAGTACTGGTATGAGAAACGACAGGAATCCATGGTTAGGTGCTCCAGCCGTCGTGATATGACCTTATATATAGTAGTTGAACACGGCGTAAAACCCCAATAAACCAAACCTATCTGCTTTTACTTTTAAAAACTTGGCCAGAAGTATTCACTCAGAGCTGTAGTTGTGTAACAACCATTTTTCGTGAAAGTTTCATCAAGAACTATTGAGTTATTGCCGCTGATCTGACTTAGAAATGTTTGTCGCTAAAGTTTCTGTCAAATTTACTTCAAACTTGGCAGAAACTTCATTCCCATTACCAGACGACAAAATTTCAAACTAGTCCAATTTCAAAGATGTTGCAGACGACAAATTCAAGTGAATAAAATTTTACATTTTTGGTCATTTTGTATAGAAAACATTGTGGAAAATGAAGAAATTGCTTGTCTCAAGCAATTTCTTCATTTTCCACAATTTTTTAAGGTCTAAAGGCGTCACTGTGTGGTAATGGGTTAAGCAATATTTCCTTTACAGATTAAGACGATGTGTTGACATAGCCATGGAAGGGTGCCCAGCTGAGCAGATAGAGTATTTTGTTGATGCTGTAAATGTGTTCAGTCCACACAAAGTTAGTACCACATCATGTCCTGCGGCAGCGACAATTCCTGTTGTTACTGTATCTTGCTTGGTGCTTATGATCTTACTTAGTCTTGTAGTAGTTTAATACTTTCTCAAACAATTAAGCCTAGCTTTAGATGGCCCATAAAAGTTTCAGGAAAATATTGATGCAAACAGAAGAAAATGCTGCTTTACTTTGAGGATCATACTCAGTTTAGTTGCAGTTTGAAACTTTCTGAAACAAGCCTTGCCTTTGACTTTTCTTTGTATGAAAATATTAGGAAATATTGAGGCAAAAGAAGAAAATGCTGATTATCATCATTTTCTCCTTTTGCCTCTATATTTTCTTTGCCATAGCCTATATCATGTCAAGATAGAGTACTTTGTTGATGCTGTAAATGTGTTTGGTCCACACAAAGAAAACACCACCTCATGTCCTGGGGCAGCTACCATTCCTGTTGTTACAATATCTAACTTGGTGCTTATGATCTTGCTTAGTTTTGTTATAGTTTAACACTTTCAGACAATTAAGCCTAGATTTAGATGTCCCATTATACAAGGAAAAGTTTCAGAAAAATATTAAAGCAAAAGAAGAAAATGCTGATAACAGCATTTTCTTTTTTGCCTCAATATTTTCTGAGCTATATTAATTTATTAAATGCCTAGCAGATAGAGTATTTTGTTGATGCTGTAAATGTGTTTAGTCCACACAAAGTTAGTACCACATCATGTCCTGGGGCAGCCGCAGTTCCTGTTGTTACTATATCTAGCTTTGTGCTTATGATCTTGCTCAGTTTTGTAATAGTTTAATACTTTGTCAAACAATTAAGCTAAGTTTTAGATGACTCATAAAAAAGTTAGGGAAAATATTGATGCAAAAAGAAGAAAATGCTGCTTTACTTTGAGGATCATACTCAGTTTAGTTGCAGTTTGAAACTTTCTGAAATAAGCATTGCCTTTTACTTTTCTTTTTATGAAAATAGTTTGGAAATATTGAGGCAAAAGGAGAAAATGCTGATAATCAGCATTTTCTCCTTTTGCCTCAATATTTTCTTTGCCATAGTCTATATCATACTGGATGTTATTATAGGACGCAATCCCAGTTAAATGGGACAATTGATGTCTCCGGCCTTCAATATGTTCTAGCTGCAAATAGTCAACATTAAATAAATGACCTCCGCATTTATTTTCATCCAACACCTATAACTAAAAAATGTATCTATAATTTACGTTCGTAAGAACTCCATTTCATATGAAAATCATGCGACAATCAAACTAGGGGGTACGAAAAACCGATGTCTCCGGGTATAAATTCTAACTTTCAAACCATAAATGTCAATTTCAACAATAGATTATCCTAACAGAAATGTCCCAATCTTGTACAGAAAACATAGAGCTCCAAAACGATGCCAAGATTTATATAAAAAATGTAATCCAAAATTTGTAGAACAGCCTCGAGTCGTTGTCTCCAAAATTCAAAAACGTACGGGACACTTTCTTTAAAGCTAAGAAACACTGACATAAATCTACATTTAATGCATTTATCTAGCGTAATCTACTTTAGTGTAAATATATATAATCAAAATGAAATCGTATTTTGATATACTTTTGTCAATATTTTCAAAAAATCAACATCATTCATAAACAATTTATCGTAATTTTAACTCCGTAACGTACGAGGCAAGAACCAAAGTAAATCTAGTTAAAAATATGTAACTATGAATAGTTTAATTCTTCAAGTAAAATCACTATTCGAAGTGTCTTCAAAAATGACAAAAAGAATTATGCCGATTACTATAATAGCATTGATACAGCAGGCCAAATAAAATTGGGTACACATTAAAAAGTGACGTACAAGTCCATAACGTTCGAGGCAATTTTTAGTTTTCAGTTTTTAAATTGCTGAAATGGAACGTTTCCTGTGCTTATTTTATGTGTTTTGGGTTCCTTAAGGACTCCAGTTTAAGCAAAATAGACTTTTAATGCACATAATAGACTGTACACGCACTCGTACTAGTCTCGTACGTAATGGTATTATGATTACGCTTAATTGATACTATTTTTACAATATTGAAGAAAGTTCCACAAAATATGCCAGTTTTTGTTAGCTCACCTGAGCACGAAGTGCTCAAGGTGAGCTATTGTGGTCGCTTTTTGTCCGTCGGCGTCTGTCCGTCCGTCCGTCCGTCTGTCTGTCCGTCCGTCCGTCTGTCCACAATTTGTTGTTACCACTCTAGCACCTACAAATATTGACCAATCTTGACCAAACTTGGTCAAAACATGTATGACCATAAGTTCTCGGATGAGTTCGATTTTGAGTCAGATCGGATCAGGAAGTCCAGAGTTATGCGCCCTTGAACGTCAAAATTGACTAGTTTTGACTTTGTTACCACTCTAGTATCTACAAATATTGACCAATCTTAACCAAACTTGGTCATAACATGTATGACCATAAGTTCTTGGATGAGTTTGATTTTGGGTCAGATCAGATCAGGAAGTCCGGAGTTATGCGCCCTTGAATATCAAAAATAGCTAGTTTTGACTTTGTTACCACTCTAACATCTACAAATATTGACCAATCTTAACCAAACTTTGTCAATATATGTATGACCATAAGTTCTCAGATTAGTTCAATTTTGAGTCAGATTGGACCAGGAAGTCTGGAGTTATATGCCCTTGATCGTCAAAAATGGCTAGTTTTGACTTTGTTACCACTCTAGCATCTACAAATATTGACCAATCATAATCAAACTTGGTCAATATATGTATGACCATAAGCTATCGGATGAGTTAGATTTTGAGTCAGATCGGACTAGAAAGTCTGGAGTTATGTGCCCTTGAACATCAAAAATGGCTAGTTTTGACGTTGTTACCACTCTAGCATCTACAAATATTAACCGATCAAAACAAAACTTTGCAACAATGTTGGTAACTATAAGTTCTCAGATGAGTTTGATTTTGAGTCAGATCGGACCTGGAAGTCTTGAGTTATGTGCTCTTGAACGTCAAAAATGGCTAGTTTTGACTTTGTTACCACTCTAGCATCTACAAATATTGACCGATCAAAACAAAACTTTGCAACAATGTTGGTAACTATAAGTTCTCAGATGAGTTCAATTTTTTGTCAGATCGGACATGGAAATCTGGAGTTATAAGCCCTTGAACATCAAAAATGGCTAGTTTTATCTTTGTTACCACTATAGCATCTATAAATATTGACCGATCAAGACAAAACTTTGCCACAATGTTGGTAACCATAAGATCTTGAAAGACTTCGATTTTCAGTGTGATTGAAGTAGGAAGTCTAGAGTTATGTGCCCTTGAATTTGACAAAATTGCTGTTTTCGACTTTGTTTACTCTGTAGCATCTACATTTATTGACTAATCAAGACAAAACTTGGCCACAATGTTGGTGGCCATAAGATCCTGGATGAGTGAAACTTTAAGCTTGATTTGACTAGAAAAACCAGAGTTATTGACCCTTGAATTTTACAAAATTACAGTTTTTGACTTTATTTTCACTCTAACAATATATTGACCAATGAAAAAAAAAAAAAATGGACATAATGTTGATGAGAATACTTTTATTGGAAAAGAGTTATGTGCCCTTGACTGTATTGTTTTCTTCCACTTTGTTTTCACTGTAACAGCCACAAATATTGATCATTCAAGATTATGAAAGCAGTTTTCAGCTGGATCATAATTTCACATCTTAAATTGTGTGCTCTTGAACTTGACAACATTGTGACTTTCTTTCTATCTAGGTTCAGGTGAGCGATTAAGGACCTTCATGGTCCTCTTGTTGATATATATAGGAATATATTCATACCCATATACATTAAACTAGATTGATACATTAAAATAGACTTTTTCAGCGTTTCTTACCTTTATAAAAAGTGTCCCGTACGTTTTCGTATATTGGATCCATCAGAGGTAAGGATGTCTAGCAAATTTTGGATATCATTTCACTTAATTAAGAAGTTATTACACATACCTCATGTGTCAAAACAATACGAACATCTCAACTTTTATAAATTGAAACTAATTTGGCCAGGAAGTCTTAATTTGTAAAACAACACACCCAGATGGCTTATAGAGTTGAATTTATTTTCATTTATTCATTTCATTACAATTTTTTTTGACAAAGTGTCTGGCAAATGGATATTGCCTGATAATATTATGATTTGATTGAAAAGGTAATAACACAGAGGCTGTGATGTTAAAGGAAAGAAAGCATATTACGTACGGGACAAGCTGTAGTTACGTTCGGGACAGACCAGTTTTAAACTATTGTTGATTTGTAACAAATCATTGACTTTCCATTTCGGTATATCGATTACGGGAATAACTCATTGCTTTTGTTTAACAATACGAGAGAAAATCAAAGGTTGTTTGGTGTATTTTAGAAGAGTTGGAAGTAGTCAACGTTTTAGATTAAAGGAATTGTACAAGGATGGCCGTTTTGAATTTTCATTCGCATAGGTACAATTCGCCATTTTCACCCATATTGTCAATTGATTCACATTTTACAAACAAATACTCATCAAAATGTATCGGATTTATTATTCTTTATGCATTACTTAATGTGTTTACTTAATGTGAAATTAGACACACATTTCACAAAGGGGTCTATTTAAAATACGTAGTTTTTTATGCACACATTTGATCCTTTAACAGTCTATAAATCCAAAACTAAGCAAGCCCACTTGACAAAACAACAGAAATTTGCGCAGAAGATGTGATCCAAGAAGAAAATTTGTCCAGAATGAGTGAAGGGTAAAATGAAAAATTTCGAAAAAAAATTAGTCAATTGTCCACTTTAACTGGGATTGCGTCATAGAGTACTTTGTTGATGCTGTAAATGTGTTTGGTCCACACAAAGAAAACACCACCTCGTGTCCTGGGGCAGCTACCATTCCTGTTGTTACCATATCTAGCTTTGTACTTATGATCTTGCTTAGTTTTGTTATAGTTTAACCATTTACCAAACATTGACATCTTTTGAAGCACTAAACAGAACAGACTCAGAGTTCCCACTCAAAAAATGTTTTGGGAGTGCATGCACTCCCTGGAGTAAAAAGTTGGGAGTGCAACATGAAAACTGGGGGTGCACTGAAATACAATAAAAAGGATTTTTTTAAAGGCTGTTTTCCATTGTGTGGTAATGATTCCATTAAGAAATGGCGAGTGACAGGTGTTAGAATTTCAGAGATTTGTTGACATAAACAGAAATAGCATTCCTCAAACCATTTTACCTTTTTCAACTTGCATCTAAACTCAATCAGCGAACACCATTAACACAAGTTGTCATTCCCATCCATTTTTCAATTGCTATTATGCTTGCAGTTTGGAAAAACAATCATTCTATTGACATTTTTGTTTCATTTATTTCTACGTCAAGCAGACAGCATGGTTTGTGACACAATATCAAGTACTTTTGAGATATGCTTGTTGATTGGTTTATTGAAGCCTATCAGCGAGTGTCTTTGAAAACAGGGCGCTCATAATAATTACTCATCATGAAAATTACATTCTGAATGTAAACAATAAAGTTATACGCTATTATCATATTCCAAGGGGCAATTGACGCAATCCCAGTTAAAGTGGACAATTGACTATTTTTTTTTTCGAAATTTTTCATTTTACCATTCATTCATTCTGGACAAATTTTCTTCATGGATCACATCTTCTGCGCAAATTTCTCTTGTTTTGTCAAGTGGGCTTGCCTAGTTTTGGAGTTATAGAATGTTAAATGATCGAATGTGTGCATAAAAAAATGTGTATTTTAAATAGACCCCTTTGTGAAATGTGTGTCTAATTTCCCATTAAGTAATGCCTAAAGAATAATAAATCCGATACATTTTGACGAGTATTTGTTTGTAAAATGTGAATCAATTGACAATATGGGTGAAAATAGTGAATTGTACCTATGCGAATGAAAATACAAAACGGCTATCCTTGTACAATTCCTTTATTTTAGAACGTTGACTACTTCCAACTCTTCTAAAATACACCAAACAACCTTTAATTTTCTCTTGTATTATTAAACAAAAGCAAAGAGTTATTCCCTCAATCGATATGCAGAAATGGAAAGTCAAAGATTTATTATAAATCAACAATAGTTTAAAACTGGTCTGTCCCGAACGTAACTACAGCTTGTCCCGTACGTAATGTGCTTTCTTTTCTTTAATACCACAGCCTCTGTGTTATTACCTTTTCAATCAAATCATAATATTATCAGACAATATCCATTTGCCAGACACTTTGTCAAAAAAAATATAATTAAATGAATAAATGAAAATAAATACAACTCTATAAGCCATCTGGGTGTGTTGTTTTACAAATTAAAACTTCCTAGCCAAATTAATTTCAATTTATAAAAGTCGAGATGTTCGTATTGTTTTGACACATGAGGTATGTGTAATAACTGCTTAATTAAGTGAAATGTTATCCAAAATTTGCTAGACATCCTTAATTCTGATGGATCCAATATACGAAAACGTACGGGACACTTTTTATAAAGGTAAGAAACGCTGAAATAATCTATTTTAATGCATCAATCTAGTGTAATGTATATGGATATGAATATATTCCTATATATATCAACAAAAACCGGCATATTTTGTGGAACTTTCCTCAATATTGTAAAAATAGTTTCAATTAAGCGTAATTATAATACCATTACGTACGAGACCAGTACGAGTACGTGTACAGTCTATTATGTGCATTAAAAGTCTATTTTGCTTAAACTGGAGCCATTAAGGAACCCAAAGTACATAAATAAAGCACAGGAAACGTTCCATTTCAGCAATTAAAAAACTGAAAACTAAAAATTGCCTCGAACGTTATGGACTCGTACGTCACTTTTTAATGTGTACCAAACTTTATTTGGCCTACTGTATCAATGCTATTATAGTAATCGGTTTAATTCTTTTTTTCATATTTGAAGAGACTTCGAATAGTGATGTTACTTGAAGAATTAAACTATTTATAACTACACATTTTAAACTACAGTTACTTTAGTTCTTGCCTCGTACGTTACGGGGTTAAAATTTCGGTGAATTGTTTAAGAATCATGTCGATTTTGTAAAAATACTGACAAAGGTATATCAAAATACGACTTTATTTTGATAATATATATTTATACTGAAGTAGATTACGCTTGATTGATGCATTAGATGTATATTTATGTCAGTGTTTCTTAGCTTTAAAGAAAGTGTCCCGTACGTTTTTGAATTTTGGAGACAACGACTCGAGGCTTTTCTACAAATTTTGGATTACATTTTTTATATAAATCTTGGTATCGTTTTGGAGCTCTACGTGTTCTGTACAGGATCGGGACAGTTCTGTTAAGATAATTAATTGTTGAAATTGACATTTTTGGTTTGAAAGTTAGAATTTATACCAGGAGACATCGGTTTTTCGTACCCCCTTGTTTGATTGTCACAAGATTTTCATAAGAAATGGGGTTCTTACGAACGTTAATTATAGATTATTTTTTTAGTTATAGGTGTTGGATGAAAATAAATGTGGTGGGCATTTATATAATGTTGACTATTTGCAACTAGAACATATTAAAGGCCGGAGACATCAATTGTCCCCTTTAACTGGGATTGCGTCAATTACATCCTTACTTAACCAGTTTTAACCAACAAAATATATATTTTCATTGACTTAGAAATTTTTTCCTGTAAAACAGAGAACCTTTTCATGAAAAATATGTTTTAAAGCTGTTTCCATTCAATGAATTCAGTGCGTGCATGCACCCTTTACCCAGAATTTGCGTGCGTGAATTTTCTTTTCTGTACGTGAATTACGCACATATGTGCGTGAATGGGACCTCTGAGACTTAATATATTGAGACAAAATATTGAGACAAAGAAAGAAAATGCCAATAACAGCATTTTATCCTTTTGTCTCATTATTTCCTGAGCTATAAATAGCCAATGAGCCAATGATAAAGAATTTTGGTTGGATAGATAGAGTATTTTGTTGATGCTGTAAATGTGTTTAGTCCACACAATGTAAGCATCACCTCTTGTCCTGCGGCAGCTACAATTCCAGTTGTTACCATAGCTTTGTACTTATGATGTTGCTCAGTTTTGTTGTAGTTTATTGCTTTCTCAAACAATTAAGCTTAGCTTTATATGTCCAATTATACAGGGAAAACTTTACGGAAAATATTGATGCTAAATTAAAAAAAAAATGCTTCTTTTCTTTGATGATCTTACTCAGTTTTATTGCAGTTTAAAATTTTCAAAATACTTGCCTTGCTTTTGACTTTGTTTTTCTATGAAAAATTTGTGAAAATATTGATGCAAAAGAAGAAAAATGCTCATCATCAGCATTTACTCCTTTTGCCTCAATATTTTCTTTGCCATAGCAGCACCACTTTATGTCCTGCCTCAGCTACAATTCCAGTTATTATCAGACAGTTAAGAACATTATGAAATTGACATTAATTCCATTCCATTCCAATCAAAACCATTTGACTTAAGCGTTCATTCATTCCAATCACATTCGAAATTTAAAAGAAAAACCTCACAGCGCGTATTAAATGTTCGAAACATTCACTGATTTAATTGGCTGTTATAAAAAGAGGGCATTTCATTGGCTGAAATATTATCATGGGCGTATTATCGATAAACCTTCGTACATATAATATTGGTAGATTTCCGATATCGGGCTGTTAATATTTCAAGATCACGTTTGATTGGTTGAAAGCTTATCTTGGGCCTGTTGTGGATTTTTTTGGTACACAAAAATTACGAAATCATTCCAGACGTTCATTCCAATTGTCCATTCATTTGCTCATAAAACATTGCCATTCCACTCAGAATGTCAATTTCATGATGTTCTCAACTGTATCTAGCTTTCTGCCTATGATCTTATTTATTTTAAGTTTTTGTGTATACTAACATTTTTTGACTTGAAGCCTTTACTGCTGCTGCATTTGCAAGCTAAGACTTTTTTAGACACCTGATACTTTTGTGCATACTAATACAAGTAGAAGTACTATCAAGGGCAATAACCATGCAGTCTTAGCTCGGGCATGCAATAAAAGGCTTCCGGATAGAGGATGGAATATTTTTATCCTTTCCAAAACAACAAAGTTTTAGGGTGGTCATATATGATATACCTCACGATAAATGACCTGGCAGAGCATACCAGCCTATTTTCTAGGGCTGCTCTGCCAGGTCATTTATCGTGAGCTATACCTGCAAATTTTAGCAAAATCAAAGAAAAGAAAACATTGAAGCAAAAGGAGAAAATGCTGATAATCAGCATTTTCTTCTTTTGCCTCAATATTTTTCTCAATCCTTATCTACATGTATTAGGGACATCAAAAATAGTCTTCTTTTGAATAGGGTTAATTTCCATTGTCATGGGTAACAGCAAAGTTAGAGTTGAAATTATGCAGATTGTTTGTTGTCTGGTGATGGATGGAATAGGATGTAATTGATCATTTGTGATATTTGTAAAAAAGTCCTTCACAGAAGTTTGTTAATTGTTGCAAAATATAGAAGAACCAAAATCTGTAAAATAGGCCCTTTCTTGCATCTGAGATCCACATGGATACAGATCACCTATTACATGCATACATACAGTCTGTCCAACATCTGTAAAATCTAATACTAGCTTCTTCATTGCCAGTAGCGTTCAAACTTTTTCCCAAACAAGACCAGTCCTGGATTTGACGTCCCCTGGAGAATAATTTTGGGCAAACATAGGGCCAAAAGATGAAATTGCTGATAATCAGTAATTTATACATTTGTCTCAATGCTTTCTTAGCTGCATGTGTATGGGAAAGGATTAGGCTGCATAAGCATCACAAACCCCTTTTAGGCTGCATTTTCACACTGCTTGATCCGGAAACATGCTAAAAGGGCCCTTTTCCAGATTATGAGATACTAACTCATATATATTTGTGACCCTCCACGCTAAAAGGGACCTTATTTGAACTCCAAAAATCCAAATTTTGACAAACTTGTCAGACCCAGCACAGGTCAACTAGATCCCCTATGTTAAAAATGAACATATAGTAAGATAGGGAAAACTTTCCGGACTTAGAAAATAACATAAAAGTGAAAAGTGTCGGCCCTAGTCTGGCTGCGCGGACTGCGCAGACTCACTAGGGTCGATATTTTTCACACTTCCTATAAGGTCCCTTTTAATGTCACAGGTCACATTTACATTTTGTTGTTAGTTACTTAGTTTGTTACAAAAAATAATTAAAAATAGATTGTTCTGTTTAATTTAAATGTCTTGTTAATTTCTGAGGACAAAAAGTTTATTGCTGTTTTTCAACGAAAATCTTGTAGCTGCAGCTTGAAATAAGCTGCAGTTACAAGGTTTTTTTTATCAAAATGCAGCGATATTTACATTTTAGCTGGGATCTGGAAAAATAATTGTCATCTTTAATCTATAAGTCACTTTTTCCCAGATCTCGGCTCGTTTATACTTACATATTGTTTTTAGTTTGTTATGAAAATTAATTAAAACAGATTGTTATGTTTAATGGATGCATCTTGTTTATTTCTTATTAACAAAAATACCTGTATTGTTATGAACAGGGGTCTGAAAAATGGGCCTCTATAGTGTTTAACACATTCTCACACAGTATCACTTTTTGCCGCTCTTCAAGAAAAATGTGCTTGGGAAAATATAGTGGAAAATGAAGAAATCACTTGTAAAAAGTAATTTCTTCATCATCCACAATGTTTTCTAACCCAAAATACAAATATCTTTTAAAATTTCATCAACTTAAAATTGTCATCTGTAACACCTTTTAAATCAGAACAGTTCCATATGTGTCCATCTGGCAATGGGTTAAAATTGAAACCAACATTGATCCAGATCAATTGACTCCAAAATGCAGTCTGATCAGGATCCATTCTGCTCTCTTATTAGCTCCACTGGCCGAAGGCAAGCGGGTTTATGTCATGGCCCTTTGTCCGTCATGTGTCCGTCCTTGCGTAAAAATTTTTCAAACATCTTCGCCAAAACTACCTGACCAATTTCAAACAAACTTCACAGGAATCTTCCTTGCACAAATCTCTTCCAAATTCCATCAAAAAAATCAATTCTGTGCAGCACTTAAAGGGACATTTCATTCCAATTTCAATTTTTTAAAGTATGTCTTGATGCCAAGATTGGTTATTCTAATGAGTATAAATACTATTGGTTTTTTGAAGTTGTTGCCAATAAGCAAGAAACACGCATTTAAAGTTGAGACATAATCGATAAATTGCATATAAATCCCAACTGTTGTCCACAACAATTTGTTCAATTTTAACACAAAAATATAAATTTCTCGTAAATGGCGCAATATTTTGGCTCGAAATTTTCAGAATTTTCATAAGGAAATATGCTCTTTCAGATAAAAATAAAAGTAAAATTTATGACAAAAAATTCTGAAATGTCACTTTAAATTTTAATTAATTTAATTAAATTAATTTTCGAAAAATCTTTAAAAAAAATCTTCTTCTCCAAAACTACAGGACCAATTTCAAACAAACTTCACAGGAATCTTCCTTGCATGAATCTCAATTCTCTTCTAAATTCCTTCAAAAAAATAAATTCTGTGTAGAACTCTAATTTGAATTGATTTAATTAAATTAAATTTTCGAAAATTCTTGAAAAATCTTCTTTTCCAAAACTACCAGACCAATTTCAACCGAACGTCACAGGAATCTTCCTTGCATGAATCTCTTCTAATTTCCATCAAAAAATATATTCCATGTAGAACTTTAATTAAATTAATTGAATTAAATTTTCGAAAAATCTTAAAAATCTTTTTCTCCAAAACTACTGGACTAATTTCAACCAAACTTCCTAGGAATCTTCTTGCATGAATCTCTTCCAAATTCCTTCAAAACAATGAATTCCGTGTAGAAGTGAAATTTTAGACTCCGGTATATTAATTGAATTAAATTTTCGAAAAATCTTTAAAAGTCTACTTCTCTACAACTACTTGACCAATTTCAACCAAACTTCAAAGGAACTTTTCTTGCATTAATCTCTCCCAAATTCCGTAAAAAAAAATCAGTGTAGAACTGAAATTTTGATTAGATTAATTAAATTAAATTTTCGAAAAATCTTGAAAAATCTTCTTCTCTTAAACGCCTTATTTGATTTCATTAATTTTATTGTAATTTAGCGTGTATGTTCAATGTACAGATCTCCAGTAGATTCTTTGAAAAAAATTTGTTCGGATGAAAAACATGGCTGCTGTGGGCTAGGTTTATTTTTGCTATATATGAAACCTAGTGTAATTTTAAGAAAATTTTAAAAACATTTCTCCTCCATAACCACTTATTGGATTTCATTGTGGTGTAGCATGAATCTTCTTTGAATTGTATTTCTTGAAGAATTTTGTAGTCTAGAAGTCTGAAAGCCAGTGGAGCGATACAGGGTCATCATGGCCCTCTTGTTACAAAAGTTTCAAAGAATGACAAGGATCATGATCAGACTATGTGTATACTGATCTGGATATACGATAAGGACGGACCCCTTTGTCATATGCTGGATCCAGTGTGAAAAATACTGAGACAAAATGAGAAAATGTTTTAATCAGCATCTTCTCCTTTTGCCACAATGGTTTTTAAACTAACAAACAAGGGCTTACCTAGGAAAGGGTAATGCACCCATTAGTTTGTCTGCAAAAGACAAACAGCATTTCCTTCTATCTAAATTATTTGATATTATTGAGTTTTCTATCTCTGCTCATATGACAATACATACTCTAATAGAATGCATTTCTGGAAAGATTGAACAAAAGAAAGTGTATAAATTTCTTTTGTGTGAGAATCATTTAATGAGTGTAATAAATATTACAACCGGGAATCATGTGACAACATTTTTTTTATATATTACATCAATTTTGTCAATATCTGATTGGCTTGAATAAGATTTGAAGCAGACAAGGGGGAAAACGCCAGGACTTTGCACCATTTATTACATTAATTCTGTCAATATCTGATTGGTTTGAATAAGATTTGAAGCAGAGAAGGGGAAAAGATGCGAGGACTGCTAAATGCAAATGAATTTTTTAAAGATCAGCTGATAAAACGGTTATTGATGACAAACCAAAATTTTGGTTGATCTCAATAACATTTCATCACCTGATTATTGAAAGATCTACAACATGCTGCTGATTCCTTGCGTTTTTCCATCTTCTCTGCTTCAAAGCCAATTCATATATAGTGGTCAAGTATGTTCTGACATTTTTTTTATGATTTTCTGAAATTGTCTGGTCACGTGATTCCCCATCTTGAATATACCGGTATAAAATTAAATACATACAAATGCAAAGATGTAGAGCTTGGACGAGGAACAGATTACTAGTACCATTTTGTTGCTTTTTTACCAAAAATCTCGTAACTGCAGCTTAAAACTAGCTGCAGTTAAGAGATTTAAGTTGAAACGCACGAATAAAATAATATCATTAGGAGACTAGTCAGTGGGATCAGACAATCCCATAATATTATCTTAGTGGAGTCGAATCAGGACCCATGCTGCCCATTCTCTCCAAGTAAAACTACAGATTATGAAAAAGTAAAATAGGAACAGCATAGAATCGACTGTACAGGCTCATCTGGTTCTCTTTTATTTAGCGATTGACATAAGGGCGCCAATTCCCAGATCTTAGCTCAGAGATGGATATGCAGAGTGCTAATGTGTATCTAGTTATTTACATCAAAGATGTCATAGACGACAAAATGGATGTTTGAAGGAAATGTGTATAATATAATTGTTACATAGCAAATATTGGGACAAAGGGAGAAAATCGCTGCTTTGCCAACGAAAACCTCGTAACTGCAGCTTAAAACAAGCTGCAGTTACGAGGTATTAATTTTGTTGAAAAGCGACGAAATGCTGTTTATCAGCATTTTCTTCCATTGACGTAATTGTTTTCCAAAGCTATTCGCAAAATTAACAGGCCCGTAAGAACAAGGGGGTGGGTGGGGCTAAGCCCCCCCCCCCAGTTAGCTAAAAATGCCCAATTTTCCTTTTTTCACACTGAAAATTTAGGGAGAATCCATATTAGCCCCCCCCCCCCCCCCCCAATATTCAGACAATGGGTCTTTAGCCCCCCCCCCCCCCCCCATCTGAATTTGCTTCCTACGGGCCTGATTAATGTGTATTACCAAGACCATGCATTCGTTACATGTGTCCTCCATGGTTGGTTGTTGCAAATGGTACAAATTCCCCACGTCGGGGGGGGGGGGATTTTTCGGGATTAATGACAGAAAAAAGAAAATACTGACAACCAGCATCTCCTTTTTCCTTAGCTCTCCAGGCTATAAAATTCATTTGCCACTACTACGTACATGTAGTTACATAGTATTACATTTCGTGATCTGCCTCATCTAAATTTGAACTGGTTTTCATTTTGTTTTGAAAAATTAATGTTCAATCTTACATCCCATTATCAAAGGACAACACTATTTATGTAACGAATAGCAGTGCATTTAAGGTATCCAACCCCTCAAAAGCACCAAAGATCCAGATGCGAAATTTGAAAAGTGCCAGTAATTCCTCAACCGTGTTATATTTCCATTCCAAATACAAACATAAGCATTTTGAACTGTTTAGAATTTTGAATTGATACATAATTGTAGAAATATTTGACAAAAATGTTCAAAATTACCTCCCTTGCATATGAATAAAGAGTAAAATAATATTTGTAAATTATTTTCTTCTTGAAGTATAATCTTGAAATCTAGCACGGTGAATCAACTTATTTGAAGTATATTTACAAGTGTGTGTAATTTGATCTGCATTTCGTATGGCTAGAAAGTGGTGGATTTTTGAGGGTCTGTAAACCTTAAACATCATGACATGGAAAGCATTTGTGAAAACACATGCGTCAAAACAAGGTTTTGGGAAAACGAATATTACTTTATCGCTTGCGCCACTGTATAAAACCAAGCCCCGGAATTCGTTCTACTGGTCCACCATGCGTTGTTGTTTCAATAGGCACAATTTCACCCGGTCGTAACCTCCTACCATCGGCAGTTAGCTGAATATCTTTCATCTTTCTGGCAGCTTTTGGTCTTTTTGGACCTCTTCTTCCACCGCCTCCCTGTCTCCTATTCGCTCGTCGCATTTGTCGCTCCCTTTGTCGTTCAAGTCTCCTTTGTCTGCGATCTAATTGTCTCTGTCTTGCAGGATTTACATTCGGCATATCGTTTTGCATCAATCCTGGGTGTGTGTCCGGGGCCAATTGACCTTCGTGTATGTTAAAAGGTGGCGATGCTCCGTCTAATGGTACGCTCGGTCCAAGCTCCCTGACTCCTTGCTGACCTAGCGCTATTGGTTCAGATTGTTGTCTCCAACGTCTGTTACGATTTGGTCGGTTCCTACCCTGCCCAACACCACCATCAACTTGTGAAAGGTCAACTGGTTGTAACTGCTGAGATTCTCTTACAATCGGTTGTCTTCGTCTATTTTGTCTATTTCTCCTTCTATTTCTATTCCTTCCTGGTCCTATATCGACTCCTGAAGGGTCGATTGCGCCACCAATGCCACCTGAAGCCGGTCCCAATTGTACCGGACCAAGTACTGTTGGATCACTCCCAGCTGGGTCTACAGTATCAATAAAATCTCCTGGACCAAGCTGTACAGGGCCGAGCACTGCTGGCTGACCACCTAATGTATCAACACCATCAACAAATCCGTCTGAAGCTGGCCCAAGTTGTACAGGACCTAGTACTGTAGGCTCACCACCCGACCGCCCCATGATGCCAACTTTACGACCTCGCCGGTTCTTGTTCTTCTTTCCCCTATTCTTTTGAGCTCTTTTTCCTTTCCTGTTCCGTTTATTATCGACCGCCCCTGGCCCAAGTTCAACAGGTCCTAATTCCACTGGACCAAATTCAGCTTGCCCTAGTTCTACCGAACCTGGTAAAGTCGGTCCATCTAAGTGCGGATCTGTGGGTTGTCTGCCATCATAGGTCGCCCCAGGTGTGATAACTTTGTGTTTCGGAACTACAGCTGGACCCAGAGGTAATGGTTCGATCCCTGCACTTCCACCAGGCTGCCGTCCGTCGTATGTAGCATCATGAGGTAGACCCACAGGGCCGATGTCTACCCCTGGTTGTCTCCCTTCATAAGTCTCCGGGACCGAGCCTTTACTAAGATGTGGAGGTAGATCTATTGGTGTTTTGTCTACTGGTTGTATAGGCTGTCTACCGTCGTAATTTGCTGGTTCATTTATATTATCAATAACACTTGGTATACTGTTTGGTTCTCTAGTTTTTAAATATGACGGAAGGAGAGCTATAGTTGGATCAAGTCTCAGATGGTGTGGTAGGTTAATGGAACCTGTTTGAAAAGGGAGATCAGGGATTTCTGAATTAGACTTGCCGCGCAAATGATGCGGCAAACCAGCACCAGTTTGAATTTGCAAAATTCCATTGCCAGCCTTTTTTCTCAGATGTGGTGGTAAGATTGACTGACCAATTTCTGAAGGTAATGATTGCCCTCCCTCGTGGTGTTTTAGAATTTCAGGTCTAATCACGCCTTTGCTTGGTTGTGGTTTCGACTCATGAACAGTCCCAGCCGTTTTAGGGGCGTGCCTTAGAACCGGGGATGAATTGATTGGTTGAATTTGCCCGGGTAAGTGAGAGAGCACCTGTCCAGCCAATCGAGATAAATCTCCCCCGAGTGACGATGCAATGCCCTGCCCAAGAGATTGGGCATTCCCTAGAGCGCCCATGAGATGTGGCAGGGCCGCGTTTTGCCCCTGTGATGGCCCTGTTAACCCGAGCTGCTGCGCTATTATTCCTGAATTTGGTAACATGCCTTGGCCACCTAACATGAACGCTTGTCGCTTCTGTCTAGTCTTAACCTCGCTTGCAATGTTTGCTTCAGCTGCGTCTGCGAAAAGTATTGAAAAGGACATATTTTAACCCTTTCCAAAATGACAGAATTTTAGGGTAATCCCCTTCAAGAACTACTGCAAATTACAAAATAGTTGATATGAAATATAGGATTTGTGTAAAATATGACAAAAAAATATTGAGACAAAAGGAGAAACTGCTGGTTATCAGCAGTTTCTTCTTTTGTTTCAATGTTTTCCCAATCATTTTCTGTTAGAGACGTCAAAACAATGTCTTGTTTGGGAAAGGGTTAACTGTTTACCAAACGATCAATTCTTGTCACGTCTCAATTGGTAGCTTTTTGTGTATTGTCTTGTAATACAATTGTAAATCTAACAATAGAGCATCATCAGCAACTCTCCTTTATCAGCATTTTCTTGTTTTCCTTTAAGGTTTTCTAAATCAATATCTAAATGGGTCGCCAAAAAGAAGTACTGTATTGGAAGGAGTTAAAGTAACTGGAACGATATAATTGTTATTTAAAGTTGTTATATTATTGCTATCTGTGTATAGCTCACGATAATTGAACTGGCAGAGCAGCCCCAGCCAATACGCTGGGATGCACTGCCAGGTCATTTATTGTGAGGTATACATAAAAGCCAAATGTCTGCTATGGTTATGAGCCGTCGCTTTAGTTCATGCATTTCACGCATTTCAACCATTTCCCAAATAATTCTTGGTGTAGACTTAACAAACCAAGAACTAATTTGAAAACATCTGAGGAAAAGAAAAAATGCTGATGAACAGCATTTCCCCACTTTCTCTGAACGCTTTCTATTCTATTCTATAATTCTATTCTATTAATACTCATATTTCACACTTTGTCGTGTTAGGAAAGGGTTCGGGTACAAAAAGCTAGTTATATTTCTGCTGTGCGAAGCATATACACAGTGTATAACCTGATGTTCTTAACTGCAGTTACGCACATCCAATATGGCGACTTCAAAATTAGGGGAATAATGCTCGAGCTTTATTTATATAACTTGACGTGTTATTCGTTCAGTTTTCTTCACCAATACGATGTTTGTTTATAATAAAAGGAATTTGAATCGAAATTTTCTTTTCTAGGTTAGTATAAAAGCTGTAATAAAATTTTCAAAAATCACGATGATGTACGTAACTGTTACTTGAAAAAAGTATTACAGTTACGCACAATATGTCATTTTTCGAGCCCCAATATTGGCCTACTAAATAAATATATCAGAATAAAGAGAGTGTTACATTGTTTACAGGGTTATTATTGATCAAGTTCGTCAAAATATATCAAACGCATTGAGATAGTGCCTGAAATCGATGCTTGTAAAACTCACATGCTTGTCCCTCCGCCATATTGGATGTGCATAACTGCAGTTACGAACATCAGGTTATACCCAGACAACAGATTTATGCCATCGAGTTTAACCCATTACCACACATTGACTCTTTTTGACTCCCCACAAGGAAATGGTTTTGGAAAACATTGTGGAAAATTCCCATAGTGTTTTCTAAACAAAAAGACATAATTATCACGATGGATAATCACGTGATACAATATTTTCAGAAAATCTTCAATAATTTTGTAAATACTGGGCCGATTTGAATTCGGTTTGAAGCAGATAATGTGGACAGACGTCACGCATTAGATGGACGTGTTGGATTTTTTAAAAATCAACTGATAAAAAAGTTATTGGAGATAAACCAAAATTTTGGTATATCTTCAATAACTTTTGTATCAGTTGATTTTTTAAAAATCTACCACGATCATGTTATTCCTGACATTTTTCCACATTCTCTGCTTCAAACCGAATTCAAATTGGTCAAGTATTGACAAAGTTTTTGAAGATTATCGGAAATTCTAAGTCACGTGATTATACTCCGTGATTATGTAAGATTTCGTTCACTTTTAATTGTCGTCTGCAACGCCATTCAATTTGGAACAGTCTAAAATTTTGCCGTCCGGTAATGGGTTAAAAGCGTATAACCGTTTGAAAATGACATTGAAGAAGGTAATAAAGATAAGAGCTGACCAGTGTTGATGAAAGGCAGTCAGGCTAAACTCTTTCCCAAACAAGACCTGCTTTTGACATCCACAGTAAAAATTGCTTGGGAAAACATTGAGACAAAGGAAGAAACTGCTGATAACCAGCAGTTTATCCCTTTGTCTCAATAGTTTCCATTCTATAGTGTATACTAATTCTATCTTTATCAATATCCATTTTGTCGTCTGTTGCGGATTTCAAATTGGAACACCCTAAAATTTTGTCGTTTGGGAAAGGGTTAATACAAAAGCTATGTTCATGACGGCAAGGAATCACGGGACACACGAATTTCAGATAAGCTTCGATACTTTGAAAACTATGTGACCGATTTGAAAATAGTTTGAAGCAGAGAAGGCGAAAATACGCCAGGAATTTACTTGACGTGGTAAGTCTATATCTTTCAAAAATCAACTGATAAAAAGTTATTGACTACCAAGTAGAATTTTACTGTCGTCAATAACTTTTTTCATTTGACTTTTAATAAATGCCTACCACAATCAGTAAACTTCTGACGTTTTTTTCCACCTTCTCTGATCGAAGCCGCTTTTCTGATCGTAGCCGACTGGAAATTACATGGGCGGATTTAGAGTGGGGGGGTCAGGGGGTCTGGACGCTCCCCTCCCCTGGCATTGGCCGAAATTTTAATTTTGACTATATACAAGTGTAACGTTACATATTTGCTACATTTTAAGCCATAATTTGGGCTTGGACCCCCTCCCCCTGGAAAAAATTCTGGATCCGCCCTTGAATTGGCCACATACTATTGATGATTTTCCGAGGTTGTTGTGTCACATGATTTCTCGCCGTGATAATATAGTATTATCTCAAACATAATATCAAATTTGTCCAAATTGAAGGGAGGTGTAGTCGACATACCCATTGGTGTAAAGGGTAAATGTGTCATTTTTTGCGCAGACATTAAGAGAAAATGAGAATATGTTCGTTATCGTCTATTTACCCATTAACAAACGACAAAATTGTAGACTAGTCCAAATTCAAAAATGTTGCAGAGGACAATTTCAAGTTAATGAATTTTAAAAAATCTTACCATTTTGAGTTAGAAAACATTTTGGAAAATGAAGAAATTGCTTGTCACAATTTTTCCACAATTATCTCCCAGGCATTTTTCTTGAGGGAAGTAAAAAAAGAGTCAATGTGCGGTAATGGGTCAAGACCACACCAAGATGCCGTACGTGAAAGTATTACAAACTTAGACCCCGATATTTCGACAGGCGTACATGGTGAATATAAAATTGAAAATTTTCAGAAAAATGGATTTTCTTCGAAACACGAATTTTTCTTAATTCAAAAAATGACAAAGATGACAAAGCAAGTGTTAAAAAGGGGTTTATGAACAATGTACATTCAGAAGATATCGAGACAAAAGAAGACAACTTAAAGTGACATTTCACATTTTTTTTCATTTTTGAAAAATATGTCTTGATGCAAAGATCGTTTATTCTAATGCGTAGAATTGCTATCAGTGTTTTGAAGTTGTTAATTATAAGCGAAAAATACGCTTTTAAAGTTGAGACAGAAATGACAAATTCTATAAATCTGAACTGTTGTCCACAACAATTTGTTCAATTTTAGCACAAAAATATATATTTTTCGTAAACGGTTCAATATTTTGGCTTGAAACTTTCAGAATTTTCATAAGAAAACATGCTCTTTGAGATAGAATAAAAATAAAATTTATGTATAAATAATTGTGAAATGTCACTTTAAAGTACATGTTATCGGCATTTTATTCCTTTTTCTTAATGAAATTCCAAACTTCTTTCTTATTTTGGGCGTCAAAACCAGTCTTGCTTGTGTAAAGGTTTAGCGAGTTTTCGCGTGCCATACTTTATTATTTTGCCCTTTCAAAAACTAATCAATTATCTCAATGAAAACAGATTATATTTTTTCAAGTCATTGATCATAAAAAATGACAAGAGTCGAAACAAAACATCTGAGCCCAAGTTTTGCTAGAATTTTAGCTCGCCTGTGCAAACAAAACACCGTCGTTGTTATTGCAAAACTTTGTAACCTCAGCTTTATTAACCCTTTCCCCAAACAAGACCTGGTTTTGACGTCCTTATTAGAAAAGGCTTGGGAAAACATTGAAACAAAAGAAGAAACTGCTGATAACCAGCAGTTTCTCCTTTTGTCTCAATATTTTCTGTGCTATATTTTGCGCAAATCCTATCTTTAATAACATCTATTTTGTCATTTGTGGCAGTTTTCTGAAGTGGATCACCCTAAAATTTTGTCGTTTGGGAAAGGGTTTAAATTGGACTTACGAGGACTTTCAATAACATGGACGATACCTGAAACCATACTGTTGACGAATTTCAGTCCTTCAACCCTTAACCATTTCCAAAAACAAGACCTCGTTTTGACTTCCATAAGAAAAAAACATGTTAAAACATTGTGACAAATAAAAAAAATTGTGAAAATCATATTTTCCCTTTTGCCTCAATATTTTTTGTGCTTAATATTCTTTTGTCGATAAACGTTCTGCTGGCGGTCGCATCTTTAAAATTTGAGAATCCTAAACCTTTGACGTTTAGAGAGGGTTGGTTTAATTATTTTTTAAGATCTTTACGTTACCAACGTCACACCAAGGAATTACTTTGGAAAAAGTGAACCGGAATGACGCCATGAACCCTTTCCTAAACACTGAAAATTTAGGTTGCTCCAGTTTAAAGCTACTGCAGCCGATAAATCAATCCTAATTAAGATATGAGATATGTATTATGTAACACAGAAATCATTGGGACAACCTCAGAAATGATGGAGTTTAACATTTTTTCTTTTGTCTCGATGATTGTCAAGAATATTCTATTAGCGTCGTCAAAACCAGGTTTTGTTTGGGAAAAAGTAAATCGTATTATAAGACTTTGCAATGCTAGGAGGAGTCGAGCGATGTACCCCCTTTAGGTTCTCTTAACCCTTTCCCAAACAAGATATGGTTTTGAGGTGCCTTCTAGAACAGACTTGTGAAAACTTTGAAACAAAAGAAGAAACTGCTGATAACCAGCAGTTTCTCCTTTTGTCTCAATATTTTCTGTGCCATATTTTACACAAATATTATCTTTAATAACATTTATTTTGTCATTTGTGACAGTTTTTGAAGTGGATCACCCTAAAATTTTGTCGTTTGGGAAAGGGTTTAATACTGCCAAATGCCATGAATCGAATCCGTGGTTTTCCTGTACTTGAAGTAGTAACAGCTATGAAACACTTTGATAACTTTTTCATAAATCGTTTTATTCAATATCACAGACCAAAGGTCAAAGGAAAGCATAATGAGACAATAGTAAAGTTTTAACAAAAATGCATACCGGTATTATATCATACAACACAGAAAAAATATGACAGATGATGAAAAAGCATATAATATATATTATATAATGTGCATTTCTAATATTCACACCGTCTACATGGCGGGGCATCACGTGACACAATATATTCAATATTTTTCAATAATTCTATTAATGTGATAATGATCGATTTGAACAATACGCCATGGATGTTCAGGATGTGATCTAGATCTTATAAAAATGAGCTAATATGAAAGTTATCAACGACCAAGTAACATTTTATTTGATCATCAATAACTTTTTTATTACAAGATTTTTAAAATATCTGCACTACCACATCCAGCAAACCACCGCTTGTCAACAAAAACCGCGTAACTGCAGCTTTAAACAAGCTGCAGTTACGAGGTTTTCGTTGAAAAGCAGCGAAATTCTTGTCGTGTTCCCACTTTCTCCGCTTCAAACCGAATTAAAATTTGTCGCATAAATTAACAAAATAACTGACTATTTTCTAAAATTGTTGTGTCACGTGATTCCCCATCTAGACAACTAACAGCAGTTGCAACGTTTCAAAAGCTACATTAATCATTTCCCACAAGGCAAAGGTTTAGACTGCTCATTGTTAGAGGTAAAATCGACGACAAAACAGAGTTTGTGTTTTTGTACAATGCAGCACAGAAATGTCGAGACAGAATGAGAATATTCCGGTCTTCAGTAGTTTCTTCTTTTGTCTCTACGTTTCCCAAAACCTTTCTGTTGAGCACTTCAAACCAGTTTTCTTTCATAAAACAAGATTCATGCTTTAATAAACAAACACTCGTTTTGACATCCAAGATCTATTTTAAGGGAAAAGTATTGGGGAGCATAGTGCTTTTTTACGAACATCTTGTCGTCATTTGTAGCCTTTAAGGGCGAGAGATCGAGACCCTTGTCACTAAAAAAAGCGTTACATGTGCGATATAATGGCGATCGATACATGTACACTGGTGGTGAACTAAAACAATTTTCGCTACAACAAGGTATAAATATTTTGCGTTTAAATGTGATTTTATAGATTTTTTCTAATGACAATGAACTTGTTCTAAAAAACAGATCGGGTTTACCGTTTCGTATTGACAAACTGTCGGTGTTGTTATAAAATCTCGTAACTACGGCTTCGATAAAGCCGTACTTACGATATTTTATTACAACACCGACGGAATACATTGATCGCGAAAAAACGTCCCTCGCTTTGGCCGAGTTCACCACCAGTGATGTATGAAGTGTCTCTAAGATGATTTCTTTAAATCAAAGCTTCTTTTACCAACCGACGAATGATACGCATACATTGATAAAAGTGTGAGGATATGAAAATGATGTGAGAAAAGCACCCCGGCCTGCTACATAAATACTGTAATTATTTCCCATTCAGAGATCGTTGGAAAGAAAGACGCGAAGCTGAACGATTATACTGACACGCAAAAGAAAGATTGCATTTATTTACAGTGCACTATTGTGGACTTATTTATGCAAAATGATATCATGTGGTATCAAAAACTTTCAAAAATATTTAAATCATAGGATTGATTACATTAATTTTGTTAAATTCACTAATCAGATCTCTGTATAGGAAACAACTACCCTCAAGTAAATGTACCAGATATGTGGCCGGAAGACGCTGACCGCTTTCCCCGTCTCCGCCCACGACGGTTACGTTGTCGTTGAGAACCGGGTATGACCATGCGAGCGATGCTCGTTGTGCTCCCGTCTAAAATAGAGTAGGTCAGCTGATTTTTTAACATTATCATATAGAATCATTGTCATTTATGATGGTGAAATATCCGATATGATAAGTATTTTCCAAACGACATTGATTTTTTATTACTTTTGGTCGTCTAAACAAGAATCATGTGGGAATGATTAAGAATTCTTCATGATATTTGTAAGTACGATAATAGATGCTCTTTCGATGGTCTATGGATTTTTCGGGAAACAATTGAAACAATTTTCCTTGGAAATGTTGAGAAAGATATCCTTTATGTCCCTTCTGTGTCCTTCTTTTTGAATGCGTTTTTCATCCAAAAAATCATGAAGTTCCCGAAGAAAAGCGATGATATACAGAAGATAATCTTCTGGTATTGTCTCTTGTAGTATCTCGGGATCGCCCCAGGGTTGGATGGTCATATCTGATCTTCGTCGTGGATTTGTTGTAGGTGTATACTAATGTCATGGAATTCATTTCACGTTCAAGATAGGCGTCGTCTACCTATATCTGGCGTTTATTTGTACTGGTACAATATCTACAAATAATGTGAATGAAACGTAATACACAAAGAAAGCTTAAGGGCAAATCTAAAACATCAACAATAGTAGTTGTACACTTCAGTATACCAGATCTAGTTTGTTATAGAAGAACATTTTGCAAGCGTAGAAGTGAAGGAATTAAGCGAGTTGTGGTTACATAATAATTTTGCCGTCCCTTTTTTAGCGTTTTAGAACCATCTGCAGATTATACAAATACACAAATAAGTTAAAATAAGAATAAAAGCTAGGGATACAAACTAGGTGATAATACAATATTTGAGTCAGGCCATTCAGATAGCACGTATTTTAAGTGAAATTTATCTAAACCAATTTAATCTCACTCAGTCTACGAAACTAAACGATAATTCCGAGATCAGCATGCCCACTGACAAAATACACTATATATTAAAAAAGAAAAAGAAGAAAATGTTGACAACAAACATTTTCTTTTTCTCCCAATACTTTCCTTACTATCTATATAATCATTCCATACGTTTGGCAAAGTTTTATGGTCCGTCTTAAGCAACTTTAAACTTGGATAAATCTACAATTTTGCTTTTTAAGAAGGGGTTTAAAGATACATACCATTTTGCCAATTGTTTCCACCATTCCAAGCTGGCTGATTATTTCTCCAACCTTGTCTATTTCCACTGTTAATGTTGTTATTTCTATTCCCCCAGTTATTGTTTCTATTTCGCCTGTTATTTCTATTGTTTCTCGGTCTACCTTGGTTCATTGACTGACGTTGTTGTTGACGTTCCTGACGTCGACGTTCAAGACACAGCTTACGTCTCTCTTTATTTCTACGTCTCAGCTGTTTACGTAAGTCTCTGTTACGTGCGTAAGATGTGATGGAAATATCAGCAAGGATTCTGTCTGCTCCTGTCCCTGTCTCGAGTGGCAAACACGGGTCATCTGAAAAAAAAAAAAAAAAAAAAAAAAAAAAAACAGAATAATTATTCGTGTTATTGTAGAAAGTCAAGCTTGAAATACTAGCACATGTAGGCTTTTGGTCAGCCAGCCCTTTACCAGATTATACCATGTAGAGAAGAAACTTGTACATTTAAAGTACGTGTACATGAAAAATAAACATTGTTCCTTCACTAGAATGTTTTAGAGCATAGACAAGATACTACGAACAGGTATCAGAGACAATATGATTTCGAGTAAAAGAGCGTTTCCATTTTTAATTGATTCCTTTTCAGAGTACGATGCTAGTGTTCGTGAGTGTACATAAAGATGGTCTATGCCTTACCTTCCACTAGGCCTACTGGCTTTGGTGCACTAGGTCTTCTTGGTCGTCTTCCTTTATAGAAATTCGTCCAGCTATCGGGAATCTGCTTTCCTTTCGTTAGATCGTTCGTGCTCGGTTTTCCTTTTCCAAGAATGTTACTACTTGACGGAATGTCACTCAGATCAAATAACGTGACAACACCACCAGAAACTGGTTTATTCTGCGGAACAGATACCGGTCCCGTGACAATTGGTCCAAGATTGACGTCCTTTGGTACGCTAGGTACTCCGGGGTTTACGAATTGTGGCTGAACGTCAACTGGCTTCACGTTAATATCCTTAACTGGATCAACTTGATTAAGCACTGGGATTGGACCAAAGTCTTGAACACCAGGTACTATCGGCTTTGGTTGAGCTGGCTTTCCAATACTAACTGGTCCTGATCCCATACCCTGGTCAACAGTAACTGGTCCCTGGTCAACAATGGCTGATCCTTGGTCAACAGGTGCTGGTCCTTTGACTGATATGTCGTCTTGAGGTCCAACAGGTCCTAACCAGTCCAGAGAGGGTGTAAATGTATCGGTACTACCCGTAACGAGGTTAACGAAATCTCCACCAGCCGGAATATCTGGTAAAAATTGCACAAAGGGGTCGTTTGGATCACTGGGTCCAAGTTGACTTGGTCCAAGTTGGCTGGGTCCTAGTTGGCTGGGTCCAAGTTGGCTTGGTCCAAGTTGGCTCGGTCCTAGTTCACTTGGTCCAAGTTGACTAGGTCCAAGTTGGCTCGGTCCTAGTTCACTGGGTCCAAGTTGGCTTGGTCCAAGATTGGTTCCCATAGACTGGTCGCCAGAACTGTCAACGAATGATGGTACTATATTACCTGGGTCCACTGCGGGAGTCCCCAAAGACGGGTCAGGACCGAGAACAGTTGGTATTGGTTTTACAGGCTGACCAGCACTTCCATCCTTGAGCCCGGTATTATCAAGTGGTGGGAGAATGCCATCTGCCACAGGAAGGGGCTTTCCTGTGTTTCCAACAGCAGGATCGGCAGACAGCTGTCCGATAGGATCTTCAATAGGTCCGAAGAAATCGTCTAGAAAAGAAGGGTCACTCATTCCTCCAGATTGCCCACCGAAATCGCCCTGTCCAGGACCCGTAAATGTTGGTCCGGGAAAGTTCGGATCAATTGGTGAATTTGCATCGAGCGGCAACCCTGCGTCAGATGGTGGGAACTCCCCGAGAACTGTGACGTCATTCACTGTAGCAGCAGATCCGCCAGTCTGAGTTCCGGTTCCGCTTGGAGGGAATTCCTGGTTTGGTTTTGTCACTGAGTTTGTCGAATCTGGGGGAAATCCCGTGTCAGCTGGTGGTTTTGAATTCGATGACGACCCTGCAGCAGGGGGGAATCCCGAATCTGATGGTCCACTACTTGAGGGAAATCCTTGGTCTGGGGGAAATCCCTGATCTTGGGGCGGAAATCCAGAATCGGGTGGAAATCCCTGGTCCGGGGGAAATCCGGAATCAGTCGGTGCGTTTGGGTCGGTTGGTGGTGGTGCATTTATGTCGAAAAAGCCTTGAAATGAGTCGATAAGACCTGCAATGAAACGTGAATTTATTACAAAACTAATAAGTTACTGTCACTGCATGAATCAAATACAGTCGACACTCATTGTGTCGATGTCAAAGGGGTCGTCAAAATACTTCGACAGGAGCTTGACTTATCCGATTTTGTTCAGTTGGATTTAAAATGACATTTAAACATTTCTGTTACTTACCAAGTATGTTTATTATTGAAATATAATAGGAAAAGAAAAGAAACTGCTAGAGGCGAGCAATTTCTATCTTTTTCCAACTACATTTCAATGATAAGAATTTTCGAAAGGATTTCGTTTGATACTTTTGATATCCATTGAACAGGATAGGACCAGTTTGTCACTTCGACTTATACAAATTTCGATTTATCCTATATGTCGAGATGAAGAGTGTCAACATTATTCTACTCTAAACATCTCGACATCGGCCAACTTGAATAAATACCTGCTAGTGTTGTATTGAAAATCCTACACTGTCGTTTATGACGTACTAAATGGGTCAAAAGTCTAGAAAGAGCGTGCACGCATAAAATATACGCGTCGACGCATAAATTTTATGCGAGCAGTTGAAAATATATGCGTCGACGCGTAAATTTTACGCAAGCAGTAGTAAAAAATGTGAAACCGAGGCTGGCCAATGGGAGAGGCGGTTACAAACCTTTCCCTTTATACCATAATATTGATGGATGATACGAAGGATCTGATTGGTTAATAGATAAAATACGCGTCGACGCGTATATTTACGCGAGCAGTTGGAAATTTACGCGTCGACGCATAAATTTTCAACTGCTCGCGTAAATTTTATGCGTCGACGCGTATATTTAAATTTTATGCGTGCACGCTCTAAATAGACTTTTGACCCATTTGGTACGCCATAGTCGTTTGCATTCGAATGCAAATATAGGTATCGAAAGTCTTTATTTCATCATAGAACTACAATGTATACTTGAAATTACCAGTTTCTATCTTTTGTCTGCTTTATTACAAATCAGACGACTACATTCGACTAAAATGTCAAACGTCATGTTTCCGTACACAAATCGCACATTAATTAATGCGACGCCCTTTTAACTTACACAAAACAAGCTACTAGGTCGTAGTTCAGCTGTTTATGTTCAAAACAATAGCTTTCGACAATTTAGAAAGACTAAGATTCGAGAATTACTAAGCCTTAATTCTGAAAATTTTAATGTAAATACTACAAAGGTTTTGTAGGCCTACATTCACAGTTACATTTTTCGTTGCTTACAATCTTAACCCATTACTCCACAGTGGCGCCTTTGAACTCCCCTAAAACAAAAAGCTTGGAAAAACATTGTGAAAAATGAAGAAACTGCTTGTGACAAACAATTCATTCATTTTTTACAATGTTTTCTAACCCAAAATGGAAAGATTTTTAAAAATTTCATCAATTTGAAATTGTCGTCTGCAACATTTTTTTGATTTGGACCAGTCTAAATTATTGCCGTTTGGGAAAGGGTTAAAGTCAATATTAAACAAGTTTGATCGGGTTGTAACTCATATTTATATTCATGTAATTCAATAATTCAATACTCACTTGCTAAAACAAACGATTTTGCGTTGAAAAGCACCAGAACTGAAATAAATAGTTCCCTTTTCATTTTGTAGCGTTGTCGGTCTGAAAGAAAGCAAAAATAAACGTCGTGGTAAAAAAATGAAACCATAACAAAAGCCCCACTTATACATTTTAGACAAACATCATTTACTAACTATACGCACGTACAGTTTGATAACATTTTTTGCGAAAAGAAAAATCAAACTTGACAAAGTATGTTGCGTTTGATATTTTCCTAATCGGTGTGAAACAGACTTTATGCAGTTTGAATCAATCACGAAACGTGCGAACATGCGTTAGGCCGACAGACCGGAGTAGAAACTTTCCCAGAATATGTTAGAATTTGACGTCCACGAAAAAGAAGGTTTTGGTGAAAATTGATAGTTAACCATATTTTTTTCTCTTTTTCTGTTTTTTTCCACCAAGCAACTGGGTGTTCAAATTTTAGTCATTTAGAAAAAATTCTCTTACTATCGTATAAAATAGCTAAATCAAATAGGATCAGTTTAAAACTTTAAAGTAAGTTGTATGGGATAGGGTTAATCATTCAATCTATTTGACATAAAAGAAATGAGCCAGGATCTGGAAAAACATCCCATAAGGCTTGTGAGCCCACCATAGATCCAGATCAGCCTGTGCATACGGACAGTCTGATCAGGATCCATGTTGTTCTCTAATAGCTTTTTCGTGACCTGTAGTAACTTAATGAGAGCAGCATGGATGCATATTGGTCTGCATTTGACGACAGGCTGATCTTGAAACTCAAATTTTAAAAATACTATAAGGGACATTTTTCAAGACCCCGGCTCAAATTAATAAATCCATAAATTCTTACCTTTTATAATAAATAAAATGGATTTCAATTTTGTAGAAGTTTGGCTGTTTGTGCTTTTCCTTATACAACTTTTGCACTAATATTTTCAAAAAAATTAATAAGATAAAATTAATTTCCACTCATTTGTTCTGTTTGGTTAGAATGACACAAACACATTGAATGAAATTGTTTCAAAAGATATGCACTTTATACACTAAACAATCAAACACAAAATATCCCGACTGATTTAACGTATATCCGATTGGTTCATTTCAGGCAAATACGAACATGTTTCTAACCACGTTAAAACCACGTTTGTAGGATACGTCGCTTACGTTATTTGTTATGACGTAAAACGCATTACTCTTAACAGTCTGTGTAAAACTGTACACACGTAAAGGGGTCTTCCGAATACTAGGTGAATAAAAAGTCTTAAATAGACGATCAGAAATCAACGTTGATTTTGTAAGCTATAACTGATATCTTTTTACCTGAACGTTTAAGGTATTCAAATACGTAGACGGAGGCAACATTTATGTCAGCAAATATTTTAGACCTTTATTATATAGGGTACAGAATATAGAGACATTTTCTTCTTTCCCTGTCTGTAAATGTAGTCTACCACTAATGAAATTCACGTGACGTCGGAATTGTTTTAGTAGGCTAACGTTGTTAAAATTCGTTGTGTATCCTAACCTGTTAATCTGACGTCGTAAGAATTCGGCGGTGGAACAAATGCTTACGAGGTCCACCGAATAATTCTGACGCCGCGTGAATCTTATTATAGGTGGACCACCTCATGAATAACAGTATTATACTGAAAATACAACTTAGGGGGCATTATCATGTTAAATTGACTAATTGGTTATCATCTTTTTTGTGAAACCCGTTATAGCATGTCGCGTCACGTTATTGGTACATTACGTTACGCCGCTAATTTATGCGTACATTATGCGTTATCTGTCAAGTTTAATACATTGTCGATAATGGTGTTGGTAAACCAATGACAGTATGTGTACAAAATTCTATTTTTAGCTCACCTTAAGGAAAATGTGAGATGTTGCCATTTGTCTGTCTGTTTCGTCTGCGTGGGGATCGGGATTCGACTTTGTTTTTTGTTGTTTATGTTGATGTTATTTTCGATATTGCAGTCTGTTAATCCATTGAGGTATTTGAGAGTAACATCTTTCCAGATCAACATGTGTATGTACACGCAGTCTGATAGGGAATCATGTTGCTCCCCAATAACGTCTCCACGACCTTTAGTAACCGTGATAGCGTAGCTTGGATTCCAGCAATACATTGCTTAGGTACAAGCTTACTTTAAATCATGACTGCCTCAAATTTTATACGGGACCCTACGAGTTCATACAAGTTTGATTTGTTCGATGCAGTATTACGCCTGTTTCAATATCTACGACCTTATAGAGACGGGACGTGGGTCTAGTGTTCAATACCAAAATATTTGCGGTCTATCGAACGTGCGACTCCTGTGGCACATGCCTAGTGCAATTTCCACAGTGGATAAAAAAGTGATCAAATTTTTTCGAGAGTTTTCAATAATTCTACTGACTTATTATAGCTGATCTGAAGCAGCGAAGGCGAAAACGCTTGGAGTTTGCTGAGTTTGGTAAATCGCGGCGGATGATGCACCCATGCGCGGATCCAGAGGGGGGGGGTCTGGGGGTCATGACCCCCTCCCTGGAATTTGGCGAAAAAAGGGGTTATCAAAAAGATTACTGGTTATGTCCCAAATAAACTGCGTTATTTTTTTCCTGTGTGTCAAGTCAAACAATTGTAATATTTAGTCCTTCATGGTATGAAATGTATCTGCATGCACATCAAGGAGGGTGGGGTTGGGGTTCAGAAGGTCCGACCCCCCTGAAATTTGGCAAAAAAGGGGGTTAAAGATCGGAAGACACCCCCCTGGGAAAAATACCTGGATCCGCGCTTGAGCACCTAACCATGGATCCATAGGATATCTTTCACAAGAAGGCCTGCTACCACCATATCTAGTCCAAGACTCTTCTTTCTCGCTGCTTAGCAGATTAACACCCATTTGTGAGATACAAAATACTTTTGTCAAATGTCAGAAAGAATATTTTGTTCGAACAAGCGTGGAATTTTTTCTTTGCTCTCTATTACATTTTTACCGGGTGTTGATTAAAAGATCCGCATAATATATCATTTCCGGTATTTTTCACCTTCTCTGCTAGTCTGGGTTCCCTCCCCTACACTACGTGATCGCAGTATAGAAGGCAGGGAACCAGACTACTTCTCTGCTTCATTTTCCTTCTTAAATCGATCACGTTTTAATAGAACCCTTGAAGACACTGTGTCACGTGATTTCCCGCCATGTTTCCACTTCTACAAATTCGCCGTCTAGATAAAGGGACGGGTAACCATGATTACATGACTAGATTGTGGAAGAACTATTTCGCAGAAGATGTTAGGCTAAATGTTTTTAAAACGAATTTCAATTAAATAACTTTAATAACAGCTTAACTTGAAATTATTTTAGCGAAGAAAAACCGGTATACCCAAGCCCGTAGTAAGCAACTTCAAATTGGTGCATAGGCGTAGGAAGGTTTATAATATTGGGGGGGGGGGGTGGCAAATGTTAAAGCAAATGGAAATATGGGTGTATTATGGGGGCCATAGGGGGCCAGGCCCCTTTTCTAATTTATTTGGGGGGGGGGACAGGCCCCTGGCTCCCCTCTTCCTACGCCTATGTGATGGCTATTACGTCAAAGGGCGGGGGCTCACACATCTGTTTTTCTTAAAGTAAAAGAGATCATGGCTTTGAATTCTTTGCATTTCAGGGATTACAGGAAGGGCATGGAACACTAAAGATTAATGTACATGTTTATACATCGTGCGTCTTGGCAAGAAAAAGAAACAAACGTTATAATTGTGACTCGTTACGCTAAAAGGGACCTTATCGGATGTGTGAAAAATATCGGCCCTTGTCTGGCTGCACTTTTATGTACTTTTCTGAATCTGGAATATTTTCGCTATCGTACTAAGTGTTCATTTTTCACACACTGGATCTGGTTGATGCACTCTGAGTCTGGTCAGTTTGTCAAAATTTGGATTTTTAGACTTCTGATAAGGTTCCTTTTAGCGTGACGGGTCACAATTGAATAATGCGAGTACATGATAGCTCTTATTTCATTAACCAAACGTATCCATAATGAATAGAATCGAGTTCATGTCGTCGAGTCTACGAATAAAGGCATCATCAAACACACTTAATAATGTGTGTCTAAATAATTTCATAGATTATATAACAAGAACATGTTAGAACTATTTTTTATTTTATTTTTTTTTTTCGTATTTTGCACTGTCACGCGACGTAAATCACGTAACGTTGCTGCCTATTAATCACAACGTTATAGTTCAGCGGATTTTATTGATTTCATCACAATAACCTTTTACACATAACGGCTCTATACTCGTATCGTTACATTTGTATTTAGGTTTGTTCCAAAATGTCATGAATAACCGTTTCTTTAGATGTATTTACGACGCTTTTGAACATTTTGATACAAAGCGGCAAAATATGTGTCTTCAATTAGCAAATGGTCGAAAATAAACTGTGCTGGCAATCTAGGTGCAGTTACATGACAAGAGTTACACTCAAAATATCAGATATATAAGACCAGTCCAATTGGAAAGGAGTAGCACTTGACAAAATCATTGATACCAAAAATGTGTTTTAAAACAGAGACAGAACATATTGAGGTAAAAGGAGAAAGTTGTCTTTTCTCTAAATGATTTTCCGAATCCTTCCTATTTGAAACGTTTAAACCAGGTCTTGCTTGGGAAAAGGGTCTATGTTTGGTACAAGGGATGAATCAAGAGTTGTCAGTGGAAAACGTAGCTCACCTATACAGGAGCTTGCCACAAAACAAGTCAACTCCAAGGCCAAGGTCAAGAGGTTAAAGGTTATGGTCCAAAATGAAAGGTCTTGGCACGAGGCATATGTAGGCTACGTGAAATATAAGGGCTCGATTTTTAATAGTTTTTTTTAAAAGTAGACCTAGATTAAACTCTAACGTCAAGATCACTTACTCGGTCAAAGAGCATGGTCCAAAAAAGGTCTTTGGGAAATAACATTTTGTGAAATATCAAGCCTATATCGTTAATGTTGCCTGGGATATAGACCAGGTTAAAGTTTTGTTTTTTGAAAGACACGATGCTGATGTCGACACTATGGTTGTGGCATTAGCTCCCCGGACACACGGTGGAGAATGTGCATCATGGGATGGGTTAATCTACAGAAAATATGCATCGCTTCAGGTAAGAAATTTTGCAATAACTTTCTTATTTCTACGTCAATTCCAAAACGGATTTAGCATATACCCCGCCTTACTGAATTCTTTTTTCTGATGTATGACTTACTTGAAACCTCTTTGTATTTGTTGTAATAAATAAATTGATCCCAACCGACTAGAAAAACGATAAAAAGTCAGATCGTTTTTCTGGTCGATTGGCTTCAAGTTTTGGAAATAATGTGGAATTTACAAATAAGTCATACATCTAAGGAAAGAGCTAAGTATGGAAGAGTGCAGGCAACAAACTGTTTGAAACCTTTCTCATAAATGAGAAAGTTATTGCCATTTCTCACATGAAGCGTGGCTAATTTGGCCGTAGTTGTTATTTTTTCTTTTTTTGGTCGGTTGGGGTCAATTTTTGGAAAAAGTAAAAGGAATCCACAAATAACTCATATATCTGAGAAAAGAGCTCATAGGTAAAGCGGAGTACATGCAACAAACCTTTTGAAAATTGACACAGAAATAAGAAAGCTATTGAAAAATATTTGACCAGAATCGAAATATTTTGTCCGTAGTTGTTATCCATCCCATGATGCACAATCTCCACCGTGGGACATAAAGTCCCGGCTAGCTAAAAGGGAAATTACGGGTTAACCCATTTAACATAATGACGCCCCACAAGATACAATGTAAAGTCTTTGGAAAACAATCTTCATTTTCTACAATGTTTCCTTCCCAAGAGATTCTAAAATATCAAATTTCATTCAGTTGAATTTGTCGTCTACATGATTTTTGAATTTGGCTCAATTTAAAATTTTGCAGTTGGTAATTGGTTAATAGAGGCTGATGCTGATTAACACAAATTGGAGCGAAAATCACAAAGTTTTGACGCTGCGAACCCCCTCCCCTATTTTCTTGCAATATTGTAGACAAATTATATATTGATCAAATATGATTTTAGTCCGACAATCTTTCAATTATGAAAAGTCTTAAGTTTTGTTCTTTAGGATATAGCCTATTTTATATCTATTTTAAAACGAATTACGATTTTTTCCACAATTTTCCTACTTTTTTGAAACCGTTTCAAACGTGTTGATCCATTTATTCATTGGTATGGTACAATTATAATGTTCGGCAATTTACACTCACAAAAGAGAATATGATAATGACCAACATCAATCAAAATTATCATCAATCCTGCCTAACCCTTTCCCAAACGACATAATTTTTGGGTGATCCACTTCAAAAACTGACACAAATGACAAAAAGGGTGTTATTAAAGGTAAATTTGTGTAAAATATGGATCAGAAAACATTGAGACAAAAGGAGAAACTGCTGGTTATCAGCAGTTTCTTCTTTTGTCTCAATGTTTTCCCAAGCCAATTCTATTAGGGACGTCAAAACCAGGTCTTGTTTTGGAAAGGGTTAATTGATGCTAAATGTGACATAGATGAAGCGAACAATTTACACTTCCATGATAAGCCTGCGAAACATCGTATCTACCGACTGTTCAAGCTGCAGTTCTGCTGTTTTTGATGTTGGTTTCATATACGATTTTTGCAAAGGGCATTTCTATGCGACAAGGACGCGAATACTTGACCTTACCTTCACATACAGAATAAACAAGAGTGCCATGGTCACAATATACGCCGCTCCAGAGACAGATTTTAAGGGGGCATAACTAAGGCAAAAATCAATGAACCATAAAATCCTTCCTTCATGTTTTGTCCAGCAAGATTAACCCGGGACATCTGCATATGTAATGACCCCACTTCGGCTTTGTTTTGTTAAGACGCTCAACTAACGGACTTTGCGCACGAAACTTAAGTTGTCCCGGGTTAACCCATCTTCGCAAGCCAAGGGTTACTACCTCCACTTTGTTCCTTACGAACCCTTGGCCGCTCGCTTCTATTGAAATCGAAAGTACCACCATGCCACCTTTCGGTGATAAAGAGTCGCGGCCCTTTGCAGTTGCTATTTCTGGCCAATCAAAAGCCTCGTACTAAAACGTGTTAGGCGATGCATCAAATACGGATATCGATTTTCACGTCAGCCGTGACGTTTTCGTTTTGACAAAGAGGGCTTGTTTAGTGTGTTTTGATTGGATAATGGGAAAGTTATCGCGTCCAATGACATCGCACGGTGGTACTTTCGATTTCCATAGAGGCGAGCGGCCAAGGGTTCGTAAGGAACAAAGTGGAGGTAGTAACCCTTGGCTTGCGAAGATGGGGTTAACCTTGTTGGACAATACATCTACCAACTGAGTTGATAACATTAATCAATTTTCAAAACAATCCAGCCTGAAACTTAGGAGGAGTTGCGTTGACAAGAAAAGTGGATGGACGTACGTACGTACGGGCGGACCCATCCGGATGGACGGACACGCCAACATTTCAGGATTAAGTGTTTTTTCTTTGATCTTTATGAAGAGAAGTGCCACATAAAATGGCATGGTTTAAGTGGAATCGTTCTTATTTCATATACATTATAGACGGATTGAACCACATAAACCCCCGGACGTACGGACAGACGGAGAAGATGACGCCAATATATGGCCGCCTCCGGCAGCGTATAAAAATTGTATCTCTGTATAAAGATAAAAACTTGTCATTCAGTTACATTTTTATGCAGGATGACAAGAATTTTAAAGAATCCGAATATGGGTCTAGGCCTACATGTACGCATTGTAAATCAGTTTCAGACAACACAGTCTAGGGAAGAAGTACACCTCTCTAGAAATATCACCCAATAGGCCTACATTATAGATGTTACCTGGCTCTCAAGTGAGGTATATCGCACACTTGTACTAGATACTGAACAAAAAACATAGGCTGATGTTTATGAGGAAAATGAAAATGATAATCAACAATCTCTTCTGTTCGGTTCTTAAAAATGTAAAGGTTTTTACACACTTTTTTTGGTCAAAATAGGGAGACAAAAGAAGAAAATTTCACGTTTTGCCCCAATACAGGCATTTCTGAACTGTGTTTTACACTATTTCCTTTTTACTCGTTGTTTGCTACAACTTTAAACTTGGAAGTGAAAATTTATTCCTCAGAATGCGTTAATTAAGCATAGGATATTACACTGCAGTTGGCTAAGTATATTATGATAACGACAGAATTTGCGTACAATGTATTACAGAACAAGAGTGCCATGGTCACAATATACGCCGCCACTTATAAAACTTGAGACAAAAAAATGACATTGACAAGGATTTATAAATATTCACACAAAAACCTGTAAAAAGTTGTGTTCACAAAAAGGGTTTTATAAATATCCAGTCAAAACCTGGAAGGAATTGCGTTCATGAGGCTGAAATATCATTAAGCCCCAGAGACTAAGGTTGAAGGGGGCATAACTCTGGCAAAAATCAATGTACCATAAAATCCTTGATTCATGCACATCTACCAATTAAGGTAATAACATCCACCAAGTTTCATTAGGATTCAGTCAGAATCTTAGAAGAAGTTGTGTTGTCAAGGCTGCAATTTCAAACAGCCCCAGAGTTTTAAGGGGGCATAACTCGGGAAAAAAATCAATGAACCATAAAATTCTTCCTACATGCACATCTACTAATTGAGGTGAAAACATTGACCAATTGTCATTAATATCCAGCCACAAACTTAGGAGGAGTTGCGTTGACAAGGCTGCAATTTCAATAAGCCCCAGAGACTAAGTTTTAAGGGGGCATAACTCGGGAAAAAATCAATGAACCATAAAATCCTTCCTTCATGCACATCTACCAATTGAGGTGATAACATTGGCCAAGTTTCATTAAGATCTAGCCAGAAACTTAGGAGGAGTTGCGTTGACAAGGCTGCAATTTCAATAAGCCCCAGAGACTGAGTTTTAAAGGGTCATAACTCTGGCAAAAATCAATGAACCATAAAATCCTTCATGCACATCTACCAATTGAGGTAATAACATTGACCAAGTTTCATTAAGATCCAGCTAGAAACTTCTAGGAGGAGTTGCGTTGACAAGGCTGCAACTTCAATAAGCCCTAGAGACTAAGTTTTTAAGGGGCATAACTCAGGCAAAAATCAACGAACCATAAAATCCTTCCTTCATGCACATCTACCAATTGAGGTGATAACATTGACCAAGTTTCAAGAAGATCCAGCCAGAAACTTAGGAGGAGTTGCGTTGACAGGAAAAGTGGACGTACGTACGGGCGGACGGATGGACGGACGGATGGACGGATGGACGGACGGAGAAGATGACGCCAATATACGTCCGCCTACGGCGGCGTATAAAAAACTGAGGCATCAGGTTATCAGCATTTTCTTTTATACAATGTTTCCAAATTTTTCCAGTTCAGGAACATAACATCAAGTTTTTATTGGCAAAGGATTAAGGTAGTCCATCCCTAATGAGCTGCGTCGGAATTATTCGGGCCAGGTCGAAACATTTGGTGGTGGAACCTTCCACCGCCAAATGTTTACGATCGCGCCCGAATAGGTTCGGATACGTAATTACGCTGCTCGAAAAAACCCCCGATGTTTTATTAATCTCAAAATGGCCACATTACGGATATTCTACCTTAACTGGGCAGTTGTTAGCCATGAATCAATGAAAGAGCACAACAAAACAAGGTACTTTCGCTACAAATCTATTATGCACTTAAGTAAATATCTCTAAAAAAATCTTTATACAATGTCTTTTAATTTACAACATACTTTGATCTAGTCTGATGAAGATCAAACCTTTCCCAAACGACAATATTTAAGGGTTGTCCAAATTGACAGCTGCTTCAGTCGACAAAATGAACGATAATAAAGGTAGAATCAGACTATATCACAACTACTATTGAGACAAAAGCATTTGCAAAAGCATTTTCTTCTTTTGCCTCAATGTTATATCAAGCATTTACATTGTATTAATATTGTAGTCAAAACCAGGGACAAGTGACAGGAAATCTTCCAAGACTTGTAAGCAACGTATTTGTCTTATAATCGTTTCCTAGGACATAGGTGAGACAAAAAGTTTCTTTTTAAGGGGGAATGCTCCAGTTTCCTAAACTTTTTCCCAATAATAGAATTTATTTATATTTTGTATGTTGAAGTTACATGTTATTACCAACTGAAAAATAAAATAAAAATGGGTGGTCAGCGATCTTGTTTGAATTTTATAGACATTCGTATCACATACCCCTTCATCGAAAAAATGCACAATTTCTTGCACCTGTCCAATGTCAATAAAATGCTAATAAAATGCTGTATATTCATCGTTTAGTCCCGAAAATGGATTTTAAGTAACGTCTTACATTTGAAAAAAAAAACAGAAAACCCAATATATGTGCTATTATGAATGTGTAAATGCATAAAACAGCATGCTCACGTGTTCGGTTAGATCAATGAAGCTGGAGTGTTTTATGTCAAAATTTGCATATTTTTGCAAATATTTCAAGTTCTACAAAATAGAATTTGATAAAACTCCCTCATTGTATTAAGCAACATGTCCTGGTTATAATTCAAAAAGAAAATGTATAGGTCAGCGCACTTATTAATGAATTACAGCAATTTTTATCACCTACACATGAATAAAATGACGCAAAACAGTGGTAACTGCATACACACTTACGACTGTCTTGCTCCAAATAATCGATTTTCATCTTGAGGAAATCAGTTTCGCATAATAAATACACTTTTACCGTCGAAAATTGTAAATTGTAATTATGTTTTATATTATTGAAAATATGGTAGCGAAACATATTGGTACGAAACATTTCATTTACTGCAGTAATGACCGAGTGTTCCGAAAAACTGGAGCATTCACCCTTAAGCTGCAGTTACGAGGTTTACTTTGAAAAGCAGCGTAATGTAATTCAAGAAACCGTAAGAGAGCAGTGTTGGTCATGTCCAGATTGCTCTTAAGCACATGATAGTCTACCAGACTTAAGATACCACAATGTCTTTGATGTCTTTAGGAATGACAATCTCTTTCCTAAGATCATCTCTTAGAGGTTTGGCGCCGTTCATGATGTTATTTATCCTTCTTTCCAGATTTTCTACTTTTGCAAGCTTGTCTATCTGTTTGTTGATCATTGTTTGTAAGTTCTTTTCCTTCGGAATTTTATCCATATGTTTGCTTACTATCTTGTCGAGGTTCATTCCTTTAGGTATCTGGTCGGCATGATTCTTAACCATTCGTTGTAAGTTTGATCCTTTAGGTAATTTCTTCACATGTTTCGTAACAATCTGATCCAAGTTCTGTCCCTTTGATATTTTGCCTGCGTGTTTCTTGATCAATTCTGTCAGATTAATTTTCTTCAAGTCTCTCTGTCCCTTAAACTTTCTTGAATAGGGAATACCAATAAGTCGACGGAGTAGACCAGTTGGTAATCTACGCTTTCTGTTTCGTCGTTGCAGAACCTTAAGGACATTTTTCAAGACATTTTTTCTTCCAAGCCTCCTATTCCGCTTCGGTTTTCGACCTGTTTTCAAATTCCTTAGTTTCTTTTTTGGAACTTTGTTTGGTTTTCCTTTGCGGGCTTTCTTAACTTTAAATATAGGTTTTCCTGTTTTGCCGTTTATCAATGTCACCTTTCCCTTTCCAGGTTTTTTTCCTTTCAATGGTTTCAATTTTGCAGTTTTCTCCTTTATGATTTTTGTAACTTTGCCTCCTTGAAATCCTTTCTTCCCTTTGACTGTTTTTAATCCCAACTTTCTTTTCTTCCCTTTCGATTTGCGTCTTCCAGTAAATCTGCTTATTTGCCTCCAAA